>OY293308.1:600000-1089660 GCA_958502075.1 Orchestes rusci | reverse complement strand
CAAAACATAAAAACATGAAATTTGCCCAATGAATTTTCCAGACATTTTTCGATAAACACCGTTAAGAAATATACAGGTTGATTTGGTGAACAACTTGAAAAAATAGCTTTCTAAATGTGTTTGAGATTTTTTTATAAACCAATCCATAAAGAAAATCGTAACTTAAAAACTACAAAAGATAAAAACTTGCAAATTGCAACATTGGATTTTTCATACATTTTTCCTTAGAAACTGATAAAAAATATACAGGGTGATCTGGGAAAAAGTTCAAAAAAGAAGCCTTTAAAATAATGTGTTGCAGATTTTTATTCACTATCCATACAAAAAATCGTTACTCTAAAATTACAAAAGATAAAAACATGAAATTTGCACCAATGATTTTTTTTCTATAGAAACAGATACAAAAAATGATATTATGATAATAATAGTAATATGCAGGGTGATTTGGGAAACAACTGGAAAAAATTGCCTTCAAAATGTGTAGAAGATTTTTATATACCAATCTATAAAAAAATTCGTTACTAAAAAACTACAAAACATAGAAACTTGACATTTGCACTAATGAATTTTTCAGACATTTTTCCATAGAAACTGATAAAAAATATACAGGGTGCTCAGGGAAAAAGTTCTAAAAAGTAGCCTTCAAAATAATGTGTTCCAGATTTTTATACACTAATCCATGAAAAATTCGTGACTCAAAAATTACAAAACATAAAAACATGAAATTTGCCCAATGAATTTTCCAGACATTTTTCGATAAAAACCGTTACGAAATATACAGGGTGATTTGGTAAACAACTTAAAAAAATAGCTTTCTAAATGTGTTTAAGATTTTTTTATAGACCAATACATAAAAAAAATCGTAACTTAAAAACTACAAAAGATAAAAACTTGCAAATTGCACTATTGGATTTTTCATACATTTTTCTATAGAAACTGATAAAAAATATACAGGGTGATCTGGGAAAAAGTTCAAAAAAAAAGCCTTTAAAATAATGTGTTGCAGTTTTTTATTCACTAATTCATACAAAAAATCGTTACTCAAAAATTACAAAAGATAAAAACATGAAATTTGCACCAATTATTTTTTTTCTATAGAAACAGATACAAAATGATATTATGATAATAATAGTAATATACAGGGTGATTTGGGAAACAACTGGAAAAAATTGCCTTCAAAATCTGTAGAAGATTTTTATATACCAATCTATTAAAAAATTCGTAATTGAAAAACTACAAAACATAGAAACTTGAAATTTGCACTAATGAATTTTTCAGACATTTTTCCATAGAAACTGAAAAAAATATACAGGGTGCTCAGGAAAAAAGTTCCAAAAAGTAGCCTTCAAAATAATGTGTTACAGATTTTTATACACTAATCCATGAAAAATTTGTGACTCAAAAATTACAAAACATAAAAACATGAAATTTGCCCAATGAATTTTCCAGACATTTTTCGATAAAAACCGTTAAGAAATATACAGGGTGATTTGGTAAACAACTTAAAAAAATAGCTTTCTAAATGTGTTTAAGATTTTTTTATAGACCAATACATAAAAAAAATCGTAACTTAAAAACTACAAAAGATAAAATAAAATAGCTTTCTAAATGTGTTTTTTATAGACCAATCCATAAAAAATATTGTAACTTAAAAACTACAAAAGATAAAAACATGCAAATTGCAACATTGGATTTTTCATACATTTTTCCTTAGAAACTGATGAAAAATATACAGGGTGATCTGGGAAAAAGTTCAAAAAAGAAGCCTTTAAAATAATCTGTTGCAGATTTTTATACACTAATCCATACAAAAAATCGTTACTCAAAAATTACAAATGATAAAAACATGAAACTTCACCAATGATTTTTTTCGAAAGAAACAGATACAAAATGATATTATAATAATAATAATATACAGGGTGATTTGGGAAACAACTTGAAAAAATACCCTTCAAAATGTGTAGAAGATTTTTATACAGGGTTAGGAGAAATTACCAAAACGGTTGATTATTTCACAAGATACATGAGTTAGAAAAAAATGTCTCATACAAAAATTGTGAGGCTTCAAAACATCTACATATCTGTGATGAATTGGAATATACAGGGTCTGGCATAAAGTCATTGCAGATCAAAGTTGCGTTTTTTCAAATGCAACCCCCTGTATATTGATGAATATTTTGATTCTCCCTGCAATTTTGAGCAAAAATTGTAATACACATTTTGTTCCTAGATTGAACTGTTATCAAGATATCGCGATTTGGAAATGGCATTTTTGCACTTCTGAAATGCTTTAAAACTCAAACGTTTCAAGATAGAGAAAAATGGTATACACTTTTTCACCATAACTTTTCAAGAACTATTCTTTTTTTCTCTTTCGCAAATCGTTTGGGTTTTATAGCATGTCAAAGATGCAAAAATGTCATTTATAAAACGCGATAACTCGAAAACGACTAGATTTAGGAGCATTATGTATAAGAATTGAAATATTCATTAATATTAAGGGGGTTCCATTTAAAAAAATGCAACTTTTATCTGCCATAACCTGATGGTCGACCCTGTATATTCCAATTCATCACGCATATGTAGATTTATTAAAGCCTCACAACTTTTATATGAGACATTTTTTTTTAACTCGTGTATCTTTTGAAATAATCGACCGTTCTGGTAATTTCTCCTAACCCTGTATATCAATCTATAAAAAAAATCGTAACGCAAAAACTACAAAAGATGGAAACTTGAAATTTGCACTAATGAATTTTTTTGACATTTTTTCATAGAAATCGATAAAAAAATATACAGGGTGATTTGGAAAACAACCTGAAAAATTGTTTTTAAAATGTGTTGAAATTTTTTTATACACCAATCTATAAAAAAAATCGTAACTAGAAAACTATAAAAGATAGAAACTTGCATTGAGCTTCATAATATGACAGATACAATAAAATGATCTGGTATTACTTGAGTTGCGCCAACTAGTGGCTGATTTACGAAGTTCAAAATAATTTCACTTTCCTTATAGAGATTTTTTCCCAAGCCCTCCGTACCCGTATCCGGAAATCCTCCACAGACCTCTGCAATCTAGTGTGAGCAATTTTCACATTTCCTCTTCCCAATTTCCGTCTATGGCTTCCTCCTTTGACAGCTTCGCCTGTACTGTCTGTACACTCTGTATGTCTGTCTACTCATTTTTTCCCCAAGTTTCTGGACAATTGCATGACTAATATGGTCCAGTAACTTATCTATGAATCATCAAAAATCATTGTCCAGTGGCCCATAATATAACTGGGCTTCTGTCAGCAGGTAAACGGAAGTTCGATGGGGGTCACCAGAATCAAGGGGAGACAAAGCGACGTTTCCAAACCGGTGGCGGCGGGGGTTGGGGCGGCCAACCCTTGGCTCAGCAACCCCTGAACGGCGACCAATGGTACCAGGACTCTTACGGAGGCTGGAGCTAGATGGCGCCCCTTGTCGGTCGAGCCGGTGACGATCATTTTGCGCAAGTCAATAATGTTGTCAAAATTCCCTGTGTAGCTGGTCGGCACTGTCTCGCCAAGTCCAGGCCACCACAAGTCGCGGTGTCCCCAAAACTGCTATAATAATGTTCCAATAATTTTTTTGTGTCAAAAAGAGGAAAATGCCTTTTTTGCATTCTTTATTCTTATACAAATTGTAAAGGATGTCCGGCTGGCCTCTTGGGGGTTTCCATCGATGGAGTAAATTCTTTTTTAAACCGGATTTTGGACTAAAATTCTTTAGGACAACCTGGTCAATTGTCCAAGCTTGTAGAAGTGTTAGTTGTCGATGTGGAATCTTCAAGGGGTGGGTTTTGGGGGTCCTCGATATGTTATATCTATGCGGTTCAAAATTTGTTATATTATAAACCTGTTTAGTTGCCTACTCTATTAAATTGTATGAGTTGATTTATGTTTTCCTTGCGTTATCCAATTAAAAAGTTGGATTTTGTTTTTATATTTCGTAAATTGCGCCCGCCTATTCTTCCGAGTCCATTCCACCCTTATAAAGGGACTTTACATCTTACGTGTAAAGGTGCGGCTCGGAATTATACGCGCTTTATGGGGTCGTTTCAAAAACGATTTAACGGCATGTTTAAAGTATAAACTGGGAAATGACTAGAATGAGTGATTTTTATGTATAATATGATTATATATTTTATCCTGGTGATGCATTTTTGCATTGTGATTGTATTTTAGCAGTAATAATCTAAGGACATATACTTCTGTTTCTCCCCAGGTATTCATTGCAACAAATTTCAAAAACCCCCTCCGTTACAGTAAAAACATAAAATTGATTGCAATCTTAGTTATATGAATATTGTTTATTAATTCGGTTTGTATTGTCCGTATGTAATGGCTTTTTTTCGCTTTTCCAGCATTGGTCCCTCAATTTTCACCTAATTATTAATTTTTTGTTCGTTTATAGTGTGATGTAGCTGATAATCCTTATGTTTTTACTAGAGTTGTACGCCTACATAGTAACACATTCTTTTGCAATTTTACTACAAACACAAACCATACTTCTGTGGCAAAGGCATCATATTGTAGATTCTTGGTAAGTTGCAGTTTTTTACTGCTATTGTTAATCAATAAAGTCTATCAATGATTTTTCAACAAGATGACTGATTGGACATGTCTCAATAAACAGTTGTATGTGTATTACAATTTTCAATAAGTCTTTTATTTCATCCTTTTATCTCAATTCTTTGGGAGTGTGAATGTTTTCATTCAAAAATTGTTTGAAGAAGGGAAGAAGCATCAGTGTTGTCGCCATATTGCGAATTTACAACGATTTTTAATTACTGCACACACTATCTAATCTGTCGTATTGAATAACAGGTTTTATGTCCCGGCCAAAAACCAGAAACACAACCGCATCGCACAACTTGTTGAACAACTTCACAAACTTTTTTTTTTTTTTTTTTTACTTAAAGCAACACGTATGTGATTTGTGAGAATTTATTTCGTATTTTCTGGAAGTGTGATGATGATGAAAAAGGTAGGAATATACAGTTTTCCAAAATTATGACGAATACAGGGTGTTCGGTAAGTATATGAAATAATTTCGGGAGCGTAAAGGAGAGGTCAAAATAACCCTACTTTGTCATGAAAAATGTTTTTTTAAAGTGCCTCGTAACGGAGAGCCCTAAAGATGTACTAAACGATTTGATTTTTTAGCTCTAACTTTTGAACCGGCTTGTATAATTTGATGAAATTTCAGTATTTTGTGTAGGCCATGAAGGCTCTTAAAACCTTAGTGAAGTCAATATTTTAAGTTGTAATTTGAGTCCCATTTTTGACAGGTGTCATTTTATAGAGCTGGACCTTTTTAAATACTCTGTCCTTTCCTCAACGAAAAAGGTGCTCTTCTTTTTTTCCGATAAAACTAACCGTTTTCGAGAAAAATATGTTTAAAATACTACAAGACATCAGTTGTTGTTATCTATTGGTATTAATTTTTTTTTGACTTTCAGATTGATTGCCTAGTATAGGCAATTAGTTGAAAAGTGAAAAAAAAAATCAAGTACAAGGTTATTGATTATAAATGCCCCCTCCTCTAACTTTTTAATTTGACGGTTTAGAAAAAGGTGTTCCAAATAAAAGTTTCATGGTTGAAAATGAATTTTTTAAATAACCTGTTTTCACATATACAGGTTGTTCCAAAAAGTCTAGGCAAGGTCCAACTTTGTTATTTCAAATTGATACCCTATTTTTTTATTTGATATTTGGATTCTCCTTTTATCTCTAAACATTTTCTATGTAGCATATCCTATACCTAAGTTTAATGTATAAAAAGATATTTGATATTTATTAATCGAATAATAATAATTTATTGTTGTGAAAATGTCAAATATATCCACGATTTCGAATTATTGACGCTCGTATTGACGAAAATGTCACGTCATTAAGTACTTTTAAAGTGTAAAACTATCAAAGTATAAATAATTCTGCATTTGATTCAAAAGATTTTTTTTATATAAGACGTTATTTTATTTTTTGTGCATTTTTTGGGTACCAATTCAAAATCAGAGAAGTTTTGGTATATCCTACACACACAATTACGTCAATACTTCGAAACCATAGGTATATTTCACTTTTTTATAACAATGAATTAGTATTATTCAATTTATAAAATATCAAATATCTTTTTATACATCAAACTTAGGTATAGAATATGCTACATAAAAAATGATTAAAATTTGAAGGAGAATCCAAACATCAAATAAAAAAATAGGATATCAATTTGAAATGAGAAAGTTAGACCTCGCCCAGACTTTTTGGAGCACCCTGTATATGTGAAAACAGGTTTTTTAAAAATTCCATTTTCAACCATGAAATTTTCATTTGAACCATGTCGAATAAGTAGATATTTTTGTTTTGTTGAAAAGTTTTTTCGTTCTTGAGTAATCAACAATTTTTTGCGAAGAATGAAAATTAAATTATCTATCGAATGATTTTGTAATAAAAATGAAGCAAAAGAATTGCTAGCTAAAAATAGCAGTAAAGTCATAACATTCATCTATTGTGCAAAAAAAAGTGAAAGTTGCACACGACTTGAGATTTATGAAATGTATCAAAAAAGCTTTAGAAAAATCGACCTTCAAGCTAGAAAAATTATCTCCCCCCGAAGGGCATTCAAGGCATATGTGCAACTCCAGTCATGGTTTGGAAATGAAAAATATCCAATGGATTGGGGTTGGAAGACATCCCCTTTAAGAACACCAGAAGAATTGCTGTTTCATGCCAAAAAACATTTTTTGGCGAGATTGTATCGGACGAAATGGACTCTGAACCAATGGGACGAAATAATGAGAGATGAAAAGGAAGAAGAACAACAAGAGGAGGAAGAACCACAAAAGGATGAAGAAGACGAAACGATTGAAACTTTCTTCAAATTTTCAAATGTTTTTTTTGTATAGAGAAAGTACATAATAGAGTAACTTTTTCAATAAACTATCCAGATTAAATGGCGAAATAGCTATTTACATCCAAACACTTTACTCCAGCAGAATGTATACAGGGTGTCTCACGGTGACCGTCCATTCGAATATCTCGGGAAGTAAAACGATTGGAATTCTGAAAATTTGTATGGTGAGGTTTAAAAGGATGCCCTCTTTAAATGAAATAATAGCTACGTTGCGCGACTTCCGGTTATACCGGAAGTAGGTGCCAACTCGCTTGTTTCAAATGGAACACCCTATATATAATTACATTTTTGGATTCTACGTAAAATTCTAGGCAGATTTCATGTATCATGTCCTATACCTAAGTATAAGCGTTTTTGAAATATTTTAGTTTTTATGTCAAAAATGACGTTTGAAGGCTCTTATTTAAATGTGAATTTCACCTATAAGAAAGCCTTCATTATTTAATTTGTATTGGATTTCTTGTTGAAAAGGACCTACTTTAATAGATTTTTCACAGCAATATGATAACTATTATTACAGGGTGGGCCAAAAATAAGATCAAAAATTGAATTCAGAAAACGGTCAAAAATCCATTTTTTCAAATGGAATTTTCAATTTCAATTCAATTTTTATAATTTTATCTTATTGTGCATTAAAAATAAGGGTGAGTTTAACTAATATTGTTCATTCCGAAAATTCAAAAAAAAAAAATAAAAAAAAGAATTTTTGGAGATTCCAATCTTATACAAAATTCATGATTTTAACGAAATAAAACTGTAGCACATATCTATAGATTTTTTTAATTATTTGATTTCCATGTCTTTTGGCAATAGAAAAAACATTTTTTCGCCATCAATTTTTTTATAAACTGTTTTTTATCGAAGCGTTTATCATAAGTCGAATCAAAATTCAAAAAATATGTCATCCTATGAAAATGGAAATTTATTGATCGATCATGCAGTTTTGTTAAACTGATGCATTCACAGTAGCTTAATCATTATGTTGCATTTATTTATTTATGGAGAGAGCAACGCGTTGATGCTGGAGGAGGACCTGTTAACCCCAGCCTTCCTCACTAAATCTGTTGATTGTCCTCGATCGAACAATTCTTCAATCCACCATCTTCCCTGAAACTCAGATCACCACATCCACCACAAAATGAAGGTTGGTCTCATCAAAATAACAGGCCTTCAGAGTGTTCTTTTATCTCCAAATAACTGGAAATCCTTCCTCCAATCAGCCTGTCAAAGAAAATAAAGGGGAACCGAATTGGACTATGATTGAGAGCTTGTAAAGACTTTTTGTCAAACATTCCATTACATCGCGATGTTTGTATAGTGAACATGACGGCTGGACCGCTCGAATATAAAGATTTATCAGTTCAAGGCATTTTCATCCCCAAAACTCGACAATCCGACAACCAAGTCGCAGCCCGAGATCGCGCCGACGCAGCATCCCTTCCTTGTGTCGCCGTCTCGGCGCTCGGCGCCGTCAGCAACCGCTCCCATTTCGCCTTGGCGCGTCGAGCTGATCGCCACTCGCCGCCCTTTTCACAGGAAAAAACAGCCGCGAAAGAGCGACCACGATGCGCCGGCCAGGGGCGGGGCGACACCAGGTCGCCCTCGCCTGACAATCCGTGATGTCGCGAGTGCCGCCCCAAAATTACGGGTCATTTTAACAATCAGATTGTGATAACGGATAGTGTTTGTTGATTACCTCCATCTTCATGCATGATTGGACGATAAACTAACTTTAAGCTTCAAACAGGCCGCGAGGTTGTGCTGCATGTAAGTATCATCAGTTTGGGTCTATAAATGTAAACAGACTGACACACCTTGAAAATGTCAATTTGCCCCACCCTGGGTGTTCCCCTAAGGTCATTCCACCCCCACATGTAAACACCACATAAGCAAAATGTATACAAATAATGGTTGCCCCACCTTGGGCGGCAAAAAGGATATGTCTATCATATACCCACAGATTGTGTCAAGGTTTTCTTGGTGCATGAAGTAAACATACATGCAGGCACGCCTTGATTCCTTTGTTCCAGGATTGAGGATGTTGGGATCATCTTTTCCAGGCAAGAAGAGAAACAGAAATTACGTATTGTTTCATCTCTATTTACAAATACCAATGATGAAAATGAACTCGAAACGTCTTGGGAGAGGAGGAGAACGAGATTCTAGACTCTCCAAGTAAATTTTAGAAGTTTAATTCATTTGAGGAGGAGATTCTGCTTGATTCATGATGGACACTTAGGATGTTGTCTTTTTCTAATTTATCAAGAAAAACTTATCTGAGTATCAAGGAGAAAATAAATAATCTTGATAATCATTTAAAAAGCCAAAAAATGACGCCCTGTATAATAAAAAGCAATTTTCTCATCATAGCACCTATTTTTTTGGAAAGCAGACCTTTTTTTATCAAGATTGACTTTTTGTCGTAATTTTCGAATTTGGTCCATTTCATCTTTTGTTATCTCTCTTGGACATACTGTATATGTCATTGAAACTCCGCTTCCTGTAACTCCTCTATTTTGGATCTTTCAACAAGTTTCTATGTACAAAAATCATAGAGATTTTTATTCTTTACAACTTTTATTTGAACTTTTTTCCCAGATTTTTTACAGGAGTTGATATAATTCGTCCAAAATGGATGTTGTAGACATATGTCATGAAGACTCCGCTCCCTGTAAGTCCTTTATTTTGGAACTTACAACAAAACTGCACCTACAAAATTTAAAGATATTTTGATTCTTCACAACTTTTATTTGAACATTTTTCACAGATTATTGTTTATAGGAGATGAGATAATTGACAAAAACTGATGGTATTGACATATATATGTATGTCATTAAAACCCTGCTCCCTGTAACTCCTCTATTTTTGATCTCACAACAAACTTGTACAAACAAAACTTATAGACATTTTTATTCTTTACAACTTTTATTTGAACCTTTTTCCCAGATTTTTTACAGGAGTTGATATAATTCGTCCAAAATGAATGTTGTAGACATATGTCATGAAGACTCCGCTCCCTGTAAGTCCTTTATTTTGGAACTTACAACAAAACTGCACCTACAAAATTTAAAGATATTTTGATTCTTCACAACTTTTATTTGAACATTTTTCACAGATTGTTTATAGGAGATGAGATAATTGACAAAAACTGATGGTATAGACATATATATATGTATGTCATTAAACAACGCTCTCTGTAACCTGTTCATTTTCGTATCTGACGGTTAAACTGTATTTTTTTGGGTTATCTACAATTTTTAATTTGACATTTTTCTCAAATTTTTGAAATAATTATTGCCCAAATATGGACGATGTACACATATATATGTCATTAAAACTCTGCTCCCTGTAACTCCTCTATTTTTGATCTCACAACAAACTTGTACAAACAAAACTTATAGATATTCTTATTCTTTACAACTTTTATTTGAATTTTTTTCTCACATTTTTTTCACAGGAGTTGATATAATTCGTCCAAAATGGATGTTGTAGACATATATCATTAAGACTCCGCTCCCTGTAAGTCCTTTATTTTGGAACTTACAACAAAACTTCGCCAACAAAATTTAAAGATATTTTGATCCTTCACAACTTTTATTTGAACATTTTTCACAGATTGTTTATAGGAGATGAGATAATTGACAAAAACTGATGGTATAGACATATATATATGTATGTCATTAAACAACGCTCTCTGTAACCTGTTCATTTCGTATCTGACGGTTAAACTGTATTTTTTTGGGTTGTCTACAATTTTTAATTTGACATTTTTCTCAGATTTTTCAAATTATTATTGCCCAAATATGGACGATGTACACATATATATGTCATTAAAACTCTGCTCCCTGTAACTCCTCTATTTTTGATCTCACAACAAACATGTACAAACAAAACTTACAGACATTTTTATTCTATACAACTTTTATTTGAACTTTTTTCCCAGATCTTTTACAGGAGTTGATATAATTCGTCCAAAATGAATGTTGTAGACATATGTCATTAAGACTCCGCTTCCTGTAAGTCCTTTATTTTGGAACTTACAACAAAACTGTAATCACAAAACTTGAAGATATTTTGATTCTTCACAACTTTTATTTGAACATTTTTCACAGATTGTTTATAGGAGATGAGATAATTGACAAAAACTGATGGTATAGACATATATATATGTATGTCATTAAACAACGCTCTCTGTAACCTGTTTATTTCGTATCTGACGGTTAAACTGTATTTTTTTGGGTTGTCTACAATTTTTAATTTGACATTTTTCTCAGATTTTTGAAATAATTATTGCCCAAATATGGACGATGTACACATATATGTCATTAAAACTCTGCTCCTTGTAACTCCTCTATTTTTGTTCTCACAACAAACTTGTACGAACAAAACTTATAGATATTTTTATTCTTTACAACTTTTATTTGAAGTTTTTTCCCAGATTTTTTACAGGAGTTGATATAATTCGTCCAAAATGGATGTTGTAGACATATGTCATTAAGACTCCGCTCCCTGTAAGTCCTTTATTTTGGAACTTACAACAAAACTTCGCCAACAAAATTTAAAGATATTTTGATCCTTCACAACTTTTATTTGAACATTTTTCACAGATTGTTTATAGGAGATGAGATAATTGACAAAAACTGATGGTATAGACATATATATATGTATGTCATTAAACAACGCTCTCTGTAACCTGTTAATTTCGTATCTGACGGTTAAACTGTATTTTTTTGGGTTGTCTACAATTTTTAATTTGACATTTTTCTCAGATTTTTGAAATAATTATTGCCCAAATGTGGACGATGTACACATATACAGGGTTTTTCACTTAAAACTCCCCACGTCAATATCTCGGAAACGAATAGGAATATTTGATTTCTGTAAAAAGTAGTCAATGTATGGGGTCGAGTACTTATTTTTCACAGTTAAAAAAATTCGACGCCTACCAAGAGTAAAGCGTCGCGACGCATCAAAAATATTAATCGATTGCAGGAACTTTGAAATTACGCGCATGCAAAAGTACAAGTTATTCATAAACTTTTTTGTTATTCAGTCGAACTCATTTATTCTACTCAGTTTTGAGATATACAGTGTGTCCAAGATAAGAATGTCTATCATGGGGATCTTGAAAACCGTGAGAGATACAAGGTCGGTTAAATGGAGGCAAAGTTGCGTATTTTGATGCTTAACAAAATTCCGTTTTAAAAGCCAAGAAATTCCGACTAAGTCCGAAATTATCCGAAAAAAACCGAAATTTTTCAAAATTGTTTTCATTTTTTTCTGACCACATTTGAAGAGATATTTTGAAATGAATGTAACTTCTTCATTGCCACTTTTTGCCCTTCACAAGATAGCGTTATTAAATTGAAGAACCGACGTTTCGTCTATGAGCAGCCATCATCAACTTTGTTTTTTTAAATACGGTCCTGGATTTTTTATAACGGATTTTGAGGGCCTCTTATGTTCCTACGCCAACAATGTATCGCAATTATTCAAAAAAATTATGTTGATGGATTTTTCCATGAGAACTCATGTGTTAGAGAGAGACAAAAAATACATTTTTAATAAGATTAAAAACAACCACCTTCTTTTTTAATTGGTGCGATACCTTGTTGGTTTGGGAACATAAGAGGCTCTAAAATTCCGTAATAAAAAATCCAGGACCGTATTAAAAAAAACAAAGTTTTATAAGAACTTGATTTACACCTTGTATATGCCATCAAAACTCCGCACTCTGTAACCTCTTCATCTCGTATCTAAGAGGAAAACTGTAAAGATAAAAATGATAGATATTTTCTCCGTTCATAACTTTTAGTTGAACATTTTTCGTTGATTAAGTTGGGTTATGTCGACAACTCCATTATTCTGGGTCTTAAAGCAAAATTTTTGCATTGAAAGAAACATCATTTTGGTTCTCTTTTCCAACACTTTTGACAGGGAGAGTGCAACAAAATCATGAAGTTGACAATTTTTTTTTTTGCAGTTCGATAGTGAGGTGTTTTTCCTTACTATGGCCAAAGAAAGCTTGGGGAGGCCATCCAAGGCAGCAGACTAAGTGTAAGTTCCATGTCCACATTGTTAGTTGTAAATTACTCTTGGGGGATTATCAAAAATATTTGGATCATAGTTGAGAAACTGACCACCATATCCCCACAAATTATGAAAGACAAAATTTTCTATTTATAGATTAGAAACGGACATCATATCCCTTATGTGAACCTTCTGACCTTATTCTAATTTGCCAATAATGTTGGCATTCTACCAAAATAAAATGATAAACGATCGCCTCCATGATCAATCAAAAGTTTTATTCTTCCACATGAATTGACCCACTTGACAACTATGACAGCGGTTTTGAGCATGCGCACCTATAATTCACGCTCATTTTTTCCAGGTGATTCGAAGGTCTGGGCCTGTTGTTCATCTCCAGCCCTTGCCGACGACTTAGACGATATGGTGAGTGTTCTATGATTTTAATGATAAAAAATCCCCATCACATCCCACAGACTATCAAAGTCAAAGCTGGCAATCTAAATTTAAATGTGCAGGATAAAGCCGTGGCTTCAGAGATCGCTGTTCGGTCCCTGTCGACTTACCAAACTTGGTAATCTTATTACGGGGGATTTTTTCCTGCTTCGAAGGGCTTCTGCCATTGATGGTTTCCATACTAATTGCCAGCGTCATCTATAAATGTACAAATCAACATTATTATTTTTAATTATTCCATCTAGATCAATTATGATTCAATCAACTAATTGATAATTTATTGCTGGCTCTTCGCTGAAAGCCTGATGGGGATCTGGACCGTTATTAGAATTGATTTTTTAATTGCTAGGCAACTTTGAGGTGCTGTGACAAATTGACGGACGTTCCTCGGCTTTAATCTGTAGTAAAACTATTTTTCTAGAGCTGAATCATTGCAAATACGTTGCTTATTGTGCAGTATGAACTAATTTGTCGGGTGCAAATAGGATTTATTTGGCCGCGAGCCACTTTGGCGAGAAACAGAGTGACATGAAGCTTTGTTTTATCACTTTTGTTGCAGCTGAGATAAATCTGGAGTAAACCATAATTTTTAATTTGGTGTTGATTTAAGTAATCATCCTTTGTATTCACTAAAATCAATTTTCATTGTTTTCTGATTAGAATAGTTGAAAAAAAATTATGTTCAAGAGAGCGCGGTTTTCCCTAATTTAGCCTTTCCCAAATCTCTTCAAATTGAACCGATCGGGAAATTAAGAAAACTTCTCTGCCAGAGATAAAGGCTGAAGTTTTCATTAAATTCCGCCCGCCATTTGCATCTCCCAAATCCAGACTCCAGGATTGACAGATTTGTTTTGCCAGGAAATAAGTCGATTAGAATTTATTGTCTGTCTCTAGCAGGGAATTCATTAATCGGAAATCTTGATCGGGAAAAAAGTGTCAGAATGATGAAATTTTTTGCTAATGGCTATGGTTGATTGATGGATGTTATTGGACAAGGAGCAAAATGCGATAAATAAAACCACAAATAGTTTAACTTCCGGGATATAAGCTGACACACCCTAAAATAAATCACTTTTCTTTCGAACTTTCCGACAGAAAAATATCCACAATCCTCGAAAGCCCTAAATGTCGGAAACTTTTTTGTTTCTGCATCGATTAAAAATGGCCAACTGGAGTCACATTATCATATTCTCCCCTCGAATTCACCACGTCATAAATCTCTTGTATCCCTTCGATTCCGCACACTTAATCATCATTTCCTGCTACAACTTCTGGACAGTAAAAAAACCCCAAGTTGACCGAGATCCTGTTGTTTTTTTCTGCCACGCCCTGCCACTTTAAATAAAGCAAGATATATTTCGGTAATAGCAGCGTTTTTAGCTTTATCTGGCCGATCAATTTCCGGGGAGTTTATGAGATGAATAGCCGGAGCGTGAGTGGTTTATTCTTTGTGAATTGTGTGTATTTTTTCTATCACCAATAAAATAATAATTATCGATTTCCTTTAAAACCTTGACCTTTATAACCAACATTCGATGATACTCGACTCAAAATACCCAAGGCAAGGCCGCCCTTTGAGAAATTGATATTCGTCTTGTAAGAGTTTAACGATTAATGCCTTTTTAACCCCTTATGTTAAAAAAATCAACTAAAATTGTCAAAAACTCCTTAAATAATTATTTTAATGATAAACATTAATTACGTCCGCATGTATTTGGTGATTATTTTATATACAGGGTGTTTCATTAATATTGCGAAAAAATTCAGGGTAAGTTTCTCCACTTAAAAATAATAAGAAAACTTTTTATAAAGGTGTGTCCGGAAATGCTTCGCTACAGAGCTACAGGGTGTTTATTTTTATTTTTGTTTTTTCTAAATAATATTTGAACCAATGTGTATATTTCCATAAAAATCGGTATTTGAGGGTTTCTTTTTATGCGGAATTCGAATTTTATCTCAGTTTGGCCCTAACTTGTAGAGGGCGCCACCTACACATATTTGTCCTGACATGTACAGCCATAACTTTTTTGGACGTAACCGTATGACATATTTGAGTGAAAAAACATATTTCTCCTTTATTTTTATGCAAAAAAGGCATATTTGTTAGAAGTCGCTACGTGCCACCAGATATTTGGATTTGAAATAATTAATACATGGGATTTTGAAATTATGGCGAAGGTAACCTGCTAGAAGTTATAACATATTACGCATTAATGCTTCATATTTTCAGTGAAAAAGATAAAAGTCGACTTGTGTGTGATGTTATTAACAACTTTCATGCAAATATTATTTAAACAAAAACAAATAAAAAAACTGGAAAAAAATAAATTAAATAATAACTTTAACACCCTGTAGCTCTGTAACGAAGCATTTCCGGACACATCTTTATATGAAATTTCCTTTTTATTTTCAAGTGAGAAAACTTATCCTGTATTTTTGGCACAATCAATGAAACACAATGCTGGGCCATAATTTCATTATCATATGTATTCATTATTTCAAATCTAAATATCTCGAAAATGGTGGCACGTAGCGACTTCTAACAAGTATGCCTTTTTTGCATAAAAATAAAGGAGAAATATGTTTTTTCACTCAAATATGTCATACGGTTACGTCCAAAAAAGTTATGGCTGTACATGTCAGGACAAATGAGTGTAGGTGGCGTCCTCTACAAGTTAGAGCCAAACTGAGATAAAATTCGAATTCCGCATAAAAAGGAACCCTCAAATACCGATTTTTATGAAAATATACACATTCGTTCAAACATTATTTAGAAAAAACAAAAATAAAAATAAAACTTCAACACCCTGTAGCTCTGTAACGGAGCATTTCCAGACACACCTTTATATGAAGTTTTCTTATTATTTTTAAGTGGAGAAACTCACCCTGAATTTTTTCGCAATATTGATGAAACACCCTGTATAGGTCCTTTTTTGAGTGAATATAATTCCCTTGTACTTGTGCATTTGTGCAATTATGTCACACTTCTTTTAAAGTTATAAGCATTGGATCAATAAGCTTATGGGTCAGTGCCTTAGTTTTTAGCACAAGTAGGTAAACCCATTCAAAAATTATGATGAGAATGAAAAATTGCGAGACAATGCGATGATTGGTTTAAGTGGATTATTTTTGTCATAATATCATTTGGTATGATACACCGATTTTCATTTTTCTTTTATTTCATACTGTACTGTGATGTATCACTTACCGGACTGAAAACATTTCCTCATCAGAGCTGGTGAAATTGGATTTGAAAAATATATTATTTTAACTTACTTTGGAAGTTGTGACCTGGTTTGGCTGGCGCCATCTCATGATAAGTGTAAGGAATTCCAGACTCGGCTCCTTCGTTGGCTCGTCCATAGATATCTTGACTCGTACTTTCATAAGTCATTTCCCGGCTTGGTAACGTTACTTATATATCATTTCTTCATACATAACAAGAATTAATGGTAATGAAAAAGAAATATCTAACACATGAAACACATAAAAGAATCAACATACAGGATAAGGACAAGATAATTAGCAGTCTGGTTCTATGTTTGAAATGTCCATCGATTTTGCTTTTCTCTATTTTTTTTATATACAACTCCTTAACGAAAAAAGATAATGAGTTGAATCAAGGTTCATTGGGTTCCCTGGAAAATTTTACACAATTTTCATAAAAATATAATAAAGGTTCTCTGCAAGGAATCTTCTCAAAACTAGACATGAAATTTGTCCCTTTTTTATTCAATTTTTCAACATGCCTTCAAGTTTTGCTCAGTAACTCCGAAACCAAAAGGGATATTGAGTTAAAACAAGGTTCATTGGGTTCCCTGGAAAATTGTACACAATTTTCATAAAAATATAATGAAGGTTCTATATCTTCTTTTTCTCTCGTTTCCAATTCACTGCCCATTCAAGTCCTAAAAATGTCTACTCCCTTCAATCAACTCCCAAAAATCAATCATCAAATCCACCGATACGTGAAACTAATTGATTGAAAACTTCCATCAAACTACTCCAACTTCGATAATGAATGTCGTCTTGAAGGGTACTTCAGACCTCTGCAGTGAAGGAAACCAATCAAACATAAGTACTAATTGCGTTCGATGTACTTGAATAATCCGATCAATAAATAGCATTTATATGACGCGACAACTTTCAATTTAATTTCAACCAACAACAAATGGAAAATTAACTTTACAACTTCAGTCCCGCTCCAATTAAATCCTATTGTCTCGAATTAATGTTGTTTTGGGGCTTCTATATGATGAAATAAAGACAGTCTCACCCCAACTCTGGATTTTATTACTGTTTTTGTATTTTAATAGTTTTGTTGACTCAAAATTTGTAATTTATTTCATCCGGATTTATTTGTCCGTTCATTTTCATATTGAGGTAATGACAAAAGAGTTATCAAGAGTTGGATGGGCTTTTCCGATTACAGTCCAAGGCGTGGCTCTGACGGCGGCGCCCGACGCCCGACAGCGTCGCGATTTCGGGTCGTCGGCCCCACAACAGACGCTTTGCTCCACTTTCCCCAACGCCCGTTGCCGTTGCACCAGTGTCGCACGTTACTCTTAGTTTCCTCGTATTTACTAAATAGATCTATATTAGCGTTAGAGCAAACTATTGAAAGATGGCACACCAAGAACAAATAAGAGTTTACATATTTTCAAAGCAATATGCGAAAAAGTGTCCAAAAGTGTGAAAAGTGAAAAGAGAAAAAACTTTTAATTTTGAAATTGGCCACCCTGTATCTCGGAAAAGGTGCATATTTTGACCTCGGGGTATATGGTAGAGTTTTTTTCCGCACCTTTTAAAGTGTAAAATTATCCAGGGAATCCAATAAAGCTTGATTCAACTCAATATCTCTTTTCGTTTAGGAGTTGTTGAGCGAAACGTGAAAACATGTTAAAAAAATTGAATAAACAAGGGACAAATTTCATGTCTAGTTTTGAGAAGATTCCTTGCATATATGTATGCCGTATAGTGAGAATGAATCTTGTAACTCGATTTTTACCCACTTGATATGTCCAGGTTGATAAAATAATAATTTTAATTAAAAAAGAGCTAAAAGTAATCAATGATTTTTAATTAAACAAAATTGTGGTTATGTGATTATCTGAATTTTGGCTTGTCAAACAGATGGTGAATGAATGACTTGTTGACGGGACTGACTATGACAATAATCATTATTCTTCTTACTATTTTTATTTTTTTATATTTTTTTTCACATCCCTTATCATTATTTTTTGTCACATAGATATTATTTTTCTTCGTGATTTTGTCGTTTTTCCATTATAGTATTTTTGTTTTTTTTTCCCGCACTCTTTTGTCAATTTGTTTGGATTTATTTCTACATTATCATTTTTTACGCTTCAGTTTTTTTGAACACTGTTAAAATCGTTATATTGTCTTTTCCCCACTTCTATAACATTTTTGATTACTAACCGATTTTCCATTTTTTTTCTTTGTTTGATAGACACTTTTTGAGCATATGCGAAATTGGCTCCAGGGGCGTACTTATGGGTGATTGTGATTGTTCAAAGGGGGTCAAATTTCAGAAAATGATTTGTAGAAAAAAATTGTCAACGGAATCCTAATCAGCATCACCAAAAACTCCTCCGTTGCCCGAATAAAATAAACCTATAAGTTTCATAAAAATCAACACAGGGATAATTTTAAATGTGTACAGGGGGGTTTTTGATGATACTGATTAAGATTCCGTTTTCATTTTTTTTCTAGAAAATGCCCCGATATTATTTTCAGAAATTTGACGCCCTTTGAACCTCTACAATAATTATCATGGAACGAATTTAACATATGCCAAAAAAGTGTTTGTCGAGACCTATCAAACAAAACAAAAAAATGAAAATCGGTTAATAAACAAAAATTTTACAGGAAACATTTTTAGGGTGGACACCCTGTATGTAACAATGATTATTGTTTTGCACTCCTAATTTGTGTTTTTTTCCATCTTCTTCTTCACTTTTATCTCCATAAGCATCTTTTTTATAGTGTAGTAATTTTATGTTTCAGTTCTTTTTCGTACTTTAGTCGCTTTTTTTAATACTTCTGACATTTTCTCTTTAGTTTTGTTCGCATTTTTGTCACTTTATAAATAAATTATAGTTGAAAAAACTAAAAAACACGCATTCGAACTAAAAAGTTAATAATAATTTTTAATTTAAAAAAAAAATGATTAACGTGATAAAAGCGTGAGGTTAATTATTGTTATAATTTCTTACTTATTTCTATCTCAAAATGCACAGTCACAATAACATTAATTTTCTCATTAATCATTTTATTCCTAAATTAAAAATTATTTTTAAATTTTTATTTCGAAAGCGTATTTTTTAGTTTTTTTTAACTATAATTTACTTCAAGTATGCAATCACTTTGTGCATTTGAAGTGGGTGAAAATCGAGCTCCAACATTCTGTTACAAACAAACAACATACAGGGTGACAATTTGAAAACTTGACATATCTTGAGAACGAAAAACTGAATCAAAAAACAGATTCTATAAAACAAAGGGGGAACAAAAAAAAAGACTATAAACCCCCCCTTATCTGAATCTCCTAAGACAGTGTAAGATACACCCCTGAAATCTTAAATAGAAAGGGGGGTCGAGTGATTTTCGACACTGATTACAACTGCAGAGTTTCAAGTCTCTGCTGTCATTCCTGTTGATATGAAAGCTAGTCATAATATTATTTTTTCATTTTATTTTATTCAATAAATAATTACTCGCCAGAGTAATCTTCTCCATACTAAAAGGATATGATGAGGGACTGAAGACCTTCAAAACAGGCCTTTTGATGAGGATTTCCTCCACACATTTTTTTTTATTTTTTTTTTTTAACTCCTTTAGAGTAATAGTATACCTCGTTTTGAAAGTATTCAGTCCCTCATCATATCCCCTTAGTATAGAGAAGTTATTTCTTGAGGGGAATTATTTATTGAATAAAATAAAATTTTGTCAAGTTGTTATATCAACAGGAATGACGGCAGATGCTTGAAATTCGGCAGTTGTAGTCAGGGTCGAAGGGCCTTCAAAATGAGGTATCCTTAGGAAATAACAACAAAGAACTTAGAACCCTGTTTGTGATTTTATTTCGCACTTTTCCTTTTTTTCGTTTTGTTTTTACTAGTGAAATCATCACTTTCCACTCAAATTTATGAATATCAACAAGAATAAGATCTTCATATTCATAAATTGCTGCTAAAAGTTCAATACAATATCCAGAAAAATAGAACTAATTTGAAATACACCAAACGTGCCTTGACTGTTAATTTCTCTTCAGTTCACAAAACCATTATTCACCGATAATGTCACAAACTGTTCCCAGAACATAAATTTCCCGAAATACTATCAAACATACCAGGAAATGAATTATATTACACTTCCTTTAACACTAAACTGGAAGGATTTTCGGGAAAACATTGCTACATAATAATAATGAAGAAATGCCAATCATAATCGATGAAATTATGGAAACTATTTTTCAATTTTTCACATTTGACCTACATTTCCATTCGCAAATCCCGTCCATTTTGGACAGGTAAACGAAATTGGACTTTGCAATTGGAAATTCGAAAGTTGTGATTGATGTGAATTTTCCTTCTTTGGTTCAATTGATTGATTGATAAAATATCAACCCATCTAAAGCTGATCTGGGTGACACCTTGACGAAGGGCATTATTGATTTTTTTTTTAACCTGCCGCCCTTATCTACGAAAATCTTTTCATGTTCTCTTAATTGTCTAGTTATCATTTGTTTACAGATTTCTGAGTAGAATAATATTTTAGCATTTTTGTTCTGCGGATAAAACTTTGCGGAATTCATATTTTATTATTGAAATTTATCTGCGAATTAATTAATTCTTGTCGTGTTACACTATGAGACGGGTAACTGGATATTAACAGATGCCTGCTTTTTCAGATTAATTTTCCTTGGCGTAGAGTTATTGAGAAAATTCATTATATTTTTTCCACAGTGGAATTATTTCCCAATTGCTGTTACTGGACACCGTTCATCACTTTTGTGAAAATCATTTAAAATAATGCTGATTTCATTTGGATTGTTCACGCTTCGCACGAATTTACAATATTTTAAACCTTTCCTCTAGACCTACAAAGCCACCATCACTAATTCACCTCCAACAAAACATCTTCCTCCACCCCCCAACCCTCAACCTCAATAAATCTACCCGTATCTGTACGCCCTCTACCCACTATCAGCAATACCAAACGTGCAGTGTTGTTATCGGAAATCGTTCGTTCCTCTCAATTTGTGGCGCTGTCGTCGGCAGTATTGAACTGCAAAAAAAGTCCAGAAATCTGGGGGCAGATGGCGCGAATGCGACGTTTTGTGGTTATCTGATTTGCTGCTTGAATGGAAACGGGATTCGGGATAAGTGGAAGAATTATGGACGTTAAAGTCGGGGTTATTGGATTTTTATAGAAAATTACATCTGTGCAAAAATCAAATCGCTGTCTTTTATGGTTTTGGAGGGATTAATTTTTTTTGACACCCTACATGAATTGATTTAGTTAAGTTTAACCCGACTTATCCCAAAAATTCTTTATGACACCCTGTATATTTCCTTGGTGATTATTATAGAAAATTTAATGAGGAATCCATGTGTGCAAAAATCAAATCGCTGTCTTTCATGGTTTTGGAGGGATTAATTTTTTTTGACACCCTACATGAATTGATTTATTTATGTTTGACCCGACTTATCCCAAAAACTCTTCATGACACCCTGTATATTTCCTTGGTGATTATTATAGAAAATTTAATGAGGAATCCATCTGTGCAAAAATCAAATCGCTGTCTTTTATGGTTTTGGAGAAATTAATTTTTTTTGACACCCTACATGAATTGATTCTGTTAAGTTTGACCCGACTTATCCCAAAAACTCTTCATGACACCCTGTATATTCCCTTGGTGTTTATTATAGAAAATTTAATGAGGAATCCATCTGTGCAAAAATCAAATCGCTGTCTTTTATGGTTTTGGAGAAATTAATTTTTTTTGACACCCTACATGAATTGATTCAGTTAAGTTTGACCCGACTTATCCCAAAAACTCTTCATGACACCCTGTATATTTTCTTGGTGATTATTATAGAAAATTTAATGAGGAATCCATCTGTGCAAAAATCAAATCGCTGTCTTTTATGGTTTTGGAGAAATTAATTTTTTTTGACACCCTACATGAATTGACTTAGATAAGTTTGACCCGACTTATCCCAAAAATTCTTCATGACACCCTGTATATTTCCTTGGTAATTATTATAGAAAATTTAATGAGGAATCCATCTGTGCAAAAATCAAATCGCTGTCTTTCATGGTTTTGGAGGGATTAATTTTTTTTGACACCCTACATGAATTGATTTATTTATGTTTGACCCGACTTATCCCAAAAACTCTTCATGACACCCTGTATATTTCCTTGGTGATTATTATAGAAAATTTAATGAGGAATCCATCCGTGCAAAAATCAAATCGCTGTCTTCCATGGTTTTGGAGGGATTAATTTTTTTTGACACCCTACATGAATTGATTTAGTTAAGTTTGACCCGACTCATCCCAAAAACTCTTCATGACACCCTGTATATTTCCTTGGTAATTATTATAGAAAATTTAATGAGGAATCCATCTGTGCAAAAATCAAATCGCTGTCTTTTATGGTTTTGGAGGGATTAATTTTTTTTGACACCCTACATGAATTGATTTAGTTAAGTTTGACCCGACTCATCCCAAAAACTCTTCATGACACCCTGTATATTTCCTTGGTAATTATTATAGAAAATTTAATGAGGAATCCATCTGTGCAAAAATCAAATCGCTGTCTTTTATGGTTTTGGAGGGATTAATTTTTTTTGACACCCTACATGAATTGATTTAGTTAAGTTTGACCCGACTCATCCCAAAAACTCTTCATGACACCCTGTATATTTCCTTGGTGATTATTATGGAAAATTCAATGAGGAATCCATCTGTGCAAAAATCAAATTGCTGTCTTTTATGGTTTTAGAGGGATCAATTTTTTTTGACACCCTACATGATTTGACTTAGTTAAGTTTGACCCGACTTATCCCAAAAACTCTTCATGACACCCTGTATATTTCCTTGGTGATTATTATAGAAAATTTATAATGAGGAATCCATCTGTGCAAAAATCAAATCGCTGTCTTTTATGGTTTTGGAGGGATTAATTTTTTTTTGGCACCCTACATAAATTGACTTAGATAAGTTTGACCCGACTTATCCCAAAAACTCTTTATGACACCCTGTATATTTCCTTGGTGATTATTATAGAAAATTTAATGAGGAATCCATCCGTGCAAAAATCAAATTGCCATCTTCTATGGTTTTGGAGGGATTAATTTTTTTTTGGCACCCTACATAAATTGACTTAGATAAGTTTCACCCGACTTATCCCAAAAACTCTTCATGACACCCTGTATATTTCCTTGGTGATTATTATAGAAAATTTAATGAGGAATCCATCCGTGCAAAAATCAAATTGCCATCTTCTATGGTTTTGGAGGAATTAATTTTTTTTTGGCACCCTACATAAATTGACTTAGATAAGTTTGACCCGACTTTTCTCAAAAACTCTTCATGACACCCTGTATATTGCCTTGGTGATTATTATAGAAAATTTAATGAGGAATCCATCTGTGCAAAAATCAAATTGTCATCTTCTATGGTTTTGGAGGGATTAATTTTTTTTGACACCCTACATGAATTGATTTATTTATGTTTGACCCGACTTATCCCAAAAACTCTTCATGACACCCTGTATATTTCCTTGGTGATTATTATAGAAAATTTAATGAGGAATCCATCCGTGCAAAAATCAAATCGCTGTCTTCCATGGTTTTGGAGGGATTAATTTTTTTTGACACCCTACATGAATTGATTTAGTTAAGTTTGACCCGACTCATCCCAAAAACTCTTCATGACACCCTGTATATTTCCTTGGTAATTATTATAGAAAATTTAATGAGGAATCCATCTGTGCAAAAATCAAATCGCTGTCTTTTATGGTTTTGGAGGGATTAATTTTTTTTGACACCCTACATGAATTGATTTAGTTAAGTTTGACCCGACTCATCCCAAAAACTCTTCATGACACCCTGTATATTTCCTTGGTGATTATTATGGAAAATTCAATGAGGAATCCATCTGTGCAAAAATCAAATCGCTGTCTTTTATGGTTTTGGAGGGATTAATTTTTTTTGACGCCCTACATGAATTGATTTAGTTAAGTTTGACCCGACTCATCCCAAAAACTCTTCATGACACCCTGTATATTTCCTTGGTAATTATTATAGAAAATTTAATGAGGAATCCATCTGTGCAAAAATCAAATCGCTGTCTTTTATGGTTTTAGAGGGATCAATTTTTTTTGACACCCTACATGATTTGACTTAGTTAAGTTTGACCCGACTTATCCCAAAAACTCTTCATGACACCCTGTATATTTCCTTGGTGATTATTATAGAAAATTTATAATGAGGAATCCATCTGTGCAAAAATCAAATCGCTGTCTTTTATGGTTTTGGAGGGATTAATTTTTTTTTGGC
Organism: Orchestes rusci; assembly: GCA_958502075.1. Lineage (NCBI taxonomy): Eukaryota > Metazoa > Arthropoda > Insecta > Coleoptera > Curculionidae > Orchestes > Orchestes rusci. Next base: position 1,064,641 of record OY293308.1, on the reverse strand, counting down.
ACCCTACATAAATTGACTTAGATAAGTTTGACCCGACTTATCCCAAAAACTCTTTATGACACCCTGTATATTTCCTTGGTGATTATTATAGAAAATTTAATGAGGAATCCATCCGTGCAAAAATCAAATTGCCATCTTCTATGGTTTTGGAGGGATTAATTTTTTTTTGGCACCCTACATAAATTGACTTAGATAAGTTTCACCCGACTTATCCCAAAAACTCTTCATGACACCCTGTATATTTCCTTGGTGATTATTATAGAAAATTTAATGAGGAATCCATCCGTGCAAAAATCAAATTGCCATCTTCTATGGTTTTGGAGGAATTAATTTTTTTTTGGCACCCTACATAAATTGACTTAGATAAGTTTGACCCGACTTTTCTCAAAAACTCTTCATGACACCCTGTATATTGCCTTGGTGATTATTATAGAAAATTTAATGAGGAATCCATCTGTGCAAAAATCAAATTGTCATCTTCTATGGTTTTGGAGGGATTAATTTTTTTTGACACCCTACATGAATTGATTTAGTTAAGTTTGACCCGACTCATCCCAAAAACTCTTCATGACACCCTGTATATTTCCTTGGTAATTATTATAGAAAATTTAATGAGGAATCCATCTGTGCAAAAATCAAATCGCTGTCTTTTATGGTTTTGGAGGGATTAATTTTTTTTGACACCCTACATGAATTGATTTAGTTAAGTTTGACCCGACTCATCCCAAAAACTCTTCATGACACCCTGTATATTTCCTTGGTGATTATTATGGAAAATTCAATGAGGAATCCATCTGTGCAAAAATCAAATCGCTGTCTTTTATGGTTTTGGAGGGATTAATTTTTTTTGACGCCCTACATGAATTGATTTAGTTAAGTTTGACCCGACTCATCCCAAAAACTCTTCATGACACCCTGTATATTTCCTTGGTAATTATTATAGAAAATTTAATGAGGAATCCATCTGTGCAAAAATCAAATCGCTGTCTTTTATGGTTTTAGAGGGATCAATTTTTTTTGACACCCTACATGATTTGACTTAGTTAAGTTTGACCCGACTTATCCCAAAAACTCTTCATGACACCCTGTATATTTCCTTGGTGATTATTATAGAAAATTTATAATGAGGAATCCATCTGTGCAAAAATCAAATCGCTGTCTTTTATGGTTTTGGAGGGATTAATTTTTTTTTGGCACCCTACATAAATTGACTTAGATAAGTTTGACCCGACTTATCCCAAAAACTCTTTATGACACCCTGTATATTTCCTTGGTGATTATTATAGAAAATTTAATGAGGAATCCATCCGTGCAAAAATCAAATTGCCATCTTCTATGGTTTTGGAGGGATTAATTTTTTTTTGGCACCCTACATAAATTGACTTAGATAAGTTTCACCCGACTTATCCCAAAAACTCTTCATGACACCCTGTATATTTCCTTGGTGATTATTATAGAAAATTTAATGAGGAATCCATCCGTGCAAAAATCAAATTGCCATCTTCTATGGTTTTGGAGGAATTAATTTTTTTTTGGCACCCTACATAAATTGACTTAGATAAGTTTGACCCGACTTTTCTCAAAAACTCTTCATGACACCCTGTATATTGCCTTGGTGATTATTATAGAAAATTTAATGAGGAATCCATCTGTGCAAAAATCAAATTGTCATCTTCTATGGTTTTGGAGGGATTAATTTTTTTTGACACCCTACATGAATTGATTTAGTTAAGTTTGACCCGACTCATCCCAAAAACTCTTCATGACACCCTGTATATTTCCTTGGTAATTATTATAGAAAATTTAATGAGGAATCCATCTGTGCAAAAATCAAATCGCTGTCTTTTATGGTTTTGGAGGGATTAATTTTTTTTGACACCCTACATGAATTGATTTAGTTAAGTTTGACCCGACTCATCCCAAAAACTCTTCATGACACCCTGTATATTTCCTTGGTGATTATTATGGAAAATTCAATGAGGAATCCATCTGTGCAAAAATCAAATCGCTGTCTTTTATGGTTTTGGAGGGATTAATTTTTTTTGACGCCCTACATGAATTGATTTAGTTAAGTTTGACCCGACTCATCCCAAAAACTCTTCATGACACCCTGTATATTTCCTTGGTAATTATTATAGAAAATTTAATGAGGAATCCATCTGTGCAAAAATCAAATCGCTGTCTTTTATGGTTTTAGAGGGATCAATTTTTTTTGACACCCTACATGATTTGACTTAGTTAAGTTTGACCCGACTTATCCCAAAAACTCTTCATGACACCCTGTATATTTCCTTGGTGATTATTATAGAAAATTTATAATGAGGAATCCATCTGTGCAAAAATCAAATCGCTGTCTTTTATGGTTTTGGAGGGATTAATTTTTTTTTGGCACCCTACATAAATTGACTTAGATAAGTTTGACCCGACTTATCCCAAAAACTCTTTATGACACCCTGTATATTTCCTTGGTGATTATTATAGAAAATTTAATGAGGAATCCATCCGTGCAAAAATCAAATTGCCATCTTCTATGGTTTTGGAGGGATTAATTTTTTTTTGGCACCCTACATAAATTGACTTAGATAAGTTTCACCCGACTTATCCCAAAAACTCTTCATGACACCCTGTATATTTCCTTGGTGATTATTATAGAAAATTTAATGAGGAATCCATCCGTGCAAAAATCAAATTGCCATCTTCTATGGTTTTGGAGGAATTAATTTTTTTTTGGCACCCTACATAAATTGACTTAGATAAGTTTGACCCGACTTTTCTCAAAAACTCTTCATGACACCCTGTATATTGCCTTGGTGATTATTATAGAAAATTTAATGAGGAATCCATCTGTGCAAAAATCAAATTGTCATCTTCTATGGTTTTGGAGGGATTAATTTTTTTTGACACCCTACATGAATTGATTTAGTTAAGTTTGACCCGACTCATCCCAAAAACTCTTCATGACACCCTGTATATTTCCTTGGTAATTATTATAGAAAATTTAATGAGGAATCCATCTGTGCAAAAATCAAATCGCTGTCTTTTATGGTTTTGGAGGGATTAATTTTTTTTGACACCCTACATGAATTGATTTAGTTAAGTTTGACCCGACTCATCCCAAAAACTCTTCATGACACCCTGTATATTTCCTTGGTGATTATTATAGAAAATTTATAATGAGGAATCCATCTGTGCAAAAATCAAATCGCTGTCTTTTATGGTTTTGGAGGGATTAATTTTTTTTTGGCACCCTACATAAATTGACTTAGATAAGTTTGACCCGACTTATCCCAAAAACTCTTTATGACACCCTGTATATTTCCTTGGTGATTATTATAGAAAATTTAATGAGGAATCCATCCGTGCAAAAATCAAATTGCCATCTTCTATGGTTTTGGAGGGATTAATTTTTTTTTGGCACCCTACATAAATTGACTTAGATAAGTTTCACCCGACTTATCCCAAAAACTCTTCATGACACCCTGTATATTTCCTTGGTGATTATTATAGAAAATTTAATGAGGAATCCATCCGTGCAAAAATCAAATTGCCATCTTCTATGGTTTTGGAGGAATTAATTTTTTTTTGGCACCCTACATAAATTGACTTAGATAAGTTTGACCCGACTTATCCCAAAAACTCTTCATGACACCCTGTATATTTTCTTGGTGATTATTATGGAAAATTCAATGAGGAATCCATCTGTGCAAAAATCAAATTGCTGTCTTTTATGGTTTTAGAAGGATCAATTTTTTTTGACACCCTACATGATTTGACTTAGTTAAGTTTGACACGACTTATCCCAAAAACTCTTCATGACACCCTGTATATTTCCTTGGTGATTATTATAGAAAATTTAATGAGGAATCCATCTGTGCAAAAATCAAATCGCTGTCTTTTATGGTTTTGGAGGAATTAATTTTTTTTTGGCACCCTACATACATTGACTTAGATAAGTTTGACCCGACTTATCCCAAAAACTCTTCATGACACCCTGTATATTTTCTTGGTGATTATTATGGAAAATTCAATGAGGAATCCATCTGTGCAAAAATCAAATTGCTGTCTTTTATGGTTTTAGAAGGATCAATTTTTTTTGACACCCTACATGATTTGACTTAGTTAAGTTTGACCCGACTTATCCCAAAAACTCTTCATGACACCCTGTATATTTCCTTGGTGATTATTATAGAAAATTTATAATGAGGAATCCATCTGTGCAAAAATCAAATCGCTGTCTTTTATGGTTTTGGAGGGATTAATTTTTTTTTGGCACCCTACATAAATTGACTTAGATAAGTTTGACCCGACTTATCCCAAAAACTCTTTATGACACCCTGTATATTTCCTTGGTGATTATTATAGAAAATTTAATGAGGAATCCATCCGTGCAAAAATCAAATTGCCATCTTCTATGGTTTTGGAGGGATTAATTTTTTTTTGGCACCCTACATAAATTGACTTAGATAAGTTTCACCCGACTTATCCCAAAAACTCTTCATGACACCCTGTATATTTCCTTGGTGATTATTATAGAAAATTTAATGAGGAATCCATCCGTGCAAAAATCAAATTGCCATCTTCTATGGTTTTGGAGGAATTAATTTTTTTTTGGCACCCTACATAAATTGACTTAGATAAGTTTGACCCGACTTTTCTCAAAAACTCTTCATGACACCCTGTATATTGCCTTGGTGATTATTATAGAAAATTTAATGAGGAATCCATCTGTGCAAAAATCAAATTGTCATCTTCTATGGTTTTGGAGGGATTAATTTTTTTTTGGCACCCTACATAAATTGACTTAGATAAGTTTGACCCGACTAATCCCAAAAACTCTTCATGACACCCTGTATATTTCCTTGGTGATTATTATAGAAAATTTAATGAGGAATCCATCCGTGCAAAAATCAAATTGCCATCTTCTATGGTTTTGGAGGGATTAATTTTTTTTTGGCACCCTACATAAATTGACTTAGATAAGTTTCACCCGACTTATCCCAAAAACTCTTCATGACACCCTGTATATTTCCTTGGTGATTATTATAGAAAATTTAATGAGGAATCCATCCGTGCAAAAATCAAATTGCCATCTTCTATGGTTTTGGAGGAATTAATTTTTTTTTGGCACCCTACATAAATTGACTTAGATAAGTTTGACCCGACTTTTCTCAAAAACTCTTCATGACACCCTGTATATTGCCTTGGTGATTATTATAGAAAATTTAATGAGGAATCCATCTGTGCAAAAATCAAATTGTCATCTTCTATGGTTTTGGAGGGATTAATTTTTTTTTGGCACCCTACATAAATTGACTTAGATAAGTTTCACCCGACTTATCCCAAAAACTCTTCATGACACCCTGTATATTTCCTTGGTGATTATTATAGAAAATTTAATGAGGAATCCATCCGTGCAAAAATCAAATTGCCATCTTCTATGGTTTTGGAGGGATTAATTTTTTTTTGGCACCCTACATAAATTGACTTAGATAAGTTTCACCCGACTTATCCCAAAAACTCTTCATGACACCCTGTATATTTCCTTGGTGATTATTATAGAAAATTTAATGAGGAATCCATCCGTGCAAAAATCAAATTGCCATCTTCTATGGTTTTGGTGGAATTAATTTTTTTTTGGCACCCTACATAAATTGACTTAGATAAGTTTGACCCGACTTTTCTCAAAAACTCTTCATGACACCCTGTATATTTCCTTGGTGATTATTATAGAAAATTTAATGAGGAATCCATCCGTGCAAAAATCAAATTGCCATCTTCTATGGTTTTGGAGGGATTAATTTTTTTTTGGCACCCTGCATAAATTGACTTAGATAAGTTTGACCCGACTTATCCCAAAAACTCTTCATGACACCCTGTATATTCCCTTGGTGTTTATTATAGAAAATTTAATGAGGAATCCATCTGTGCAAAAATCAAATCGCTGTCTTTTATGGTTTTGGAGAAATTAATTTTTTTTGACACCCTACATGAATTGATTCAGTTAAGTTTGACCCGACTTATCCCAAAAACTCTTCATGACACCCTGTATATTTTCTTGGTGATTATTATAGAAAATTTAATGAGGAATCCATCTGTGCAAAAATCAAATCGCTGTCTTTTATGGTTTTGGAGAAATTAATTTTTTTTGACACCCTACATGAATTGACTTAGATAAGTTTGACCCGACTTATCCCAAAAATTCTTCATGACACCCTGTATATTTCCTTGGTAATTATTATAGAAAATTTAATGAGGAATCCATCTGTGCAAAAATCAAATCGCTGTCTTTCATGGTTTTGGAGGGATTAATTTTTTTTGACACCCTACATGAATTGATTTATTTATGTTTGACCCGACTTATCCCAAAAACTCTTCATGACACCCTGTATATTTCCTTGGTGATTATTATAGAAAATTTAATGAGGAATCCATCTGTGCAAAAATCAAATCGCTGTCTTTTATGGTTTTGGAGAAATTAATTTTTTTTGACACCCTACATGAATTGATTCTGTTAAGTTTGACCCGACTTATCCCAAAAACTCTTCATGACACCCTGTATATTTCCTTGGTGATTATTGTAGAAAATTTAATGAGGAATCCATCTGTGCAAAAATCAAATCGCTGTCTTCCATGGTTTTGGAGGGATTAATTTTTTTTGACACCCTACATGAATTGATTTAGTTAAGTTTGACCCGACTCATCCCAAAAACTCTTCATGACACCCTGTATATTTCCTTGGTAATTATTATAGAAAATTTAATGAGGAATCCATCTGTGCAAAAATCAAATCGCTGTCTTTTATGGTTTTGGAGGGATTAATTTTTTTTGACACCCTACATGAATTGATTTAGTTAAGTTTGACCCGACTCATCCCAAAAACTCTTCATGACACCCTGTATATTTCCTTGGTGATTATTATAGAAAATTTATAATGAGGAATCCATCTGTGCAAAAATCAAATCGCTGTCTTTTATGGTTTTGGAGGGATTAATTTTTTTTGACACCCTACATGATTTGACTTAGTTAAGTTTGACCCGACTTATCCCAAAAACTCTTCATGACACCCTGTATATTTCCTTGGTGATTATTATAGAAAATTTATAATGAGGAATCCATCTGTGCAAAAATCAAATCGCTGTCTTTTATGGTTTTGGAGGGATTAATTTTTTTTTGGCACCCTACATAAATTGACTTAGATAAGTTTGACCCGACTTATCCCAAAAACTCTTTATGACACCCTGTATATTTCCTTGGTGATTATTATAGAAAATTTAATGAGGAATCCATCCGTGCAAAAATCAAATTGCCATCTTCTATGGTTTTGGAGGGATTAATTTTTTTTTGGCACCCTACATAAATTGACTTAGATAAGTTTCACCCGACTTATCCCAAAAACTCTTCATGACACCCTGTATATTTCCTTGGTGATTATTATAGAAAATTTAATGAGGAATCCATCCGTGCAAAAATCAAATTGCCATCTTCTATGGTTTTGGAGGAATTAATTTTTTTTTGGCACCCTACATAAATTGACTTAGATAAGTTTGACCCGACTTTTCTCAAAAACTCTTCATGACACCCTGTATATTGCCTTGGTGATTATTATAGAAAATTTAATGAGGAATCCATCTGTGCAAAAATCAAATTGTCATCTTCTATGGTTTTGGAGGGATTAATTTTTTTTGACACCCTACATGAATTGATTTAGTTAAGTTTGACCCGACTCATCCCAAAAACTCTTCATGACACCCTGTATATTTCCTTGGTAATTATTATAGAAAATTTAATGAGGAATCCATCTGTGCAAAAATCAAATCGCTGTCTTTTATGGTTTTGGAGGGATTAATTTTTTTTGACACCCTACATGAATTGATTTAGTTAAGTTTGACCCGACTCATCCCAAAAACTCTTCATGACACCCTGTATATTTCCTTGGTAATTATTATAGAAAATTTAATGAGGAATCCATCTGTGCAAAAATCAAATCGCTGTCTTTTATGGTTTTGGAGGGATTAATTTTTTTTGACACCCTACATGAATTGATTTAGTTAAGTTTGACCCGACTCATCCCAAAAACTCTTCATGACACCCTGTATATTTCCTTGGTAATTATTATAGAAAATTTAATGAGGAATCCATCTGTGCAAAAATCAAATCGCTGTCTTTTATGGTTTTGGAGGGATTAATTTTTTTTGACACCCTACATGAATTGATTTAGTTAAGTTTGACCCGACTCATCCCAAAAACTCTTCATGACACCCTGTATATTTCCTTGGTAATTATTATAGAAAATTTAATGAGGAATCCATCTGTGCAAAAATCAAATCGCTGTCTTTTATGGTTTTGGAGGGATTAATTTTTTTTGACACCCTACATGAATTGATTTAGTTAAGTTTGACCCGACTCATCCCAAAAACTCTTCATGACACCCTGTATATTTCCTTGGTAATTATTATAGAAAATTTAATGAGGAATCCATCTGTGCAAAAATCAAATCGCTGTCTTTTATGGTTTTGGAGGGATTAATTTTTTTTGACACCCTACATGAATTGATTTAGTTAAGTTTGACCCGACTCATCCCAAAAACTCTTCATGACACCCTGTATATTTCCTTGGTGATTATTATAGAAAATTTAATGAGGAATCCATCCGTGCAAAAATCAAATTGCCATCTTCTATGGTTTTGGAGGAATTAATTTTTTTTTGGCACCCTACATAAATTGACTTAGATAAGTTTGACCCGACTTTTCTCAAAAACTCTTCATGACACCCTGTATATTGCCTTGGTGATTATTATAGAAAATTTAATGAGGAATCCATCTGTGCAAAAATCAAATTGTCATCTTCTATGGTTTTGGAGGGATTAATTTTTTTTGACACCCTACATGAATTGATTTAGTTAAGTTTGACCCGACTCATCCCAAAAACTCTTCATGACACCCTGTATATTTCCTTGGTAATTATTATAGAAAATTTAATGAGGAATCCATCTGTGCAAAAATCAAATCGCTGTCTTTTATGGTTTTGGAGGGATTAATTTTTTTTGACACCCTACATGAATTGATTTAGTTAAGTTTGACCCGACTCATCCCAAAAACTCTTCATGACACCCTGTATATTTCCTTGGTAATTATTATAGAAAATTTAATGAGGAATCCATCTGTGCAAAAATCAAATCGCTGTCTTTTATGGTTTTGGAGGGATTAATTTTTTTTGACACCCTACATGAATTGATTTAGTTAAGTTTGACCCGACTCATCCCAAAAACTCTTCATGACACCCTGTATATTTCCTTGGTAATTATTATAGAAAATTTAATGAGGAATCCATCTGTGCAAAAATCAAATCGCTGTCTTTTATGGTTTTGGAGGGATTAATTTTTTTTGACACCCTACATGAATTGATTTAGTTAAGTTTGACCCGACTCATCCCAAAAACTCTTCATGACACCCTGTATATTTCCTTGGTGATTATTATAGAAAATTTAATGAGGAATCCATCCGTGCAAAAATCAAATTGCCATCTTCTATGGTTTTGGAGGAATTAATTTTTTTTTGGCACCCTACATAAATTGACTTAGATAAGTTTGACCCGACTTTTCTCAAAAACTCTTCATGACACCCTGTATATTGCCTTGGTGATTATTATAGAAAATTTAATGAGGAATCCATCTGTGCAAAAATCAAATTGTCATCTTCTATGGTTTTGGAGGGATTAATTTTTTTTGACACCCTACATGAATTGATTTAGTTAAGTTTGACCCGACTCATCCCAAAAACTCTTCATGACACCCTGTATATTTCCTTGGTAATTATTATAGAAAATTTAATGAGGAATCCATCTGTGCAAAAATCAAATCGCTGTCTTTTATGGTTTTGGAGGGATTAATTTTTTTTGACACCCTACATGAATTGATTTAGTTAAGTTTGACCCGACTCATCCCAAAAACTCTTCATGACACCCTGTATATTTCCTTGGTAATTATTATAGAAAATTTAATGAGGAATCCATCTGTGCAAAAATCAAATCGCTGTCTTTTATGGTTTTGGAGGGATTAATTTTTTTTGACACCCTACATGAATTGATTTAGTTAAGTTTGACCCGACTCATCCCAAAAACTCTTCATGACACCCTGTATATTTCCTTGGTAATTATTATAGAAAATTTAATGAGGAATCCATCTGTGCAAAAATCAAATCGCTGTCTTTTATGGTTTTGGAGGGATTAATTTTTTTTGACACCCTACATGAATTGATTTAGTTAAGTTTGACCCGACTCATCCCAAAAACTCTTCATGACACCCTGTATATTTCCTTGGTGATTATTATAGAAAATTTAATGAGGAATCCATCCGTGCAAAAATCAAATTGCCATCTTCTATGGTTTTGGAGGAATTAATTTTTTTTTGGCACCCTACATAAATTGACTTAGATAAGTTTGACCCGACTTTTCTCAAAAACTCTTCATGACACCCTGTATATTGCCTTGGTGATTATTATAGAAAATTTAATGAGGAATCCATCTGTGCAAAAATCAAATTGTCATCTTCTATGGTTTTGGAGGGATTAATTTTTTTTGACACCCTACATGAATTGATTTAGTTAAGTTTGACCCGACTCATCCCAAAAACTCTTCATGACACCCTGTATATTTCCTTGGTAATTATTATAGAAAATTTAATGAGGAATCCATCTGTGCAAAAATCAAATCGCTGTCTTTTATGGTTTTGGAGGGATTAATTTTTTTTGACACCCTACATGAATTGATTTAGTTAAGTTTGACCCGACTCATCCCAAAAACTCTTCATGACACCCTGTATATTTCCTTGGTAATTATTATAGAAAATTTAATGAGGAATCCATCTGTGCAAAAATCAAATCGCTGTCTTTTATGGTTTTGGAGGGATTAATTTTTTTTGACACCCTACATGAATTGATTTAGTTAAGTTTGACCCGACTCATCCCAAAAACTCTTCATGACACCCTGTATATTTCCTTGGTAATTATTATAGAAAATTTAATGAGGAATCCATCTGTGCAAAAATCAAATCGCTGTCTTTTATGGTTTTGGAGGGATTAATTTTTTTTGACACCCTACATGAATTGATTTAGTTAAGTTTGACCCGACTCATCCCAAAAACTCTTCATGACACCCTGTATATTTCCTTGGTAATTATTATAGAAAATTTAATGAGGAATCCATCTGTGCAAAAATCAAATCGCTGTCTTTTATGGTTTTGGAGGGATTAATTTTTTTTGACACCCTACATGAATTGATTTAGTTAAGTTTGACCCGACTCATCCCAAAAACTCTTCATGACACCCTGTATATTTCCTTGGTGATTATTATGGAAAATTCAATGAGGAATCCATCTGTGCAAAAATCAAATCGCTGTCTTTTATGGTTTTGGAGGGATTAATTTTTTTTGACACCCTACATGAATTGATTTAGTTAAGTTTGACCCGACTCATCCCAAAAACTCTTCATGACACCCTGTATATTTCCTTGGTGATTATTATGGAAAATTCAATGAGGAATCCATCTGTGCAAAAATCAAATCGCTGTCTTTTATGGTTTTGGAGGGATTAATTTTTTTTGACACCCTACATGAATTGATTTAGTTAAGTTTGACCCGACTCATCCCAAAAACTCTTCATGACACCCTGTATATTTCCTTGGTGATTATTATGGAAAATTCAATGAGGAATCCATCTGTGCAAAAATCAAATTGCTGTCTTTTATGGTTTTAGAGGGATCAATTTTTTTTGACACCCTACATGATTTGACTTAGTTAAGTTTGACCCGACTTATCCCAAAAACTCTTCATGACACCCTGTATATTTCCTTGGTGATTATTATAGAAAATTTATAATGAGGAATCCATCTGTGCAAAAATCAAATCGCTGTCTTTTATGGTTTTGGAGGGATTAATTTTTTTTTGGCACCCTACATAAATTGACTTAGATAAGTTTGACCCGACTTATCCCAAAAACTCTTTATGACACCCTGTATATTTCCTTGGTGATTATTATAGAAAATTTAATGAGGAATCCATCCGTGCAAAAATCAAATTGCCATCTTCTATGGTTTTGGAGGGATTAATTTTTTTTTGGCACCCTACATAAATTGACTTAGATAAGTTTCACCCGACTTATCCCAAAAACTCTTCATGACACCCTGTATATTTCCTTGGTGATTATTATAGAAAATTTAATGAGGAATCCATCTGTGCAAAAATCAAATCGCTGTCTTTTATGGTTTTGGAGGGATTAATTTTTTTTGACACCCTACATGAATTGATTTAGTTAAGTTTGACCCGACTCATCCCAAAAACTCTTCATGACACCCTGTATATTTCCTTGGTAATTATTATAGAAAATTTAATGAGGAATCCATCTGTGCAAAAATCAAATCGCTGTCTTTTATGGTTTTGGAGGGATTAATTTTTTTTGACACCCTACATGAATTGATTTAGTTAAGTTTGACCCGACTCATCCCAAAAACTCTTCATGACACCCTGTATATTTCCTTGGTAATTATTATAGAAAATTTAATGAGGAATCCATCTGTGCAAAAATCAAATCGCTGTCTTTTATGGTTTTGGAGGGATTAATTTTTTTTGACACCCTACATGAATTGATTTAGTTAAGTTTGACCCGACTCATCCCAAAAACTCTTCATGACACCCTGTATATTTCCTTGGTAATTATTATAGAAAATTTAATGAGGAATCCATCTGTGCAAAAATCAAATCGCTGTCTTTTATGGTTTTGGAGGGATTAATTTTTTTTGACACCCTACATGAATTGATTTAGTTAAGTTTGACCCGACTCATCCCAAAAACTCTTCATGACACCCTGTATATTTCCTTGGTGATTATTATGGAAAATTCAATGAGGAATCCATCTGTGCAAAAATCAAATTGCTGTCTTTTATGGTTTTAGAGGGATCAATTTTTTTTGACACCCTACATGATTTGACTTAGTTAAGTTTGACCCGACTTATCCCAAAAACTCTTCATGACACCCTGTATATTTCCTTGGTGATTATTATAGAAAATTTATAATGAGGAATCCATCTGTGCAAAAATCAAATCGCTGTCTTTTATGGTTTTGGAGGGATTAATTTTTTTTTGGCACCCTACATAAATTGACTTAGATAAGTTTGACCCGACTTATCCCAAAAACTCTTTATGACACCCTGTATATTTCCTTGGTGATTATTATAGAAAATTTAATGAGGAATCCATCCGTGCAAAAATCAAATTGCCATCTTCTATGGTTTTGGAGGGATTAATTTTTTTTTGGCACCCTACATAAATTGACTTAGATAAGTTTCACCCGACTTATCCCAAAAACTCTTCATGACACCCTGTATATTTCCTTGGTGATTATTATAGAAAATTTAATGAGGAATCCATCCGTGCAAAAATCAAATTGCCATCTTCTATGGTTTTGGAGGAATTAATTTTTTTTTGGCACCCTACATAAATTGACTTAGATAAGTTTGACCCGACTTTTCTCAAAAACTCTTCATGACACCCTGTATATTGCCTTGGTGATTATTATAGAAAATTTAATGAGGAATCCATCTGTGCAAAAATCAAATTGTCATCTTCTATGGTTTTGGAGGGATTAATTTTTTTTGACACCCTACATGAATTGATTTAGTTAAGTTTGACCCGACTCATCCCAAAAACTCTTCATGACACCCTGTATATTTCCTTGGTAATTATTATAGAAAATTTAATGAGGAATCCATCTGTGCAAAAATCAAATCGCTGTCTTTTATGGTTTTGGAGGGATTAATTTTTTTTGACACCCTACATGAATTGATTTAGTTAAGTTTGACCCGACTCATCCCAAAAACTCTTCATGACACCCTGTATATTTCCTTGGTGATTATTATGGAAAATTCAATGAGGAATCCATCTGTGCAAAAATCAAATTGCTGTCTTTTATGGTTTTAGAGGGATCAATTTTTTTTGACACCCTACATGATTTGACTTAGTTAAGTTTGACCCGACTTATCCCAAAAACTCTTCATGACACCCTGTATATTTCCTTGGTGATTATTATAGAAAATTTAATGAGGAATCCATCCGTGCAAAAATCAAATTGCCATCTTCTATGGTTTTGGAGGAATTAATTTTTTTTTGGCACCCTACATAAATTGACTTAGATAAGTTTGACCCGACTTTTCTCAAAAACTCTTCATGACACCCTGTATATTGCCTTGGTGATTATTATAGAAAATTTAATGAGGAATCCATCTGTGCAAAAATCAAATTGTCATCTTCTATGGTTTTGGAGGGATTAATTTTTTTTGACACCCTACATGAATTGATTTAGTTAAGTTTGACCCGACTCATCCCAAAAACTCTTCATGACACCCTGTATATTTCCTTGGTAATTATTATAGAAAATTTAATGAGGAATCCATCTGTGCAAAAATCAAATCGCTGTCTTTTATGGTTTTGGAGGGATTAATTTTTTTTGACACCCTACATGAATTGATTTAGTTAAGTTTGACCCGACTCATCCCAAAAACTCTTCATGACACCCTGTATATTTCCTTGGTGATTATTATGGAAAATTCAATGAGGAATCCATCTGTGCAAAAATCAAATTGCTGTCTTTTATGGTTTTAGAGGGATCAATTTTTTTTGACACCCTACATGATTTGACTTAGTTAAGTTTGACCCGACTTATCCCAAAAACTCTTCATGACACCCTGTATATTTCCTTGGTGATTATTATAGAAAATTTATAATGAGGAATCCATCTGTGCAAAAATCAAATCGCTGTCTTTTATGGTTTTGGAGGGATTAATTTTTTTTTGGCACCCTACATAAATTGACTTAGATAAGTTTGACCCGACTTATCCCAAAAACTCTTTATGACACCCTGTATATTTCCTTGGTGATTATTATAGAAAATTTAATGAGGAATCCATCCGTGCAAAAATCAAATTGCCATCTTCTATGGTTTTGGAGGGATTAATTTTTTTTTGGCACCCTACATAAATTGACTTAGATAAGTTTCACCCGACTTATCCCAAAAACTCTTCATGACACCCTGTATATTTCCTTGGTGATTATTATAGAAAATTTAATGAGGAATCCATCCGTGCAAAAATCAAATTGCCATCTTCTATGGTTTTGGAGGAATTAATTTTTTTTTGGCACCCTACATAAATTGACTTAGATAAGTTTGACCCGACTTATCCCAAAAACTCTTCATGACACCCTGTATATTTTCTTGGTGATTATTATGGAAAATTCAATGAGGAATCCATCTGTGCAAAAATCAAATTGCTGTCTTTTATGGTTTTAGAAGGATCAATTTTTTTTGACACCCTACATGATTTGACTTAGTTAAGTTTGACACGACTTATCCCAAAAACTCTTCATGACACCCTGTATATTTCCTTGGTGATTATTATAGAAAATTTAATGAGGAATCCATCTGTGCAAAAATCAAATCGCTGTCTTTTATGGTTTTGGAGGAATTAATTTTTTTTTGGCACCCTACATACATTGACTTAGATAAGTTTGACCCGACTTATCCCAAAAACTCTTCATGACACCCTGTATATTTTCTTGGTGATTATTATGGAAAATTCAATGAGGAATCCATCTGTGCAAAAATCAAATTGCTGTCTTTTATGGTTTTAGAAGGATCAATTTTTTTTGACACCCTACATGATTTGACTTAGTTAAGTTTGACACGACTTATCCCAAAAACTCTTCATGACACCCTGTATATTTCCTTGGTGATTATTATAGAAAATTTAATGAGGAATCCATCTGTGCAAAAATCAAATCGCTGTCTTTTATGGTTTTGGAGGGATTAATTTTTTTTGGCACCCTACATGAATTGACTTAGTTAAGTTTGACCCGACTTATCCCAAAAACTCTTCATGACACCCTGTATATTTTCTTGGTGATTATCATAGAAAATTTAATGAGGAATCCATCTGTGCAAAAATCAAATCGCTGTCTTTTATGGTTTTGGAGGGATTAATTTTTTTTGGCACCCTACATGAATTGACTTAGTTAAGTTTGACCCGACTTATCCCAAAAACTCTTCATGACACCCTGTATATTTCCTTGGTGATTATTATAGAAAATTTAATGAGGAATCCATTTGTGCAAAAATCAAATTGCCATCTTCTATGATTTTGGATAAATTAATTTTTTTCTGGCACCCTACATATGAATTGATCGTTTTAGACTTAGTTAACTTTGACCCCATTTATGTCAACAATTCTTTATATCACCCTGTAAATTATCTTGACGATTATTATAGGAAATTTAATGGGGAATCCATGTGTGCAAAAATCAAATCGATATCTGTTATGGTTTTGGAAAGGTTTCTAGATACAGTTCAAATATACGCTCGCGCGCTTCATGCAGCCGCACGCGCTCGATATCCAGACAAATCAATCAAATCATCAAAAATGAAACCCATCTCAGTCTATCAATGCCAATCCAAAAAGCGACGTGCAACCCAAAGGAATTCCAGACAAGATAAATCGTAGTTTGGAATGTTGTGTGTAGACCGACAGGGAAAATTGCTATTTCAGATAATGAACGGAGATAAAATTGCTCTTTCCCACTGACTATAACGCTGTCAAGTCGTGTATACTGTATAGAATCCCATAACCCAATAATTAATGACCATAGCTATGGAAATTGCCTGTTAAATCTGGATAGCAATGAAAATTACAATATTGGTCTCAAAAAAAAAATTGTTGTGAAGATATTTTGAAATGAAAATCGATTTTGATCATAATGTCATCCAACGCAAATGATTTTCATTGGTCCAAGTCGCATTTTTTTTTTGTCTCACTGTGTACTGTGTACCACACTCACTTCAGTTCAAAAGTATAACTCAATATCGTAAATTCGATGAAAACGGTAACTTACCAACAACTTACCTGGGAAAATTATACATAGGGTGATTCAGAAATAATGGAGCTTTCATGCGTTTTTCGAATTTTGCAAATCGGTCCCCGTTTACAGAAGTTATGTATCAACTTTTATACGCCACCCTGTATAGAATATTTGAACTAATTCTCCCGTTTCCACCATAATTTTATACACGGTGATGCTGAATTCTGTACTGTATAAGAGGGCTTAAATGAGTTCAACAATTTAATTTACCTGAATATGTTAAGAGAGTCTAAATAAAATCAAAAACAGACTGAGGAACTATACAGGGTGCCGGGAAAATGTGGGATCTTGGATTCAGATAGAACATTGAAAAATAAGATGACAAGTCCCCGTAAAATTTTTTCCTAGAGGCCTTCTCTACGGAGATACGAGCCCCGAAAGGACGCCACTGGAAATCAATTTTTCTTCAATAACTTTTGAACCACTTGATATGTTGATGAAAATTGAATAAAATAAACAGTAAATATTTCCTCTTAAAATACTGCCCTTAAAACATGATAGGCTTGTTTAGTTTACCAGGGGCGGACTAGGTTGTACATTTTAATGCTTAAATTTACACCCTGTATGATGAAGAATTGAAAAAAATAAAGGCTACAAAAAAAGTACTCGTGTTCATTATCGATAAAATGAAACGTTTGGCTCAACGACTTTTGGGTTTTAAGTCGTTGGTTTGGCTGCCCATAGAGATTCGGAATTTATACACCATTCTACCATGAAATATACAGGGTGTTTATTAATTGAATACCGTTACTTAAGGGTGATTATCCTTGGATGATTTTAAGATAAAAAGTTCATATGAACATAGGTCCGCAAGAGCTTAATTTTCAAGATACAGGGTGTTGAAATATTTAAAAATAAATGATTTTTTTATAATTACTTTGATACTATTCCAGATATCTTTATGAAATTTGGTACACGTCCTCTAGGCTTCGATATACATTTTGTGATGTATAAACAATTTCACTATTTTTACCAGTGGCGTCCGTACGGCTTTGCACTCAATATTTTTGGAGAAAAAACTTGTACGCCACTGCTTCTTTTCAAAATAAAAATCATTTTTGAAATCTCTATTTATTTCTGAGCCAATTTGTTCTCTTGATTTTTTTCCGCCGGCGCATGGTTTTCGCTTAAAAAAATAAAATCTACTTAATTGCATTGACACTCTGCTGTGTCATCCAATATTTTTAAATCGGTGGCGCCCTCTCTAACATTCCCATGTATTTTGATGCATAGAAGACGGGTACCAAATTTGAAAAAGATATCTGGATTCGTATCATAGTGATGATAAAAAAAAGATTTTTTTTTTAATTTCAACACCCTGTATCTTAAAATGTATGCTCTTGCGGACCTATGTCCATATAAACTTTTTGTCTTAAAATCATCCAAGGATTATCACCCTTAAGTATCGGCATTCAATTAATAAACACCCTGTATATGTTATACCCTACCAAAATGTTTTTTTTTATTCTTCACAAAATTTAAATCATTAATTTATTCCAGGACACAGTATGGCCTCAGATAGCCGGCTCAACTCAAAGGGAAGATTCGTACTGTCGATTTTTTGTCTTCAAGCCATCTTCATCCAGTTTATCATTGGTAAGTTTTTCTATGGCAATGTTTGGACGAAATTTTCAAAAAAAACGCTATATTTCGAGAACCCTTGCATTTAGGGGAATATTTCTCGAAAACTTTCTGTAGAGAATTCACAAATCTACAAATTTTGATCCATGCATTTTTGCGCTACAACGTACCATTCGGCAGATATTTGAAAAAAACTAAGAATGATTCATTTTTTGTGACACTGAATGAAAAAAAACCAAAACACATTTTCATCCTTGTCTTCATTTAATTTAATCAAAACACCCCAACCTCGCACTTCCAAACCCATTTCTATTTCCAGTTTCCCGTGATTTATTGACTAAAAAAATTACGCAAGACCTTGATTTTAATTGTTTCCACTTGATGCCGCCCCTTCTGTAACCCAATTTGGAATGATCGGTTGGTCGCGTGAGCATGGCAGGGTGGCGACTTTGCCACCCCCCATTTTGACAGCCGGGTTGATGATTTTTTTAGTCGTTTTGTAGGTCAGCCATTAAAATTCAGTGGGGCTGGTTTATTTTATATTTACGGAACAGGAGTGTATTCTCTGGTGGTGAATAGAATAGTGAGATTATTGAATGAATTATTATTATACAGGGGTTTTTGGAGGATATTTTCCAAACGGTGCCATTCACTCATTTACTTATAACTTCTTTATGAATTTTTGTGATTTCTTATCTCTGAAGATTTCTAACTTTTTAACGCATTGACCGAATTGAATAAATCCTGCGCCATTTCAAAGGAAATTTGATCTAGTTTTTTCATGAATTCCGACTTGAACGATGAACTTTTAAACTATTTGACTTCTATTGTGACGTCACGAGTATCACAACGGTATACGCTCGTTTTTGGTAGGCGGAGCCACGTGCAATTACATTATTATTGGGGGGGCAGGTTAATTTTTTAAATTTTAATGGCTTTATTATACCGCTATTTTATCATTTTCCTCATTTAAAAAACTTGTGCAAATTGTCCATTGTTTCTATTTGTCAACTTTTAGTTTTTCTATACAGGGTGATTTTTAAGTTGGTATTTTCCTTTCAACACTGTATAGAATGCAAGAAAATAAGAAAAACTTTCAAGTAAAATTATGTCCGAGAATGCTTTGTAACCTAGGTGTTAAAGTTTCAAGAAAAAAATGCATTTTATATCATAACTTTCCTACCACTCCAGAAAATTCCACAAAATTTGGTACACTTCTTTTGACCATTAAATTACATTTTTTTATGTAAAAGTTTTTAAAAAATTTCTACCAGTGGCGTTCGAATCGAATTTGTATTGAATTTTTTTAAAGAAAAAAATAGTACGCCACTGCTTATTCTTAAATTCAATATTATTTTTGAAACACTCATTCACTTTGGAGTTGATTTGGTCTCTTGTTATTTTTTCGTACGATCAACGGTTTTTGTTTAAAAAAATAAAAGCCATTTTGATGCATGGCAAAATCGCTATTACATCGCTACATCACTACAATTCAAAAGAAAATGAGAAAAATGTGTCAGTAGATATTTTTCATTTTTGATTGTATTCATATTTTTCATCTTTTTCTACAAACTTCAACACCCTGTATCTCGGAAACGAAACAGTTTCGGAAAAAATTTCACTTGAAAAATTTCGTTATTTTTTTGCATTCTATACAGTGTTAAAAGGAATATATCAACTCAAAAATCACCCGTATTATCGAAATTTGATAACAAAATAAAGTAGCAAAAAATTTGGCTTTTTTGATAAATCAGAAAACTAACCCAAACTAACCAAATCTAACAAAAAAAGATGAAGCTGTCAATATTTTCAGTTTTTCTTCTCTCTGAAGTCTTTTTACACTTTGATGACTTCTTTCTATATTTTTAGTTGGTTTTGAGTTCTGATTTGATTTGATTTTTTTTCTAAATTAATTTTTTCCATTTTTGGTGAATTTGTTGGTTTTTATAATTTTTTTTTTGTTTAGCCATATTTTGAGTTTGTTATTCCAAGCGGTATACTCATGTATTTTTTATTATATTTTTTGAGTAAACTATCTTTTTTTATGATTACAATTATTTTTATCTTCTTTCAACGACTTTCTTTTGTTTTTTTTATTATTGTAAATCGGTTTACCTCAATCTGATTTCTTTTTATATTCAAAAATAGTGATTTCTTTCTTCAATTGCAAAAATATTGAGAATAAATTGATTTTTTTAGTTTTTCTACCACTGTTGTGATTTTTTATATTTTCAGGTGTCAAAATCGATTTTATTTTTTAGTTTATTATGTAAGAATATTTACACAGCTTAATAGGTAATTGTTAACGGCTTTCTCTTTTATTTCAATTTGCTTCACGTAAATTTTCATTTGCGTCTTCATCTTTTTTTTTATACTCTCCTTTTCAAGTGATTTTTTTTTCAGTTTTTTCACCTATATTTTAACTATGTAATTTTGATGATTTTTTATAATTTTTCTATATTATGTTGTTCTGTTAATTCTCATTATTTGATTTGTGTATTTTTTTATAATAGTAGTTTTCTGAATGCATCACAAATGTCAAAACAAATTTCAAATATTTTTTATTTTTAAGAGTACCTCAATAATTTTAATTCATACACTGTTAAAAAAATGTCTGTGATTGTGATTTTTTATTTTGAATTTTTCCACGTTTGTTTTCCAATTTGCAGCTTGATTTCTATAAGAAGGATTTTTTTCTCACAAACCAAAAATAAGCATGAGAAAGCTAGGTACCTGTTTTGCAAACAAAATGGCGATTTCACCATGCAAATTAACAAAAAATCCATAACTTTTGAACGGCCAAACCGATTTTTATTCCTGAAGATTTTTACGAAATTCAAAATAATTTTTACATTTTCAAGCTTCCTAAATCTTTAAAACGTTATAACTTTTGAACGGATTGGCCGAATTAAATAAATTCTACGCCATTTTAAAGGGATTTCAATCTAGAACCATAGATGCACAACTGTACATTATACAGGGAGTTTCCTAACCTCTGTGACAAAATGAAAGGGGTGATTCTTCGCTTAATTTTAAGACGAAAATGTGGTATAACTTTTTTTCGAATTTCGCTTTGTTTCCAAAATACAGGGTGTTTAATTTTTTTTTTTTGATCAGTTTTTTATTTTAAATTAATTTATCTTTTACTCGATTTTGTTGAAGTTTGGTAACGGTATTTATAGTGATAACGAGCTCATTTTGCCATGAACAAATAAAAATTATCGAATACTGTGGCGTCCCGAGCGGCACTTCAACCAATATCAAAATGTACGCCACTGACTTTTTGTGTCATTTTCATTTTTTTCTCAGGTTATTCAACTAAAAACGCAACTTTTTGATCTCTTGAATTTTTATCGTATCTTGCCTAATTTTTGAGATAAAAAATTAAATCTAGTTGAGTGAGTTTTGACGCAAAAAGTAATTTTATCGCTGATGTTGAATTTTCTAACAAATACAGCAATCAATTATAATCATTTTAATGGAGAATTCAAAAACACTAGATAAATAAAAAAAAAATATACATATAAAAATAAATAATAATAATAAAAAAAATTAAACACCCTGTATTTTGGAAAGAAAGCAAAATTCGAAAAAAAGTTATACCACATTTTCGTCTTGAAATTAAGCGAAGAATCACCCCTTTTATTTTGTCACAGAGGTTAGGAAACACCCTGTAGAATTAAAAATAAAAATATGTATGTACTCCGGTGGTGATCAGAGCAACTCCAAAGCTAATACCCACCATATGTTGATGAATCACAGCATTTATGAATTGAACATCATGGACCGCGTTACGTCACGGCGGTTTTTCGCCTATGGGCCGCCGCCTGAGTAGGCGGCTCAACTGATCAATATTTCATCTCGGAGGCGAGACTTGCGCCCCAACGCGATCCTCCTTCGTCGGGGCCGGGATTCAAACTCCAGTCCAGAAATGTTATCCGACCCTCCGGCATTTTAACTCCGGCGCGAATAAATCAAATGGCTTCGCCAACAAAGTCCTCATGATTGAGGAAGCCGCACAAAATGGTGGCTGTAGCTATCTGCTGTATCCTGATATTTCTGGCTGTATTCATCGTGATCATCATCGTAGTGGGACAGAGTGTTGAGAATCAAAACCACGACGACTAATGAACGAACATGCTGCTGACACAGCTCCATGGAGGCTATGGTGGTGCTGGGCACCTGCTGCATCTTTCTGTTCCTCATGGTGTTCATAGTTATCATGGTACTGGTGGGGCTTAACTTACACTGAACCCATGATATGACTGTGACAAACTTTGCACCTTGTAGAGCTAGCTCACGCTGATTTGACTGAGAAAATGAAGCTTTTGCTCACTCTATCAACTTCCGGCAATCTTCTTCCTGCACAGAATGCTTCTGGTGGCGGTGTGTTGCATTTTCATTTTCTTGGCAGCTTTCATCATCAGCATCATAGTGATTGGACAGCATAATGGAAGTGCTCATCAACCGGAATAGTGCAGTGTTTAGGGTAACTAGTAGATGTTATCAATAAGTTGACGAATCAAAATTTCAAGGGTTTTTGTATTGAGTCCAGAATTCGTGATATCTGGCTGTGTATCTTATATAGAACTTACGCAGCTTCTTTGGAAATCATTATGGTTGGTAATGGTTGATGTTGCATAACGTGCCTTTTGATAGGTGCATGTTCCTGGATTTTACTTCTCAGGCAGGGTACTGAAGCAGACTGGATTGACATGGTACGATTTTTTGCAAAAACTTGATTGTTGACTAGATATACAGAGGGTGTTTCTTAGACAAATCAAGCTCTGAGCGTATCATAACGGTTAAGACAATCCCATTTTCATGGGTTTATCTAATTTGTTTTAATAAAAATATCTCAGGAATCATGTTTACCAATGTTAAAAAACACCCAGTCCAGTGTTCCTGTTAAAACATGATTTAGTGTTAGAATCACAGTTATTTTTCACTTTATATCTAAAACGTTTTGCCTTTATCTTTTGTGGATGTTTTTAATTTTTTGTCACGATTTACAGACAAGACTCTTTCATCAATAATCAGTTAAAAATCAATTATTATTATTCACATTTCATCTCTTATTTTATTTTTATGATTATAATTGATGAAACCTAAATTTTTGAGCAGGTGAAATCAGCACAAAATTCTCCATAAGCATCAATTGAAAAATATACAGGGTGATGTGGAAGAATTTTGAGAAAAATTCTCATTTCGCAATTTAACGTAAAAATACAACTTCAAAAAAAAATCAAAACAATAATTGAAGATATCAACTTGATTTATTAACAGGTGGATTCTACACAAAATTCTGCATGAATATCATTAAAAAAATATACGGGGTGGTATGGAAAAAATTTTGAGAAAACGAGAGACAGATTATTAGTAATTTTGCAATTTTACGTAAAAATGCATCCTTTTAGAAAAAAAATCGTAACTTCAAAATGGTTGAAGATATTAACTTGATTTTTGAACAGGTGAATTCTACACAAAATTGTGTATGATATCATTGAAAAAATATACAGGGTGGTATGAACAAATTTTGAGAAAACGAGAGACAAATATTAGTAATTTTGCAATTTTACGTAAATCTGCATCCTTTTAGAAAAAAAATCGTAACTTCAAAACGGTTGAAGATATCAACTTGATTTTTGAACAGGTGAATTCTACACAAAATTGTGTATGATATCATTGAAAAAATATACAGGGTGGTATGAACAAATTTCGAGAAAACGAGAGACAAATTATTTGTAATTTTGCAATTTTACGTAAAAATGTATGCTTTTAGAAAAAAAATCGTAACTTCAAAACGGTTGAAGATATCGACTTGATTTTTGAACAGGTGAATTCTACACAAAATTGTACATGAATATCACTTAAAAAATATACGGAGTGGTATGAAAAAATTTTCAAAAAACGAGAGACAAAATATTAGTAATTTTGCAATTTCACGTAAAAATGCATCCTTTTAGAAAAAAAATCGTGAGTTCAAAATGACTGACGATATCAACTTGATTTTTGAACAGGTGAATTCTACACAAAATTTTGCATGATATCATTGAAAAAATATACAGGGTGGTATGAAAAAATTTTGAGAAAACGAGAGACAAATTATTAGTAATTTTGCAATTTTACGTAAAAATGCATCCTTTTAGAAAAAAAATCGTAACTTCAAAATGGTTGAATATATCAACTTGATTTTTGAACAGGTGAATTCTACACAAAATTGTTCATGAATATCACTAAAAAAATATACGGAGTGGTATGAAAAAATTTTGAGAAAACGAGAGACAAATTATTAGTAATTTTGCAATTTTACGTAAATCTGCATCCTTTTAGAAAAAAAATCGTAACTTCAAAACGGTTGAAGATATCAACTTGATTTTTGAACAGGTGAATTCTTTACAAAATATTCCAAAATGTCATCAGAGAAATATACAGGGTGGTGCGAAAAAAAATTGAGAAAAAGAGGAATAAAATTGTCATATGCAATTTTACGTAGAAACTTACCCTTTTAGAAAAAAATTAAAAATTCCAAAAGTATTGAAGATATCGACTTGGTTTTTGGACAAGTGAATTCTACACAAAATACTCCTTAAGCATCAATAAAGAAAATATGGGGTGATATTGAAATATTTTGACACAAAAAGACACAAAATAGTAAATCTGCAAAACTTTAGAAAAAAAATCATAACTCCAAAACATTGTTATTAATTATGCGATCGTTGAGTGATTGATATAGAAAGAAATAAAACAGTGTTACATGTTTTTCGAACTTATATCTTAGATTTGAGTAGCCCAATAATTTCAAAAAGTTGGCAAATCAAAAAAGTGACCATCATACGTGCACAAATTATGTTTAATTTTATTTACCGGCAAAAATTGAAGTCAAAAATGTTGTTAAAGAACGTTATTACCACATCAACTTCAACCAACCACAACTGCCGGTACTCCCTACAAAAACCCAGTCAGTACTGTAAATCTAGTCTTGTGTATACGATGATTATCCCGTGTAAATTCCTGTACTTAGTAGCTGTTCCTGTTGACACAGCTATAGCTATTGCCTAGTTGTACTTTAGAACAAAGTGAATTGTTGTTGTCTGTTATTGTTACACATCGGACATTGTCCGCAAACTTGTTTCAACTAATAGTGGCTTAGACTTGATGTTTAGACTGTATATACAGGGTGTTCAATGTGCAATATGTTTTTGGTTAGTAGGATTGGTTTATATCTACATAACTCCAAATCAGTCAATTGATTATCCTGTATGTTGAATTAATGTTGTATTTACGTCGACAATATAGATGTATGTATATTTTTTAATAAGACAAATACGTGTTAGTACCTCTTGGTTTTCGGTCGAACTTAGAGTCTGACTTACTCAGAATGATTTGTAAATTTTATATTTGTATGGAGTAGATGATGAAATATAATATTTTGTAGCAACAGTGTTTTTATTTTAATTGTTCAACGTGAAATTTGATACTTTAATCAGTAAATTGAAAGCACTTGCGAGCACTAGATTTGAATTTACAGAGTGTTACAATGAGGATTGTTCTTTTCGGCATGTTGCGACTTGATAAATGCTTGCGCGAATTCCATTACATGGAAATAGGACTCTTCATCGCTCCTTAGAGCAACTACTGAGCTCCTCCACCACGTCTAGCTCGACAGCACTGGAGGAGAAAAAATTATTTGCTGTGAAGACATCCCACTGAAACCTCATGTTTGTTGCAACGATATTAAACTCAACTTTAAAAAATCCCATATGCTGCACACCTAAAGTGACCACACTGTATACATACAGTGTCTTTCAAAAGTCCCGGAACGGTCTCAAAAAATGTAAACGTGGCAACATTTCCGATATTACCATCGGATTAGGTATGTCCTAAAACCACCAAGTACTAATTTTTTTTTCAAGCCTTTTGTGAAATTTCAAGCCTGTATAATACCTGTTCTGTAAGTTTTTTTGAGGAGAAAAAGGGAGAGCTCCCCCATAATTTTTCTACCCTCCAACTCCAACAAAAATATTCACAAAGCCATATCAGTACAAAACAAAAAAATAATGTTAAAACTGTGTGCATTTGTACCAACAAAAATGGTCTGTTTGGATTCAAATTCAACGTTTTTGGGGACATAGGTATTGTCGGTAAAATTTTAATATTAACTACAAACTTTGAATTTATTTTTCAAAAACGTCTTAGATTTTATTTCTGTAATTCAGTTGAAAAAATGGGGATTTTTTTTTGTGAAACTCTCGTCGATGGCGACGGTAAAATGAATGTTTAATAAACTAACAAGCATGATTACACAGGGTGTCCGGGAAAATGTGGGAAATCTCTCGGATTCAGATAGAACATTAAAAAATAAGATGACAAGTTCTCATAAATTTTTTTCTTAGCGGCCCTCCCTACGGAGATACGGCCCCCTAAAGGACCCCACTGGAAATCGGTTTTTCTTGAATAACTTTTAAACGACTCAATATAATTCAATGAAAATTTAATATGATAAACAGTAGTAAGGACCTCTCAAAATACTTCCCTTAAAACATAATTAGCTTGTTTAGTTTACCAGGGACGGACTAGATTGTACATTTTAACGCTCAAATTTTTAACACCCTGTATGATAAGGAGTTAAAAAAAATAAATTTGGATACCTTGAACATTAAGCTAAAGAAAAGGTACTCTTGTTCATTGTCGATAAAATGAACCATTTTCGAGAAAAAACAATTTTTATTAAACAAAACCTCGAAAAAAGCCATGACGAAGTGGTGCTCTTGACGAAATTGTGAACCTAACGCTAGGAAAAAAATTTTAGGGAACTTGTCATCTTATTTTTTAATATTCTATCAGAATCCGAGAGATCTCCCACATTTTCCCGGGCACCCTGTATATAAACAGTACAAGTGAGGTTGACACAAAATAGTGGAAAATTGTGACGTAGTTATTGTAAATATTGTAGGCTCAATTTTGATTTTTTTTTCATTCACTGGGTGAATAATGGAACCGTTACCTACACCCATTACTTGACCAGGGAAATGTTCCAATTATCCCTAAACAACCCGTTATGACCCAAATAATCCATAACGTTCGACTGTTACAGTCTAAAGGGGAAACAATGGGGGCAAATCCAACAAAAATCTTAAATAACTGTCCAGCGTCTCCTGACTTATAAATGGTGTAACGAACCCGACTTTGACATCATTTAGATTTGTTAACTTACCTCAAAATCACAAAAAGAAAAGAGAATTATTTTCCACAAAATCAAATACAAATTCATAAATTAAAAAAGAAATAAAATATATTAAAATGTCGATGCCTGCGGTACAAAAACAATGACGTTATTTGACAGGTGTGGTCAGAAAATTTTGTCTCTATGGAATTTTTTGAACAAATCAAAAATCAATAAAATCGTTCCAGTACCTGAGTTACAAATGGTGTGACTGATCCGATTTGTTTTATATAGATATAATAAAAAATACATATACAGTGTGTCTGCTTAAGTTGGCCACATATTGGAAACTTTTTTATTATTAATTTTAGGAAAAAAAGTTATTCTTTATAAAAAGTTCAACATGTTCCAAAACCTAAAATGCAACCATCAGATATTACATTTTTTCAGTCGTATACGAGGTTTGTCAAAAAATATGAATTTCACTCAAGAGTAAAATTTGACAATATCGAAAATTGTTATAAAGAAAAATAAACACTACCATTAAAATGATTGTTTTTTTCTTTTTTAAATTTATTAAATTTTATAAATAAATTAATATTAAACAGTAATCTCTTATTTTAATTATTGGACATTTAAATCAATGCATTAATTCAAATGAAAAAATGTAATATCTGATGGTTGCATTTTAGGTTTTGGAACATGCAGAACTTTTTATAAAGAATAACTTTTTTTCCTAAAATTAATAATAAAAAAGTTTCCCATATGTGGCCAACTTAAGCAGACACACTGTATAAATTTTGATGAATCTTGTTTTGTTTCTATTCATTTTTTCTGTTTCCTCAAATTTAATGTGTCATAAATAAAGCTCAGTTCTTAATTTTGTTTACGTTTTGAGTTAAGCTTATTTAATTTTATTTATAGACAGTTTTTATCTCCTGTGACTCTCTGTTTTGTGAACATATTCAATTTTGTACAGTTTTTGTCACTTTCATTTCTTTCTAAAGAACTTTTTATCAGCTGGCTTATAGTGTTTCTCTTTTATTCTCTGTTTCCTCAAATTTGATGTGTTTTTGTTAATTAATTTTTCTCGAGTTGTTCTCAATTTGCTTGACCGTTTTATGTTTGAACACACCAACTAGAAAATTTTTGAAAAGTGCCAAACAAAAAAAAATGTTTTGACAAGCTGTAATTTTTACACGGATTAAAATTTTGACTTGAAATTTGTATCAAGTGGAGTTTGGACATTACTTTTATGGAAAATATTCAGTTTAATTTCTCACATCAACTAGAAAAATTACAACGAATTTTTGAAAAAAGCCAAACGGAAAAAAAGTTTCACAAACAATTTTGGCAAGCTGTAATTTTTAAATGGATTGAAATTTTGACTTGAAATTTGATTCACCTATTATACTGTAGACTTTCTGTTAGTTTTTAATCATGAATTTGAATCAAAATTTAGTTAGTCCGTCACTGTCGTTCGGTTAACATACATCAGCTATTGAAACTAATGAGGCCTTTTAGGGTCTCATCAAACAACACCAAAACCAAGAGGGAGTATCAGGATCACGAGCCGCGGAACAAGTTAAGGATGAACAGATACAAGAGAGGCAAAATGATACGGATCGCCGGCTTTGCCGAAAGATCGATGACCCATATTTTTCGCTTAAAGCCCTTTTCCAGTTGATTTTCCTGGCAACGGGAAATGAACAGCAAACTTGCCACCTTGAATTATTCTTATAATGATTCATACAATGTGAAAAGTAATACAAAAAAAGTTTTATTGAGTGGCAAGCAAAAAGATAATTTGTTTGTTTTGTCTGAAAATTTTTTGTTGAATGATTATGAATGGAGTTAGCTGAAGATAATTTAACTCTAATACATTCCCTCCCTACCAAATCGATATTTAATATCGTCGTCAAAAACCTCGCATGGTGTAGCGAAGAGGTTTTTCACAAAAATAAACTCAATCCGGGCATGATTACATCATGGAATGGAGTGAAATCATTTTGCATGCTGCAGACGACGTTTTCTTCAGATTAGAAGTCGTAAAGCGATATCGAGTAGACGATATTGATTTGGGAGGAAAGGAGAAAGGGGTCGTTAAAAGTTGGAGCAGATTAACTGAAGTTTCTTTTTGTTGAGTGGAAAAGTTCGGTCTATTACCATGTCGATTATGTGATTAAATGTGTGAAGATTATTATATCCTGATGATGTTTTCACTACTTTCAAAAAATTAACCTGCGGCCACCAGAAACGCGCGTATCTTGTCACACTCGTGACGTCACTGTAGTAGTCATTGTACACTTTATCCTTCAAGTCGCTGTTGTCCTTATCAATCATAGAACCGCGAACCTGTTTTATGTCGTCACTACGCGTGCCAATATCAAGGGAACTTGACTTTTAGGGAATTTTATCCAACCCACTCTTTTTCAAAAGTTAACAGCATTTTGCCAAGGGCCTCATTTCAACACAGAAAATACCTTTGCTGATTAAAATTCCATTGCCAAAGGTAGCTGCGGAATTTAGACATCGTCAAGCAAAGCTGTATATTTTCATAAGCTGCAACGAAACAGGAAATCGATAAATATGTTAATCCTGCAGTAATTAACAATTATTATTTGATCTCTGGTTGATTAATAAAACTGTATTTTATCGCACCATCAAAAACAGTTGCAACAAACTCCTTCATCATCAGTCGAAATGGCGCACTTTCAACGACCATTTTTAAATTATCTCATTTCCAGCGCTGCAGCTCAGTGTGATTTATATTCAATTTTATGCCCGAGCTTATCGCAATTCTATTTAATAATTTATTATGAGTTTTATCGCGACACGATGTCATTATGGAAATTTATCGCCCGATGAGTTTTGGAGTTTCACCAGGAAATTAAGTGTTTAAAAATTTCATCTGCCTGAGAAAAACTTGTTGAATCAGACCTCCAGCTCTTCGCCCTCAATGGTGCTTCACTCAATTGAGGCAATTGTCCCTAATGACTGTGAATTCGATAAATGCATGGAGCTACACTGGATAAGTAAGTTTATGGAAAGTCTTCCGGTTGTCGAACTCCAGCCTGCTAACTTATTTAAGCCTGGGTCGATGTTCGAGGTTGATTGAGGTCAGTTTGAAGTTTGGGTTGAGTTTGAGTTGGAATCAAAGACCTTCTGTATAAAATAACAAAATTCAAAACCCTAGATCAACGTCTAAAAAAATTCTTCTGTTGATGATGATGATAGAGAGGGTTGTTCCAAGCGTCACATAATAGCAAACTTAATCCTCTTCAATAAATAATGTAGCAGTTTAATTGAAAATACAATGAATAAGGCCCTACAAATTAAAATACAAAATAACAAAATTAAAAATTTTAGATCAACATTTAATAAAATTTCTCATAACTCTGTTTATAATGATGATAGAGGGTTGTTTCAAGCGTCACATAATAGCAAACTTAATCCTCTTCAATAAATAATGTAGCAGTTTAATTGAAAATACAATGAATAAGGCCCTACAAATTAAAATACAAAATAACAAAATTAAAAATTTTAGATCAACATTTAATAAAATTTCTCATAACTCTGTTTATAATGATGATAGAGGGTTGTTTCAAGCGTCACATAATAGCAAACTTAATCCTCTTCAATAAATAATGTAGCAGTTTAATTGAAAATACAATGAATAAGGCCCTACAAATTAAAATACAAAATAACAAAATTAAAAATTT
This sequence comes from Orchestes rusci, assembly GCA_958502075.1. Lineage (NCBI taxonomy): Eukaryota > Metazoa > Arthropoda > Insecta > Coleoptera > Curculionidae > Orchestes > Orchestes rusci. The sequence continues at coordinate 1,033,215 of OY293308.1, read as the reverse complement.
TAGATCAACGTCCAATTTTAGATCAACGTCCAATAAAATATCTCATAACTCTGTTGATAATGATGATAGAAGGTTATTTCAAGCGTCACATCATAGCAAATTTAATCCTCTTCAATAAATAATTTAACAATTTAATTGGAAATTCATTGAATAAGGCTCTACAAATTAAAATACAAAATAACAAAATCAAAAACTTCAGATCAATGTCTAACAAAATTCATCATAACTTTTTTGATAATGATGATAAAGGGTTGTTTCAAGCGTCACATTATAGCAAATTTAATCCTCTTCATATAATAATTTAGCAGTTTAATTGGAAATTCATTGATTAAGGCTCTACAAATTAAAATACAAAATATCAAAGTTAAAAACTTCAGATCAACGTCTAACAAAATTCTTCATAACTCTGTTGATAATGATGATAGAGGGTTGTTTCAAGCGTCACATTATAGCAAATTTAATCCTCTTCAATAAATAATTTAACAATTTAATTGGAAATTCATTGAATAAGGCTCTACAAATTAAAATACAAAATAACAAAATCAAAAACTTCAGATCAATGTCTAACAAAATTCATCATAACTTTTTTGATAATGATGATAAAGGGTTGTTTCAAGCGTCACATTATAGCAAATTTAATCCTCTTCATATAATAATTTAGCAGTTTAATTGGAAATTCATTGATTAAGGCTCTACAAATTAAAATACAAAATATCAAAGTTAAAAACTTCAGATCAACGTCTAACAAAATTCTTCATAACTCTTTTGATAATGATGATAGAGGGTTGTTTCAAGCGTCACATAATAGCAAATTTAATCCTCCTCAATAAATAATCTAGTTGTTTAATTGAAAATCCATTGAATAAGGCTCTACAAATTAAAATACAAAATAACAAAATTAGAAACTTCAGATCAACGTCTAACAAAATTCTTCATAACTCTTTTGATAATGATGATAGAGGGTTGTTTCAAGCGTCACATTATAGCAAATTTAATCCTCTTCAATAAATATTTCAGTTGTTTAATTGAAAATCCATTGAATAAGGCCCTACAAATTAAAATACAAAATTAAAAACTTTAGATAAACGTCCAACAAGATTCCTCATAACACTGTTAATAATGATGATGGAGGGTTGTTTCAAGCGTCATATCATAGCAAACTTAATCCTCTTCAATAAATAATTTAGTTGTTTAATTGAAAATCCATTGAATAAGGCCCTACAAATTAAAATACAAAATAACAAAATTAAAAATTTTAGATCAACGTTTCATAAAATTTGTCATAACTCTGGTTATAATGATGATAGAGGGTTGTTTCAAGTATCACATTATAGCAAATTTAATCCTAATAATTTAGCAGTTTAATTGAAAATTCATTGAATAAGGGTCTACAATTTAAAATACAAAATAACAAAATTAAAAACTTCAGATCAACATCTAACAAAATTCTTCATATCTCTGTTGATAATGACGATAAAGGGTTGTTTCAAGCGTCACATTATAGCAAACTTAATCCTCTTCAATAAATAATTTAACAATTTAATTGGAAATTCATTGAAGAAGGCTCTACAAATTAAAATACAAAATTAAAAACTTCAGATCAACGTCTAACATAATTCTTCATAATTTTGTAGAGAATGATGATAGAGGGTTGTTTCAAGCGTTACATTTTAGCAAATTTAATCCTCTTCGATAGAGAAAATGAATATTACAATAAATATTTTTTTCTAGGTTGCCATCAAACATTTGTAAGCCGACCCGGTGGACCTATGAACGGCACCTTCACCAGTCCAGAGTTCACCAATCCACGTTCACTAACCGTCAGTTGTGTGTACACGTTTTTAGGCGGTCCCGGTCAACGAGTTCAGATCACCTTTGACACCTTTCGATTGAGAGGTTCTCCCCCAGAGTAAGTACTTTGATGATGTGTTGGTTGATGGTGTTTTGTGTTGTCTGGTTAGACGGTACTATTGTGTAGCTGGATAGTAGCTGATGATGACAAAGTTTTTGTCATCTTCAGCTTCGTTATAAATGTTTAATTAAAGGAAGGTTAGCGGAAGATTATTGTGATGTCGCATCTATTGTCAGAATACAAGAAAATCTTATAGATGCGACAGAGTAGATTAGGTTTGAAGGTGGTAGATGATCAAGATCAGTATACAAGAGGCTGTCTCACTTTTACGGACATGACGTCATCTGTGTTGCCAGATGATCCCTATCAAAAACAGTAGAAGAGAAACCCATGGGCGCAATCAGTAGATCTCCTGTTAAAACAGTACTTCTGGCAACCTTGCTAATGACACATGACACGATACGATGCAGACCGATGCAATCGAATGACAGGATTCAACTGTAGACGCTAGATACCGATGACGTCATATTTCCCCCCCCCCTCCGTCTCTTACCTCACCTGTTATATACTGATCTTGGTAGATGATGTGGAACTTGAAACAGATCAAATCTGTTTGAAGTACTTAGATTAGGTGTTACATGCACGTCTAATGGAGTTTATGCTAGATAAATCTAATAGATACAGTAGAACTAATTCAATAGCCCATCCCATCCCAACAAATCCCAAATGGTCTATTGAATTAACATGCTGAAAAAGTTGACTTGACATGATTTTTGTGTTGCCTGCCGCCTCAGTGGAGCTGCAGTTGGGGATATCCCTACGTGAGTACCTTTTCTCCCGTTTTCTTTCAAAACTGTCTCAATCTTCAGCTTCCCACCTGCACGTTCCCCCATTTCCCCCAATGTCTATGGTGCTTTGCTTTAGACATTTAAGGCATGCACTTGCATGCAACAACTACACTAAGTTGATGAATACCATCCCCAGATGCGTGCACGAGTACATGGACATCTACTCGGAGGTGACCCAGCCGGAGGTGGGCCAAATAGTAAACTCCCCTTTTGGAGGGCGGTTTTGTGGACCCATAACTCCCAGGACGAGAGTGTCGTTGTTTCGGGCCTTGGCCTTCTCCTTCCATTCGGACAAGAACGTCTCCATGCCGGACTTGTTTCACGGACGATACGCTTTTATCAATGATTGTGAGTATCAGTAATCATACCATAGCACCACTGATTAAGGACATTGCAGCCCAGTTTGAAGTTGGAGCCCCAACGGGCGCGGGTCCCTGCAACTTCCTGGTTAAGGGCGCAGTTAAACATACGGGCAGTATTGAGTCGCCTACTTACCCTGGTGCTTACCCGAAGGACTTGTACTGCTCTTACCAGTTCCTAGGTGCCCCTGGTGAACGGATTAGGCTTGAGTTCAGGGATTTTGATTTGTTTTATGGGGGTCCACAGTGAGTTTTTTTTTAAGCTATCGATGACTATTTTATTCAAAATTTCATACCTTCTTAAAATCGTTGAAGATATCCAGTTGATTTCTGAAAATTTGGATTCGGGACACTTTTTTCTATAAATTTTCTATAAACCACACTTGATAGAGCCCCAAAAACCCTTACGTTTTGAAGATATGTGCTCGCTATTTAAGTCTTTTTGATATCAATGTAGACAATAAGAAGAAGGATGTAATAACCCATTATTCCCCCAGCTGTCCATTTGATTATGTCCGGATCCACGACGGACCGGACAACACATCAGCCATCATAGGAACCTACTGCGGCCAGCAACGGAACCTGGTGGTCTATTCGTCTGAGTCCTTGCTCTACGTCACCTTTGTCACACTAAGACGCACTGCCAATACACAAAATAGAGGTTTTAAAGGGATATTCGAGTTTTCTAACTCTTTTACTAAATTAGGTGAGTCACTTATGCTTATTCATGAATCATCATTAATTTGAAACAGATTTTATAAGCAAAAACGACGGCGAACACATCCGAGGCACCGAATGCGATCAGCGGATTTTTAGCAAAAAAGAATCCAATGGGTTCGTCTACAGCCCCAACTACCCGTTTCCATACATGCCTAAGCTAGTTTGTAGATATTTCATCTACGGTATGCAAAATGCTCAATATTTGGAACGAGTGAGACTGGAGTTTTTGATGTTTGAAATACCCAAGGGTAGTAAAGGAGAGTAAGTTACTTCAGTTGAATTAACTCTAGACTAATACATCCTCCCACAGCTGCTCCGATGGCTATCTGAAAATATACCTTAAAGGCCAAGAAACCATAGATGCCTACGACAAGTTTGACCATGAATTGTGCGGAGAAGAGGCCCAGCCTACCAGCATGGTTTCTGATGGGCCCAGGCTATTGATGGTGTTCAGTTCTGGCGAGCTTATGGGACGCGGCTTTAAAGCCAACTATACGTTCGAAACTGGTGAGAACTTGTGTTTTCATTATGGTGAACAGTTGCAAACTTTGCACAATGGATTATTGATAACTGTCTCGTGTTCCAGAGTTCTATTTGTTCACTGCTTGCATGGTTTTTCCATGGGAAATTTTCTGTAGAATCACGTGGTGTAGTCAGATTTCTCGTATCTATTATCGTTGAGGAGGTATAAATTAATTTATATCCCCTTTACCTCAAATGGGAATGTTTTACAATTTTAACAAATTTATTTCCTGGAAAATTCACCCCATCAACAATTATAGAAAATCGACTTTTTTCATGAGAAATTTTCTGTAGAATCACGTGGTGTAGTCAGATTTCTCCTATCTATTATCATTGAGGAGGTATAAATTAATTTATATCCCCTTTACCTAAAATGGGAATGTTTTACAATTTTAACAAAAGTATTTTCTGGAAAATTCACCCCATCAACAATTATAGAAAATTGACTTTTTTTATGGGATTTTTTTTGTAGAATCACGTGGTGTAGTCAGATTTCTCGTATCTATTATCGTTGAGGAGGTTTAAATTAATTTATAACCCCATTACCTAAAATGGGAATGTTTTACAATTTTAACAAAATTATTTTCTGGAAAATTCACCCCATAATTATAGAAAATCGATTTTTTTATGGGAAATTTTCTGTAGAATCACGTGTTGTAGTCAGATTTCCAGTATCTATTACCATTGAGGAGGTATAAATTAATTTGTAACTCCATTATCTGCAATAGATTTTTTTTTGCAATTGTATCAAACTCATTTTATGGAAAATTGACTTTTTTATGGAAAATTTTCTGTAGAATCACGTCATCTAGTCCGATTTCCCGTATCTATTTTTGTTGAGGAGATATAAACTAATTTGCAATTTTGCAATTTTATCAGTCATTTTCTTGAAAATTCGTCCCATTGTTTATGAAAAATTTTCTGTGGACTCACCTCAGAATTCGTATCTATTATTATCGTATGAATTAATTTATCAACCCATTACCCCTGCAAGGAAAATATATTTATGTAATTTTTCAAACGTGATTATATTCTATGACATTCAGGAAACATTAATTCATAGAATACCGGATTCCTGGAACACCAGCACCGGATGGAACTTGCTCGTTCACCTACCTGAGTGAGTCCCGGAAAAAGGGCCAATTCAACTCTCCCCGCTACCCCACCAACTACCCCAGTTCCACCAACTGCACCTACCAATTCCTAGCTGAGGAAAACGAGCAAATCACCCTTGTTTTCGACAACTTTAAAATAAGGGCGGACAATGTAAACACGTCGGTTGGCTCCTATGGGTGAGTACCTTACATTACCAACAGTTGGCAAAAACTAGTTTTCAGAGCTGATGTTTGCCGCGAAGATTGGATAGAAATCTACAATATTTACAAGGATGGTTCGGATGTAATAGTCGGTCGGTACTGTCACCAAAGCGCCCCCGGGCCCATTGAATCCAACCACGATGCCACAGGCCTAAAGGTGATTCTACACTCGGACGCCACCAACGTGGCCAGTGGGTTCAAAGCTAGATACAGCTTTGAAATTGCCAAGAGCATTTACGGCGAATGTGGCGCCAATATCAGCAACACTGATAGCGGCCAAATTCTGAGTCCGAATTTTCCTCAAAACTACGACTCGCCTAAATTAAACCAAGCGTCCAAGAGTTGTAACTGGTACTTGACTGCCAAACCCTCGCACAGGATTTTGCTGATTTTCGATAGGTTTGGCATAGAAGGGGAGCCAAGTGGTCGTGGTTGTCCTGCGGCTGTTTTGAGGATTTTCACCGATCCTGCTGCTGCCCCTGGCAAGGAGTTGTGCGGGGAGAAACCACTGGCTGACAAGTGGGAGTATTTATCCACGTCCAATCAGATGAAGTTGAGGTAAGTACCACCTGAGTTGTATCAATAAAATCATGAATTGTGGCAGCTTTGTGACCGCGGACAAGGCTGTGGGGTACTTTGGATTTAAAGCGTACTGGACTGAGGTACTAGACGGACCATCCTGCGACGAGTTCCAGTGCGAAAAGTCCCTGTTTTGCATCCCTTACAACTTAAAGTGCAATAAAATCCCCAATTGTGGGGTAACTGATGATTCCGACGAGCGCAACTGTGAGTACTTTTGTGTTTTGTTTTCTACAATATGATGAGCTGTAATGCAAATCTTCTACATCACTGTTGTACTAACTGTGTTCTGTTGCATTGCACGCATTTTGAAAATCAGGTCAATTTTTGATTTTGACACGCGACGGCTATGTCAGTGGCGGCTGATAAACGGGGACATAAATATCGATACCAAAATCATATATGTGCAGGTGGCGCGGCGTCGGCGGTCGACGCGACTGTGGCGTCCCGCGGGCGGCGCCCCACCTGGCCGGGCGTCGCCCCACTGGCGGCCGCGCTGTTGCCGCTCCTGCTACTCCCGTAGCCCCTCGCTCATCCCGCTGCTCTCGACGTGAGTCACTCTCTCTGTCTTCTTTTATGCATTTTGGCTGTTTTTGTTTTTTCGGACATTGTCCAGCTTCAGCTTTGCATGTTTGGTAGACTAGTTGTGGGCGCTTTAAGTAGTAAAAATGGTTTCATCAGGTAATCCCGACGAAGAACAAGCTCCAACTCCCTTTCGATTGTCCTGGGTGGCTATTATGGGCGCCATTTTGTTAGCTCTCATTAGTTTCTGCGTGATTTGTCACAAAAAGCGGCGACGGCGCAGAGAACGTGAACGAGCGATGAGACGCAGCATTCACATTCCGGTAAGACAAACAAGGCGGGTTCTTATTAGTCAAAATTGATCACTGAATTGATTCAACACCTTGCAGTGCTAATTCGGTTTCAAATTTTCATCTGTCGGAATCTCGAGCGCCACTTTTTGGATGAATTTGGTGCTTATCGAGTATCGAACAGTGGAGAAAGAAATAATCGAGGTCATAAAGTCATATGAAATGAAACTAACGATGCACAGTACAAAGACCACCATGCAGTACTTGCGGCCAATATAACAGGTTGCCTCACTACTACAGTCATGACGTCATCTGTTGCCAGATGATCACTATCAAAAACAATAGAACAGAAACCCATGGGCAAAATCAGTGGATCTCCTGTTAAAATAGTACTTCTGGCAACCTTGCGAATGACACATGACACGATACGATGCAGACCGAGGCAATCGAATGACAGAATTCAGTCTACTGCAGACGCTAGACAACGATGACGTCGTATTTTTTTCCCCTCCGTCTCTCTTGTATACTGATCTTGACTTGCGGTAGCGAACCAACTCACAAAGAGGAAAAGGGCAGTTCCAAAAAGTCCTGCAAGCGATATGATTGAGGACTTCGAAGCAAAAACTGAAATTAAAGCAAAAATAGAAGTAGGAAGCGGAGGAGATAGTCAGCCTAAAGCCCAAAAGAAGGCAGATGAAGCAGCCAAGAAAGAAAGAGACAGAGGAAAAAGTGAGGAGAAATAAAGAAGAGGCAGTCGCTAAAGCTAAAAATAAAGCAGAAATAAGAGCAAAGAAAAAAGAGGAAGCAGAGGAAATAGCCTGATAGGAAGCAGAGGCTAAATCCCAAAAAGAGGCAGAGGAAGCAGCCAATAATTAAAGATTCGGAAATGAAAGCAAAACAGGAGGCGGATGCTAAAGTCTATGAAAAAAGCAGATGAAAAAGCCAAAGAAGATCGGCGTCAAAGTAAAAAAATAAAACGGAGGAAAAAGTCAGGAAAGATAAAGAAGAGACGAAAGCCAAAGCTAAACAAGAAGCAGAAATTAAAACAAGAAAAGAGAAGGAGAAACGCAGAGGAAATAGTTAAGAAAAAAAAGATAGAGGCTGGAGCCAAAGCCAAATAGGAAGCTGGAATTAAAGAAAAAATAGAGAACGAAAAGACGGAGGCAAAAGCGAACAAAGAAGCCAATTAAAAAACCAAAAAAAAAAGAAAAGAAGGTCAATGCCAAAGCTCAAAAGAAATCTGGGGAAAAAGTCATAAATTGAGTTCTCGATTGAAAGTAATCTATTTCCTTGTTAAAACGGTTCAGTGATCTTAAAATTGTTTTAACATGTCTTCTTGAAGTTTAAAATTTTTTTAGTAGACTTTTTTGGAGACTTAAGTTATGTTTCATCAGCTGTAGAGGTTAAAAGTGATTTATCTCCCTGTTAAGACGGTTCAGTAATCTTAAAACCGTTTTAACATGTCCTAATAAATCTTTAAAAAATTTTAGAAGAGTTTTTGGGACTTCAATGTCATGTTTTACCTTGTAAGGGTCAAAAGTGATCTATTTTAATTTTTAAACATTTTTTGGAATGTTAATTCTATTGTTTTTTTTTTTAATCTTTGGACGGTTATCTTTTTTCCTTGGTTAATCCTTACAGATTCAATATATAAATTAGCAAGAAATATACAGGGTGTATGGAAAAGATTTAGAGAAAAATTGGCTTGAAGTTTAAGACAGAGTAAACTTATACTTCCATAAAAAAATCATTACTTTGGAAACTAGAAAAGAAAGAAGAGGCGGAAGCCAAAGCTAAAAAGGAAGATGAAATGAAAACAAAGAGGGAGAGAAAAGAGGCAGAGGCAAAAGCCAAGAAACAAGAGGAAGAGATACAGAAGAAAAAAGCCGACGCAAAAGCTAAAAAGGAAGCAAAAGAGAGTCATGAAAGAGAAGAAAGACTAAATTTCAGCCAATGATTATCAAATCATCCATGATATCAGAAGAAGAACCCGGATAGTTAGCGTTCCACGAGCTACTGAAGAAAGAAGGCAAGGGGGTGGTAGCAACATCATTAGACTATTCGACAGGAGGACGTTAAAAACTGGCCTCTATCTTCGAAGAAGAGAACCCAACATCATTGAGTGTGACCTCTATGACAGCTATAGCAGATCGAATTCTAATCAAGAATATGACCCAGGTCGTGGATTTGGTCACAAACAACATCAGAGATGCCATGGAGGAGGCCAATTTATTGATCTTTCCGATGAAACAGGAAGACATACTGGACTTAAGACCCTTTACTACTCTACCAACTCTATAGATAAAAGCCTAGGTTCAAGCCCTGCAGAAGGCAGGCATCACCATGGCTGACAGCTTGGATGATCAATTCGCTCTAGTTCCTCTGCCTTTTCAGTAGCAAGAGGACACTCATAAGCACAGCATAGAAGTTCAGCAACAACCGAGGCTGTCCCAAATACTTCACAGTTGAAGAAAGCAGGTGAGGGCCAACAGAACCTGAGAAAAAGAGCCCAAGCCTGGAATTAACTCCAAAAGCTGGAGGACAATTATTAGTCTGCTCCACATCACCGGGAAGCTTGCTAAAGGGCTAAAAAAATTCTATTTCTGGTCCTGGTAAAGTTGAAGCCCTCTAACTGGTATTGATCAATACAATCGACTAATAAGGCCGCCTTCACTTTAACAGCACATTAACACATGCGCATTGCAGGTAGCCATTCCAGGAACCTCCCGACAACAGGTGCCCCACTTTTGTGACGAGCTCGGCGAACGGTTCGCGTCGGTCGACAGCGTCTGATGACGGCTGTTGCCGTCAACGGCGAAACGTTGGTTGTTCCGGTGTTTGTCCGAAACCGCCCGACCGTACTTCCATCTGCCCCAAACGACCGAGTGGATTGTCGATCGCGTGCGGGTATAGTTAGGTAATTGCGCCTGCGTAGAATGGGAAAGTGCGGGGTAGAAATTGCAATTCATGATAGTATAGGACAATCACAGCTACCCGGCAGTTTTCTATCTACGTTGGGATACTACAGCTGAACCTAGAGTTTACATCTTTTGTACGAGCTGTATTTTATAATGAAATTAACCTACTTAGAATAAGTTAGTGATCGCGGGTGAACCAATTCAAGACTGTTTCCGTCGGAGCAGTGATGTTAAATGAAATCGAAATTTAATTTTTTACGTTTAATTCACTCGACATGCAATAATAGATAGATTTGCACTTATTGCACATTGCCCCCATCGACTATGGGCCACAAGGGTGCTTTACTTAATATTATTTCGACAACGAACAAAATCTTCCTTAAGTGCGCGTAAGCTAGAGACAAAGTTCAAAGAAATTCTACTGCCGTGTTACAAACTTTGCTTAAGTAGTGATCGTGTACCTACATATAACGGAGGACTATCCGAGGTGTTGTTATACTAATATTTAATGAAATGACTGATGTTTTTCCGAATTTTCCGTTCAGTGCGGGTTCTTGGATGGCTTGGAGGGAGTAGAAGTGATCATCATCACGTCGTCTACCTTCAATTTCACACACTATTGGCCGGTGTTTTGTCTCAACAACTTATTTGAGCATGAAGGGATTTCCACTATAATATCGATTTAAGTTGTATCTATTTAAAGCTGACAAAGGCACTGAAACACCAAACTATCATAGCCCATATAACTTGTGTAGTTGTCTATTTATCGTTTGTTTGTAAATAAGTTATTAGAACCTTCATGCCATTTGGTTGTTTTGTAATATAAGTGCTGATTATAGAAGAAACACAGCGATTGGTTTATAGTTTGATAGACAAAACACCAAGTAAATAGATTCATTATTAAAGGTCTTCCCGACAATTGTTGTGTTTATTCTCTCTGAAGTTTACGTTATTTAGCCAGGCGTTCCGTTGAATTTCAATAATAAATGAAACAGGGTAACAAAGTGAATAATCATATACAGTAACAGTGTGTCAAATTTTCCCAAAACATCCCGTTTCATGTTAATAAGTGTGCAATGTATTAGCATAGGTCTTTAGGGCGCCACTTTGAACAAAATCCCAAATTATTTATTGTACTGCCAGAATGTTTTTCCTTTTAAGGTGCGCCCTGACTAAATTATGATTTTGTTTAAATCAAAGGTAAATCACTTCATAGTAGCAAAATTGCACAAAGTAAATTAATACGGCTGGAAAGCTCTACAGGGTGATTCACATAGGCGAATTTTGGTATGAGCCCATATGAAACTAGTACTTTTCACTAGTAACTTATTTCAAATATGACACCCTGTATATTATTTAAACATTGAATTCTTTAGAAAATATGTTGTATCAACCAAAAGGAATAAATTTGACAATGAATTGGGACGTTTTCGAAAAAACGCTCGGACACGTTTAGGTATTTATTTTTGTTTTATATTACATTTATTTGTTATTGACTTTATTCCGCTTGACTGATGCAAACTGTATACAGGGTGTCCGGAAATTACGCGTCAGGATTTTGGTGGGAGATTCTACATGAAAAATTAATGCAACAAACTTCTTTACAATTTTTTCAAAAACTCAAAATTAAGGAAGATACAGGGTGTTAAAAAATATTTTTTTTTTCTTATTTTTTTTAATAACTTTTTTTCTAGTGTAATGATTTTCGCCAAATTTTGCATGCATGTCACTAGTGTTTCTTTGTATTCACCCTATTAATTTGACGCTAGTCGTCAATGACAAAAGGCTGAAGCTGTCCTTCACCTTAGGAAAATTACTTAGAACTTTTTTGTTTTAATCTTTTTATAAATTTGGATTTCAAATTAGTAAAGAGCATCAAAATATTATTTAAAAAGGTGCTCGTGTTGCATCATCGTAGAATTAACGGTTTCCGAGAAAAACGACTTTAAACATTAACCGTACCTTAAATAATTAAAAATTCGTACTTTGAAAAAATTTTTGAAGTTTTTGAAAAAATTGTATAGAAGTTTGTTGCATTGATTTTTCATGTAGAATCGCCCACCAAAATCCTGACGCGTAATTTCCGGACACCCTGTATAGTGTTTGGACGGAATATTGTCGGTTTGTAGACATACATTTTTAGAATCCTGAGGCATGGTTGACAGACCTACAAATCTAGAATAAGTTCATAACTCCCAAACTAGTTGAGATAATCGAGTGTTTTTCGCACAGCATTATCTCCAAAAGTTCTCATTATTCACACACTAAATTTCATTCTTCCACAAAAATTCGTCTTAGAGATATTTGAGATTGAATGAAGTCATGTACTGTGAGATTAAACTACTCACTATATCCCTCAGCTAAATTCAAAAATCCATATCTCACAGACTAGTAAAGATAGCTGAGTGTATTTTGTACAGGATTATAATCAAAACTGTCTTTTATTCGGTCACAATTTTTTATTTTTTTTACAAAAACCAAATAATAATCTATTTGAACTTTCCAAAAAAAACTAGAAGATCCGGCATGTTCATATCTACTTATACCAAAATTGAAAACATTTTTGGAAAAGCCGTTCTTGAAATACGTGAATCATCCTGTATAAGTTGCGGAGGTTGTGATACAAATTTGCAAGAGAAAGCTTTCTTGCAATATTTCATCAACTCTCCTATATTGTTACTAGAACTTTTATAGAATTGTTTTACTTATTTAGATAAATTTATACCTACGCATTTCCGCAAATGTTTATATCGGTTGAATAATTCACGAACTGGCTTCCGGAACACCCTGTACAATCGCGTTAAATCGAAATGTAGTAGGCCTATTTTAGGCCATCAAGCCAGGTCAATACAAAGCACTCTTCAGCACGTCTTCCAGTATTTTCAGTTTCAAATCGGTTCGTTCAAGCTGTTTTGTATTGATCCAGCTACAGCCGTACGGCAGCTTGTCTCAGCGTCTTTCTGAGGAAAGTTCCCTAAAGGCCCTTCCGATGTTTGTTGTTATAGATTTCCCTTATGAACCCCCTCTACATGGCCTGGTTGGATTTCCTCGCGAAAGAGCGGTAGTATAACAGTATTATATTGAAATTTCGAAAAATAATCCTCATCTCCCATATGTTATATTTGTTAAATTTAAAAGCTGTTAAGTACTGTTAAGAGTTAATATAATAATTGGTCGCGATCTGTAACATACTATATCAAACTGCTCACAGCGACTAGACGAGTAATAAAATGTAATAACACAATTATTGTTGTTTTTCATTTCTTAAACCTCAAATCTGATCAAACACAATGACGTTTTTGATTATTTAATTATGAATGTCAAAGGTACAAGTAATGTTAACATGCTAAATTAAATGGAAAACTTAAAATTAAGTCACAATCATTGCTTAAATTAGTAAATTATTGGTAATAGAGCTCCAGATTCATACCATCGTGGATTTCATCTAAAAATACTGTTAAGGAACGAAATAATCACAAAAATAATCAATTACATACAGATAACCAAGCATCTTATCCTTTTTGTTATTTTTCTCACACAGAAATAGTCTGACGTCACAAAGTGGGTGGAGTTTAGATTTTTTCCAAACCAAATTGTGTTCCATAAAAAAATGTCTCATGTTTTGTAAATTTGTGAGAAACAAATGAGGCTATAAGAGTGATATTTTGTTGGACGATAGCGATATTCACTTACTGGAATCATATAAATTTTCGACATGGTAAGGTAAGTTGGTTTTAGTGTATATTAAACCTTGGAAACATTTTGAGGTTATATTTGTCTACTTTTCCATCAGCATTTTCGCAGACTATACTGAAGAAAATGGCTTTGAAGCATAAGTATTTTAATCTTTCTAGTATCAATGACTTTTAAAAACGACAATAAACCTATCAACAAAAACAAAACAATCTGTACCATAACCTCAGAAAATTACTTAAAGCATTAATTGTCGTTCCCAAAAGAAGCATTTATAGTAAGAAGCCTGAAAACATGCTTCAAAGCGATTTTCCTTGAAATATTCTGAAAATAGGATTTTAACACCAAATACGAATTTGTTTGGGAAAAATACAAGCTCCACCCATTTTAATCCAGTCAACTGTTTCCTTGAAATTTCAGGTTATATTAACCATTTTCTCTAAAACCCGTCTTATTAGCTATATTGGGTGCAAAAAAAAAATGTTTTCTAAGCAGATACAAAGAAATTTGACGGAAAAATTGACCGTTAAGCTAGTTAAAATGATATTTTTGCCGTTAAATGTTTACTTGAAATTTGAGGTTATATTTGTCTATTTTTCTTCCGGTTTTTTCGCAGACTATATTGAAGAAAATGGCTTTGAAGCATATGTATTTTAATCTTTTTAATATCAATGGCTTCTTCAAAAACGACAATAAACCTATCGAAATCTCAGATATCATGATTTTGGAATCTACACAACAAAAACAAAACAATCTGTACCATAACCTCAGAAAATTTCTTAAAGCATTTTTATTGTCATTCTCAAATGAAGCATCTATACTAGGTAGCTTGAAAACATAGTGCTCACTTAAAATAGTGCAAATATAAAGACATTTGACAGAAAAATTGACCCAAAAGTGAGTTAGAATGAGATTTTTGCCGTAAAATGTTTACTTGAAATTTGAGGATATATTTACTATTTCCCCTTAAAATAATTATGTTATTAGGCAAATCAGCTACTTACAAACAACTAATGAAAGCCCCATAAAAAGGATACAGTCTTGTAGCTGAATATGATCCTTGAAAGTGGTGTACCACTTTTTCAATATAATTTTCTCCCATCGAGTACCAGTTTGAGCAGCAATCAGCTTCTTTAAATCACCCACTGTATCATCAGGATTGCATTTAACACGCACTTTTTTGCCCAATCTATCGTTGCAAGTGATTTCAATCATTTTTTATATAAAATTATCAATTGATGTTTCTGGAACTTTCACCAATGAAAGGTAAATAATTGTTTGAGGTTAGATTGTAGGATCATTAGGAACATGTCTGTCTACTTTCCAGATGTTAATGACTAACTTCACTCCAGTTGATTTAGATTCAATTTTACTTTGAAGTGCATTGGAACTGTCAAATTTCCGTTTGGCAAATCGGAATCATATGGTACCATCCACAATTTATTTCTATGTAGATGGTGGCGGAAATTTGACAGTTTCAATTCGAAAACAACCTTACATAAAGTTGAGGTTATGTACATCAAAACATAAATTGACTAGAACCAAATTTAACCATGAATAGGCCTGAGTTGGAAGGGACAGCCCATTTACTGGACGAGTTGGACAGTAAGTTAATTTCCAATAAACCCCAAAATTTCCAAATTATTCCAGAAAAACTAATGGTACTTCTGCGAGACGGACGAACACTTATAGGCTATTTACGCAGTGTAGACCAATTTGCCAATTTAGTGCTCCACAGGACCATCGAACGAATACACGTTGGCAAAGAATATGGGGACATTCCTCGTGGTGTTTTTATTATCCGCGGCGAAAACGTCGTTTTACTGGGCGAAATAGTGAGTGTAATTTTTATTATTTCAAATATGAGTTTTCTTTCAAGGACCGGGAAAAAGAGGATAATTTGCCGTTAAGAGAAGTCCTGGTTGACGATATTTTGGACCTGCAACGAAAGGAGCAGGAACAGAAAGTGGAAAAGCAAAAATTGATGGCAAAAGCGTTGAAGGAACGTGGGCTGCAAGTTAATCCAGATCCGGTGCATGATGATTTGTATTGAGAGCAGAGCAGGTTTATATATTTTCATTACTTTTTACTATTGGTAAATTATAGTGATAAGTCGATTTTACATTGTATATTTGGTTTTAAACGAAAATAGATCATTGATTGCGATTTTTAATGATTAGGTTCATTTTGTTGTGTCCATTGTCTTTATTCCAGCAAAATATCTTTTTTTTTCTGTTTGCCCTTGTTATTTACATTTTTGACTTTATACAGAACGTGTATTAATACTGCATTTTTTCATCGTATAGCTGCTATTTTTTCAGCAAGCAGAGGAACTTTTTTATGAACCCAATAAAATTTATAATTAAAAAAATTAAATTATAATTCATCTAGTCTTTTTGACTTATAAATATTACATAATCATCAGACAGGCATTTTCATCTGATGCCTCAAAGACTGATTGGGTGCAAAAATCACGAAGCGCAGGTTTTTTGAGTAAAGAGAGAGGAAGGTGCTTCCCATTGAACTATTTAGTACCTTGTGCTACAATCTATGAATTTAAGTGTTTTGCAGTCGGTTCAAGTCAAACTATTATATTTTTTATTGAGTAGCATGCTTAATAGGGTGTGAAATACTTCCAATTCGATATTCAAACCCCAATTTGTTAGATAGACAGATTGAGGCCTTGTGCCATGCAGGCAAAAGATAATTTTATTTTTGCCTCTACTTGAAGCTGAAGAGTTATCGAGGAAAAAATGTACGAATACAGAGCTCGAACAACATAATAATGCTAAAAAAAAAAAAAATGAGAAATTTCATTCTCCTGGTATCAAAAATTAATTCAGATTGTGAAAATTGTAAACATATTGTTGTATTGTCTTGAGGGGCGGACCCAGATTGATTAGCGCTTCTACTGTGGCTTGAAATTCAATTTTTCGTTTTTTTCAAAATTCAAGCTTATTGAAAAGGGTTTTAAAAAGAAGAAACAACGGGTATTTTGATTGTGTCCGGCTGGCTCACACAGTAGGCGTATCCGCGGTTCCTGGAGTCATTGGCAAGGGATCATTGAGTTTTATAAGGCTTTAGAGAAGGAAACCTTCAAAAATAATGGCACCATCATCCAATTTTGGACGTATGTCTTGAGAAATTCACTGTATCGCTATCCTTGTCGAGTTATACCTATCTGCGTCGCCGAAAACTGACCTGCTTTGGACGCGGTTGCCGATTTGGGCAAATCTTCATCAATGAAAATTCCTCTGTGTACGAAATTGATTGATAAGACATGATACAATGAAAATTAAGGAGGATTGAGTATTGTTCATTTTTCAAGAAGGTGCATCAAGGTTCACTATTCTAGATTATCGCATAATCAGACACATTTACAACCATGATTTCGTGTGAATCAACTCAATGTTGAACAACGGTGATAGTGTCTAATGATGATATTATTTCATATCATAAATAATGTGAAACATTTTTGTGCTACTCAAAGCTTAATTACTAACATTCATTAAATAATGATTTTTTGTGCATTGGATCCAGGCGATACATAGTAAATATTAGTCCTAGTACACGGCAACGCTGCCTTTAAACAGCAGGTATCGATTTTGAAGGTAGTGCGGTGATGCCATGGGGTTTCAACTTGAAAACTTCTACTTTCGTGCTTGTGAAGTGTTGTATTGTGACTTTATTTGTGAAAAATGGTTAGATTGTGCTTGCTGTGTCAAAAACTGGACCATTCGGATCCAGAAATCACCATTCACAGGTAAGTGTCAAATTTGCATTGAGCATTGACTGGAGAGGGATCCAGTGGTGTAGAGTGTAGGCATCATCATATTTCATTCATGAAAATGAGGATTTTTAAATCTTCAGGAAGTCTAAATGTTTGTTTTTATTCGTGAGTAGGTAACAACAAAAAAATGAAACTGATTTGGAAAAAAAGCCTGAATGGTAGTGTTTTATGCAATAGGAACCGATTGTTCTCAAAGAAGAAAGGATATTCATATTACTTGAATACCTATTCCATTATTTCCTCGATTATTTCATACACAGTCAAGATGAATTATTTATTGGATACTTCCTCAATTGTCTTATTTTCGTTTTTTTTTATTACAATAAGGTTGAAGTCTTCAGTAAGAATGCTTACTTTTACAATTATTATTATTATAATCACTTTTTAGAGCTCTTGAAACCTCGCGTTTATCTCGAAATTAACTTTTTGACATATCGCCCTCTTTGCCTGTACCTTTCAATTCTAAAAATTTTGACGACGCCCAGTCTTTCTTCCTGTTAAAGCGAAATATAGTTTTTCCAACAATTTGCTCGAAACCAATCAATAGACTTTTATGAAGAGACATTTTTGTCAGAAACGTCAAATAAAAAAGATAAAGGGGGTCTAAATTAATATATAAAAAAACCTTGTACAGGGCACAGCTAAATGGACCCCGCAATTCACTTTTTAATTTGACGTTTGGAAAGAAGTTTTAAATAAAAGTTCAATGGTTGAAAATAGATATTTACCCTGTTCCCAAGGCTTCCGAAAAAACCTTTACATTTTAAAACGTGCCAGAAAAAATGGCAATTTTGTTTTTAAGGTAGGTATAGGATATATAAAAAATGTTTAATTTTCTGGAGAATGCGAAAAGTGAATAGAAACTGCAAATATTGGTACTTGCAAATTGAAGCAGGGTACCTACGCATTATGTATTGTTTATTTGCCCATACTTCTTTGAATGTATATCTAGACATAAATGTTTTTGGGCCAAATTTATGTCTAAACATTGCAAAATTAAATTTATGTCTAGACATTAATTTAAAGAAGAATAGACCAATAAACGATATTGCTTACCTGCTTCAATTTGCAGGTATACCAATATTTGCGGTCTTTGTTTAGTATGACTCCTGCACCATATTTCTTTGAATTTATCTCCACTCAATTTCCAGCACTGATAATCATTTTGTCATAGTTAAAAATAGTTTTTCGGCCATTTATTTATAATACTTTTCGCCTGTACATATACTTATGTATTAGAAACAAGAAAAGTAAAACGTTGCTGTTTCCTATTTTTTATATTTTTTTCTTGTTATCCAATTTTAGATTTCCAAAAAATGAAGAGCTGCGAAATATTTGGTGTTCTTTGGTGAGGATTGAGGAGGACTGACTTCGAATCAAACCTCCCTTTTTGTGTTCGGCCCATTTTAACCCACAAGACTATTTACGTGACATTGATGGAATCAAATATTTAAAACCGGGAAGCTTGCCAATCATGACTCACCGGCAGACCATACAGTTTTCCGTCTCCAAAAACCAAAATCATATGGCAAATTGAGTAAAATAGCCTTAGAGATATGTAAGAAAGGCGAAATATATTTTGTATTTTGGTTGTCATTTTATTCGGAACCGTAATTCATTATTGTCGGAAGAACAGCAGGAGATTTAATTTTTAATGTTATGAAAATTTCAATTTTTATTGATTCAGAAAGTTAAAAATGTGATATACTGTCATATAACAATAACGACATAGGTACCTACCCAAATTAATATTCATTTATATTTTTCATACAAAACGGTTGAAACTCGAAATGTGCCGCCGCTGTTCCAGATGAAAATCGAGTTCCGACGTACGTATTATAAGAATCACATGTTCTCATGCGGTGTTGCCCGATGGGTTCGGATTCCTCGTTTTATCTCTTTCCACTCATAGTGTTGTCTCTTTCGCACTTATTGTGATGTTGGCGTCAAGACTAATACCATTTTATGAATGGGATGCCCAGTCTATAGTATTTAAAGTCAATGCAAGGGATCCAATAACATTTCGGCCATATAAAGGATGGTTGCTTTCTCTTTCTGGAAAGCCTCATCATGCTTTCTCTGGTGGCAGGGAGGTGGTCCAACGGTCGAAAAAAAAAAAAGGAAATGCGTGTGTGCCTCCAACTCCGAATACTTCTTATTGAACAATGCCGTTCAGCTTCACTGTTTTAATTCCACTAGAGGATGGAAAAGTATAAAAACGATATTTCAAAGAGGACATCTCTTAAAATCCTGCTGATCCGAGATATTCGGTACATTGGGACATGAGTGTTCAGTGTTCCAAGCCTTCGGAATCGTTCATACTTCAGAAGCTCACTCCTCACTCAAAAACCAGTAACTTTTTATTACTAACTTCAGTGCATAGAACACAAAACATATGAAAAATTAGTTGAATAATATTCATCGCAAGACAACCCACTACACCAAAACATTCGAAACTAAATAATTGTGTCATACATCGTTGAATACGTAATAAAATCTGCCATTTAATACAGGGTAGGTATACTTTTCTTACGTGCCATATAAAACAAATAAAATTGATGATTTTTCCAAAACGAAACGTTGTACGTAAAATTTCCCAACGCTATTTTATAGATCTTAAAAAGTGGGCAGGCATGAAAAAGTGTCTTTTGTTTCTATATCTCTCTAAATAACGTCAGAAAAAAATAAAAACAAAATCGACAAATATCCTGAACAACTAGGAATTTTAAAATTTTCTAAACGGCATCAATGCGCAACTTTTCTCCAATTCAACAATCTTCTTATCTCCTATGGTTTCTAAGAGCCCAATTATGGACACACTGTTATAGTCGAAGGATAAAAGAAACCATCAAACTACAAACGTAATTTTTATTAAAATTCAATAAAACAAGCCTAATCTATAGCACCAACAAGAAAAACTGATTGGGAAAAATATCACAAACCAATATTCGATTGTAATTTTATCAAACTGAATTTATCACAATAAATTGCACCTAAGCTTACATGAAATCTTCAAATGATGTAAGTAGTGTAAAAGCAACAAGTGAATCTTAATCTAGAAAACGTTAATAAACCAATAAATAATTTTGAGCATATTAATACAAAACAAATAAGAGAGCCGATGGATGAACTACTTAAATCGTGTACATTCAATGAGGTCTTTTGAAAGCTTCACTACAAATACTCACTTTTCTCGGTGACTGAACGGGAACCACTCTTTCCTCAGAGCTGCGTGGTTTGTTAGCCAAAATCTCCCAGATGTGGTGCACAATTAAATCAATTGCAACTGAAATGATAGAAAAATAACTTGCAATAAATAAAATAATAAGAAATGTCTTATATCTCTGATCTCGATATCCATTTAATCTCAAAAAATAAAAAAATTATGAGCCTTGGCAGCAAATACATGGAAAAATAATCACGATTTTTGCATCTTTACAAAAAATCCATAACTTTTGAACGGCTGAACCGATTTTTGTGATTTTTTTATTACTCTGAAGATTTCTATGAAATTCGATTTGCAAACCTCCTAAAATTGAATGAATTCTGTGCCATTTTAAAGGGAATTAAATCTAGTTTATGTTGCATTAGGAATAAAATATCGAGCATATAATTTGTAGTGATAATTTATTAACTGATCAGGGAATATTGTCTGTAATTGACTAGTCAAGGTATATAAAATGGATACAAAATATATTTCGGTTAATGTATAAATTGTAAATTGTGCATCTTTCCTATAAATCATCAAAATAGTAACATGGAATCACATAAACAATACTCATCTTGTTGTTGAACAAAAAATGGAAAGCCATGAACAGTCCCTGAGGGATAAAAGTTTTACCCTGCATCCCTAAGATAAATGCTTATAATACTATTTGGAAAACTTTAAATTTTTGATAGCAAACTAATCCTGTATAAAATCGACCTTAACGACCCAAAAAAAAAAAAAGATCTCCAAAACCCAGCAAAAAGCAGCACATTTGATATTATCAGCCCAACAACAATACTCCTGAACATGGAACATCAAATTGAGACCTAGAAATAATTCCGTAATGCCTAAACCTACAAAGTGACCAAACCCGAAACTGATAAAGATACTGAACGAAAAATGGAAATTAAATTTTTTCAATTCGTTTGATTGATCCATTCTCTCGAGGCCTGCCTTGTAATATGTCCTTGATATGGTGGACGATAAGATCAATGGCCACTGCAACAGAAAAAAGGACACAATCAGTGACATGCCACATTTAGACACTAACTATGACTAGGCATGCAACCGAATGTGATTTTTTCAATTAAAACTATAAATCGATGGTTTTCGAGAAAAGTGACACAAGTCAAAAAAATGTCATAAGTGGAACTGTTACGGTTGCTAAGAGATGGAGTCATTCGAACAAATACCGTCTTTGGAAAAATGTCATAATTCAATTGTGCTTCGAACTAGGTCAGGTAATCTCGAATATTTTCATTAAAAACGTCATATCTAAACAAGTGTCGTTTTAAAAAAATGATTGCATGGTCCTGGTTATTTCATGATAAGTGACATAAACCAAAAAGTGTCGTTTGAAATACGTGTTATTTTTCCACAAAAAAGTCTTATTTTTAATTGTCTCGTTTTTGAGGATAAGATTTTTTATAAGAAAAGTGACACAAGTCAAAAAAGGAGTTTTTCTTTAGTTGAAAAAAGAAAATCTAAAATAACACATATTTATGTCTGGAAAAAATGTCATAAGTGGAACTGTTACGGTTGATAAGAGATGGAGCGTCATTCGAACAAATACAGTTGTGCTTCGAACTAGGTCAGGTAATGTCGAATATTTTCATTAAAAATGTCATATCTAAAAAAGTGTCGTTGTAAAAAATGATTGCATGGTCCTGGTTATTTCATGATAAGTGACATAAACCAAAAAGTGTTATTTTTCCAGAAAAAAGTCTTATTTTCAATTGTCTCTCTTTTGAGGATAAGATTTTTTTTTTAAAAAAGTGACACAAGTCAAAAAAGGAGTTTTTTTTTAGTTGAAAAAAGAAAATCTAAAATAACACATATTTATGTCTGGGAAAAATGTCATAAGTGGAACTGTTACGGTTGATAAGAGATGGAGCGTCATTCGAACAAATACAGTTGTGCTTCGAACTAGGTCAGGTTATGTCGAATATTTTCATTAAAAACGTCATATCTGAAAAAGTGCCGTTGTGAAAAGTGATTGCATAGTCCTGGTTATTTCATGATAAGTGACATAAACCAAAAAGTGTCGTTTGAAATACGTGTTATTTTTCCAGAAAAAAGTCTTATTTTTAATTATCTCGTTTTTGAGGATAAGATTTTTTTTTAAGAAAAGTGACACAAGTCAAAAAAGGAGTTTTTTTTTAGTTGAAAAAAGAAAATCTAAAATAACACATATTTATGTCTGGGAAAAATGTCATAAGTGGAACTGTTACGGTTGATAAGAGATGGAGCGTCATTCGAACTAGGTCAGGTAATGTCGAATATTTTCATTAAAAACGTCATATCTGAAAAAGTGTCGTTGTAAAAAATGATTGCATGGTCCTGGTTATTTCATGATAAGTGACATAAACCAAAAAGTGTCGTTTGAAATACGTGTTATTTTTCCAGAAAAAAAGTCTTATTTTTAATTGTCTCGTTTTTGAGGATAAGATTTTTTTTTAAGAAAAGTGACACAAGTCAAAAAAGGAGTTTTTTTTTTAGTTGAAAAAAGAAAATCTAAAATAACACATATTTATGTCTGGGAAAAATGTCATAAGTGGAACTGTTACGGTTGATAAGAGATGGAGCGTCATTCGAACAAATACAGTTGTGCTTCGAACTAGGTCAGGTAATGTCGAATATTTTCATTAAAAACGTCATATCTGAAAAAGTGTCGTTTTGAAAAGTGATTGCATAGTCCTGGTTATTTCATGATAAGTGACATAAACCAAAAAGTGTCGTTTGAAATACGTGTTATTTTTCCAGAAAAGTCTTATTTTTAATTGTCTCGTTTTTGAGGATAAGATTTTTTTTAAGAAAAGTGACACAAGTCAAAAAAGGAGTTTTTTTTTTAGTTGAAAAAAGAAAATCTAAAATAACACATATTTATGTCTGGGAAAAATGTCATAAGTGGAACTGTTACGGTTGATAAGAGATGGAGCGTCATTCGAACAAATACAGTTGTGCTTTGAACTAGGTCAGGTAATGTCGAATATTTTCATTAAAAACGTCATATCTAAAAAAGTGTCGTTGTAAAAAATGATTGCATGGTCCTGGTTATTTCATGATAAGTGACATAAACCAAAAAGTGTTATTTTTCCAGAAAAAAGTCTTATTTTCAATTGTCTCGTTTTTGAGGATAAGATTTTTTTTTTAAAAAAGTGACACAAGTCAAAAAAGGAGTTTTTTTTTAGTTGAAAAAAGAAAATCTAAAATAACACATATTTATGTCTAGGAAAAATGTCATAAGTGGAACTGTTACGGTTGATAAGAGATGGAGCGTCATTCGAACAAATACAGTTGTGCTTTGAACTAGGTCAGGTAATGTCGAATATTTTCATTAAAAACGTCATATCTGAAAAAGTGCCGTTGTGAAAAGTGATTGCATAGTCCTGGTTATTTCATGATAAGTGACATAAACCAAAAAGTGTCGTTTGAAATACGTGTTATTTTTCCAGAAAAAAGTCTTATTTTTAATTATCTCGTTTTTGAGGATAAGATTTTTTTTTAAGAAAAGTGACACAAGTCAAAAAAGGAGTTTTTTTTTAGTTGAAAAAAGAAAATCTAAAATAACACATATTTATGTCTGGGAAAAATGTCATAAGTGGAACTGTTACGGTTGATAAGAGATGGAGCGTCATTCGAACAAATACAGTTGTGCTTCGAACTAGGTCAGGTTATGTCGAATATTTTCATTAAAAACGTCATATCTGAAAAAGTGCCGTTGTGAAAAGTGATTGCATAGTCCTGGTTATTTCATGATAAGTGACATAAACCAAAAAGTGTCGTTTGAAATACGTGTTATTTTTCCAGAAAAAAAGTCTTATTTTTAATTGTCTCGTTTTTGAGGATAAGATTTTTTTTTAAGAAAAGTGACACAAGTCAAAAAAGGAGTTTTTTTTTTAGTTGAAAAAAGAAAATCTAAAATAACACATATTTATGTCTGGGAAAAATGTCATAAGTGGAACTGTTACGGTTGATAAGAGATGGAGCGTCATTCGAACAAATACAGTTGTGCTTCGAACTAGGTCAGGTAATGTTGAATATTTTCATTAAAAACGTCATATCTGAAAAAGTGTCGTTGTGAAAAGTGATTGCACAGTCCTGGTTATTTCATGATAAGTGACATAAACCAAAAAGTGTCGTTTGAAATACGTGTTATTTTTCCAGAAAAAAGTCTTATTTTTAATTATCTCGTTTTTGAGGATAAGATTTTTTTTTAAGAAAAGTGACACAAGTCAAAAAAGGAGTTTTTTTTTAGTTGAAAAAAGAAAATCTAAAATAACACATATTTATGTCTGGGAAAAATGTCATAAGTGGAACTGTTACGGTTGATAAGAGATGGAGCGTCATTCGAACTAGGTCAGGTAATGTCGAATATTTTCATTAAAAACGTCATATCTGAAAAAGTGTCGTTGTAAAAAATGATTGCATGGTCCTGGTTATTTCATGATAAGTGACATAAACCAAAAAGTGTCGTTTGAAATACGTGTTATTTTTCCAGAAAAAAAGTCTTATTTTTAATTGTCTCGTTTTTGAGGATAAGATTTTTTTTTAAGAAAAGTGACACAAGTCAAAAAAGGAGTTTTTTTTTTAGTTGAAAAAAGAAAATCTAAAATAACACATATTTATGTCTGGGAAAAATGTCATAAGTGGAACTGTTACGGTTGATAAGAGATGGAGCGTCATTCGAACAAATACAGTTGTGCTTCGAACTAGGTCAGGTAATGTCGAATATTTTCATTAAAAACGTCATATCTGAAAAAGTGTCGTTGTAAAAAATGATTGCATGGTCCTGGTTATTTCATGATAAGTGACATAAACCAAAAAGTGTCGTTTGAAATACGTGTTATTTTTCCAGAAAAAAAGTCTTATTTTTAATTGTCTCGTTTTTGAGGATAAGATTTTTTTTTAAGAAAAGTGACACAAGTCAAAAAAGGAGTTTTTTTTTTAGTTGAAAAAAGAAAATCTAAAATAACACATATTTATGTCTGGGAAAAATGTCATAAGTGGAACTGTTACGGTTGATAAGAGATGGAGCGTCATTCGAACAAATACAGTTGTGCTTCGAACTAGGTCAGGTAATGTCGAATATTTTCATTAAAAACGTCATATCTGAAAAAGTGTCGTTTTGAAAAGTGATTGCATAGTCCTGGTTATTTCATGATAAGTGACATAAACCAAAAAGTGTCGTTTGAAATACGTGTTATTTTTCCAGAAAAGTCTTATTTTTAATTGTCTCGTTTTTGAGGATAAGATTTTTTTTAAGAAAAGTGACACAAGTCAAAAAAGGAGTTTTTTTTTTAGTTGAAAAAAGAAAATCTAAAATAACACATATTTATGTCTGGGAAAAATGTCATAAGTGGAACTGTTACGGTTGATAAGAGATGGAGCGTCATTCGAACAAATACAGTTGTGCTTTGAACTAGGTCAGGTAATGTCGAATATTTTCATTAAAAACGTCATATCTGAAAAAGTGTCGTTGTGAAAAGTGATTGCATAGTCCTGGTTATTTCATGATAAGTGACATAAACCAAGAAGTGTCGTTTAAAATACGTGTGATTTTTCCAAAAAAAAACGTCTTATTTTTAATTGTGTCGTTTTTAAGGACAAGATTTTTTTCAAGAAAATTCACAATCACTGTCCAGTAATTAGTTATGACACTTTTTTCGAAAACCATCGAAATCAGGAAAATGGTCAAAATAGTGTTTTGACCCAGACTTGGGAAATCACTCTGCAGTGACTAGTTTGAAATTAAATACACAACACAATAATAACAGGAACTATCAATAAACAATGGATCAGAATTTCAATTCAGTATCTATATCAGTTCGTAGAACGACTATAAAGCAAACTTACCATGATTATCTGCTCCTCTGGGTATGATTACGTCGGCGAATATTTTAGTCTGTAAACAAATCGATAAAATTCCCATTAGTGTACTGCAAAACAAGAAAAAAGTCGTCTCCTCTATAATTTTTTTTTTTGAGAAACAACCACATGGGATGTTTATTAAATGATGGACTAGGTCTCTTTCAGCATTTTTCAATTTTATTGCGAAATATGTCATAAATCTGTCAAAAGTGTGTTCCACTACTTTTCCACACCATATCTCCGGAAAAAATCTATGTATTCAAGATTTTTTTTAATTAATAAAATAATTCAGAGAGGAGGTAACTGAGGTAGTTTCGTTAGAAATTGCCGATTCCCAATGCCCAGAGACCTAGTCTATAATTTTATAAACATCCCTTGCGGTTGTACGAAAAAAAAATTGAAACATTTTTGCCTCTTTTTCAGTGCACTACATTGATAAGTAAATTCCTTACCGGAGAGCAAAATTCTTCAAAAGCTGGCTTGACAAAGTTCATATATTGGTTTAAAACCTGATCAAGATCCCTGCCCCTCTCATTAATGTCTCGTGGAACTATAACAAGGTTAATTAATTTTTTTTTAAATTTACAGCATTACCTCTTCGGGCTAAACGCGTATCAGAATCAGTATCAACAAACAACTTCATATGAAACAACTGTCTCACTTCGGGAAAATAAAACACCAAAATCCCTTCAAACAGCACCACATCTGCTGGATATATCGTGATGAAATCGTCCTTTTTCCTGCAAATTTTTTACTCGGCTTTAATCCAAAAATACGATCAACAACTTTTTTTTGGTATGGCGAAATTTATGACCCACAAAATATTTTTCCGAATTCCATTAGAAGTATCAGTTATTGATTTCGCAATACCAAAAAAAATAGACTCAATAATTATTATCGTTTGCCGTACTTTCAAGTGACCTTGTATTTTATTATCGCTCCAGTTAAATCATCTTTTTTTTTAATTTCAAAACTATCGTATACAGTGTGTCCAAGATAAAGATGTCTATCATGGAGATCTTGGAAACCGTAAGAGATACAAGGGCGGTTAAATGGAGGCAAAGTTGCGTATTTTGATGCTCAACAAAATGCCGTTTAAAAGCCAAGAAATTCCGACTACGTCCGAAATTATCCGAAGAAACCCGAAATTTTTAAAAATTGTTATCATTTTTTTCTGACCTCATTTGAAAAGATATTTTAAAATGAATGGAACTTCTTCATTGCCACTTTTTGACCTTTACAAGATAGAGTTATTAAATTGAAGAACCGACGTTTCGTCTATGAGCAGCCATCATCAACTTTGTTTTTTTTTATACGGTCCTGAATTTTTTATTACGGATTTTAAGAGCCTTTTATGTTCCTAAACCAACGATGTATTGCACTTATTAAAACGGATATGTTTGTTTTTGATCATATTAAAAATGTTTTTTTGTCTTTCTCTAACACATGAGTTCGTATGGAAAAATCCATCAATATATTTTTTTTGAATAATTGCGATACATTGTTGGTTTAGGAACGTTAAAATCCGTCATAAAAATCCAGGACCGTATTTAAAAAAAGTAAGTTGATGATGGTTTCTCCGAAACGAAACGTCGTACGAATGAAAAAGTGTCTTTTGTTTTTCCATATCTCTCTAAATAACGTCAGAAAAAAATAAAAACGAAATCGGCAAATTTCGTTTTTTAGGCATATCTCCGAAACTACTCGGAATTTTAAAACTTTCTAAACGGCATATTGTTAGGCTTGAAAACGCGCAACTTTTCTCTGATTTAACCATCTTCGTATCTCTTACGGTTTTCAAGATCCCCATGATAGATATCCTTATCTTGGACCTATATACTGATATTTTGCAGTTAAATCCTCGAGTCTTTTTTAAATGAATGGCAGTATCTTGAAATTTTCAAAAACTGCATCACTTCCTTCCGCACCCTGTATATCAAAGAAAACCTCATCTAACACAAAATCTAGAGAAGTCAGTCCAATGTACGATAACCGTCCTTCAAAACGCCAAAACATTCGACAAAATCCGTTTATTCGTTTCAAAGTTACAGCTCATATGGGCGAAAAAATGTTCTTTATCTAACGCATGATAGGTGTCATTATTGATGTCATTTTGGACAAGTAAAGTATCGAATAACACACTAGAGTGTTATAATCCATAACTAATTATAGTCACTAGTGAGTTATGGATTATAACTCGCGTTCCCTCGGCAACCAAACAAACATTAACCTATTTTGACCATACATGTCACTGTCTAGTCATTCTGACACTGAAACTTTTATTTATCAATTATCTCATAGAAAAACGATTTCCTCCATTTGCTGGATTAAACATTGTATGGCACTCGTGCGTTATGTTTCACAAGTCACTTGAGAATCCATACAAATCTTTCTCGCGTGACTTATTTTCAACACTGCACTAGTACCATAAATAACCATTATAACGAGCAGTTTATTTATGCAAATAACTCACAATGAATGATTTTTATAATCATAAACAGGAATATTGACCAGTTTCCCTGCCAAAATGTCCATCAACGTCTCCTTCATTAAAGTCTCATTGAACGCATCGGGATGATCAAAGTTAAAAAGACCTTTTGCAGCTTTGGATATCTCAGAAGGGGTGAGATTTCGGTAAAAACTATCCTGTGATATGCATACAACTTGTCTTTGTTTGTTTTCTATATCGGCTTGGCCGAGTTTTTCCATTATTCGTTTGCATACTGTGCTCTGGAAGATTGAAAATCGATTTTATGCTATGTGACGATGTTATTTTGAAAATACTTTTCCACTGGCGGTACCCCCTGCTACTCCGATTAGAAATGGGGTTTTCCCATCTGTACCGTTCATTTTTGGGGAACAGCCCCCATTTAAACGTGTATCACTCATATCTATTTTATTTTACGCCTTAAAGAGAAAATCAATAATCAATAACGAAACGAAACTCACTTTAGGAAAAATCTTTGGATAAGTTAGGTTAGTGTTGGTGTCATTACTTAACGTAGACTGGAAAGACTGGCTGGTCAAGTCAAGACTGTCATAAGACATTGACAGAGATCTCGTTGATGTGAACGTTGCCAGATTGCATTCCAATTAAAATTGAATCGTCCAAATGTCCGTCGCCCCTACTTACAGTGGCCCGAATAAGGCTCATTTTTCAACTTTTGCGAGAAAAACAAATTATACCAGTCGAATTTCTTTTGGTTATTGTTAGGAACAGTCGAAATATTGTACACGATTCATCAAGATTTACAAAAACTTTCTGGCATAATATCATCAGAAAAATAATCAATAATGTTTAGCCTCCGCAAATTCAATAGTTTATTCTTCTTCTTCACCTGTACAGTAAATACAATGATGCACAAGTGAGGAATATTGGACAATTTGCACATTTTTGGAAATATGAAAAATATAAGGATCAGTAAGTACTGATGCCATTGATGTTTAAAAAATTAACCTACGACCTCTAATAATGTAGTAATCACCGATTAAAGAGCTCCAATCAACATCCACTACGTCACCGAATACACTATCTATCTCCGTCTGACGTATTGACTGAGATGACTCTCTTTCTCTCGGGAGGGTAATATGGCCCCACCCCTTTTGCGATCATGCAGTGAAATTCGCGTCTTCTTTTTAATTTATTTAGTATATTTTTGGGTGTTTCGGAAAAAATTTTTCGCTGGTGACTTTCAAATAATGTCTACAGGGTGTCCGGGAAAATGTGGGAGATCTCTCGGATTCTGATAGAATATTAAAAAATAAGATGACAAGTTCCCATAAATTTTTTTCCTAGCGTTAGGTTCACAATTTCGTCAAGAGCACCACTTCGTCATGGCTTTTTTCGAGGTTTTGTTTAATAAAAATTGTTTTTTCTCGAAAATGGTTCATTTTATCGACAATGAACAAGAGTACCTTTTCTTTAGCTTAATGTTCAAGGTATTCAAATTTATTTTTTTTAACTCCTTATCATACAGGGTGTTAAAAATTTGAGCGTTAAAATGTACAATCTAGTCCGTCCCTGGTAAACTAAACAAGCTAATTATGTTTTAAGGGAAGTATTTTGAGAGGTCCTTACTACTGTTTATCATATTAAATTTTCATTGAATTATATTGAGTCGTTTAAAAGTTATTCAAGAAAAACCGATTTCCAGTGGGGTCCTTTAGGGGGCCGTATCTCCGTAGGGAGGGCCGCTAGGAAAAAAATTTATGGGAACTTGTCATCTTATTTTTTAATGTTCTATCTGAATCCGAGAGATCTCCCACATTTTCCTGGACACCCTGTATAATACGTATACAGGGTGTCCGGAAATTACGCGTCAAGATTTTGGTGGGCGATTCTACATGAAAAATTAATGCAACAAACTTCTATACAATTTTTTCAAAAACTTCAAAAATTTTTTCAAATTACGAATTTTTAATTATTTAAGGTACGGTTAATGTTTAAAGTCGTTTTTCTCGGAAACCGTTAATTCTACGATGATGCAACACGAGCACCTTTTTAAAAAATATTTTGATGCTCTTTACTAATTTGACATCCAAATTTATAAAAAGATTAAAACAAAAAAGTTCTAAGTAATTTTCCTAAGGTGAAGGACAGCTTCAGCCTTTTGTCATTGACGACTAGCGTCAAATTAATAGGGTGAATACAAAGAAACACTAGTGACATGCATGCAAAATTTGGCGAAAATCATTACACTAGAAAAAAAGTTATTAAAAAAAATAAGAAAAAAAAAATATTTTTTAACACCCTGTATCTAGAGTTTTTGAAAAAATTGTATAGAAGTTTGTTGCATTAATTTTTCATGTAGAATCGCCCACCAAAATCCTGACGCGTAATTTCCGGACACCCTGTATAAAATTTCAAGCCATTTGAAAATGTAAGCAAATTGTCCATTTCCTATTTTGCTTATACTTTGCGAACAAAATATATGCTTTACCGATGGAATAAAGCACAGTTCCCTGGACGCGACCAATAATGTTATCAAAGTTTTCACGCAAAGTCAGGAGATGCCATTTTTCTACCCGATCTATCGACGTCATGGACATCCAGAGTTTGAAGTACCTCGTTATACGTATTTGTAGAATATTTTGTCTACTTTAATTTGGTATTTCATAGTCGTCATGAAAAAACGCCTAGTTTTTTGGTTATATGTACTTGAAAAACTGAACAAGTGAGTATTCAGTCTCTCTCTGTTTAAGGTTACTCACTTTTGTCGTAAGAATAAGTCAGGGGAATCGAAGGGAGGGATGGTTATTGGTTCACAGAAGAGACAGCAAAGAATGCTGTTTTATTCCAGAAAATCCATAAGGAGATGGGGTTTTGATCACCTTTCCTCCACTATGATCAAGCCATCTTTAAGCCGTTGCAGGGTTCTACCATTACAGGTTTACGCACTCTAAACTCTTGTGAAGGTCCGGATTTCTTTTTTCTAACGGTGCTTCTGGAGTTTATGACTCCGGTTTGCAAAACCCTACTATAATTATTATCGCACGGTTTACATTTTGTTCAACATTTTTTTTTCTACGCTTCATTTTACATTCAATCTAAATATGCTCCTTGACCGCTACTACACACACCCTATTTAACGCATTTAATCTGTTATCTTTTTCCTTATTTCATGACATCAAAGGAAATATCATAATTTTATCAGGGAAATATATCTTCTCTTCTCCAACACAGTGTGTTTGAAACATCTTGAATTAAAAGTCACTATTTTGTTCACCAAGACTCCCCAGCGTAGCGGCATTATCTATCAAGTAAATACAGAGGGTGGCGCCCGAGAATTGAATATGTCATCCTCCATTCCACGTAAAAACCAAAAAAGCGTTACAATAACCTAGTGACCAGCTAAAATAATATGGAACAACATTCATTTTAAATCCAGGATTTTGATTCTTTGGAAAGACTTACACCAGGACTAGACAAAGGAAACTGGTCTTATTAAAAGCAATGCTCTTCTCAAAAAACCGCGTACTGTATGGGGTCAGATGACCCATTATGCAGAGAATATGGGGAAGTGGATAAAACACCTCTTCACATAATATGTTATTGTGATGCGTACGCCACAACCTATGAGAGTGCAAACTCCGAGGTGATCGTTTATCTCTCTCGTATGACTGTTCTATCGGTTCCAGAATCGGTACCCAGAGCAAGTGAAATCACTTCCACTGGCAAAGCTTCTCAGAAGCAACCGAGCTGGAACTGTGAAGTGTGTGTTTTAGTGTGTATACATGATCCTATGAGGAAACAGGGTATCCACAATCGCTAAACAATGATAATACACTGACGAGCAAACGATGTAGGTCACTGTCACTATACTTAGTAAATTGGAAAGGAATATTAGAAACAAATAAAATCTCGAAATAATGGCTCTTATAAGCTTAGAATCTTTTGTTTTCCAAAAATATTTTTGGAAATTAGAAATTTGTACATTTTACAACCCTGCATTTTTAGATGTTTGTTCATATCATGAGGAAAAAACGCCTTTCAAGAGAAAAAGTGACTTGGCAACCTTCATGTCAGTAGTTACAATCTGTCATTATTGTCACGTTTCAGTCTACGTCCAGTGACTTATCTCCATCTCACTTCCTATTAATAAAACAAACAAAGACAACAATCATCCGTTCCATCTCGATAAACTGAAACGAACCATCATTTTGTATGTGTGTGAAAAAAATCGATCGTTTTTTCATCATTTAATTGTATTCAAATCGTCACAGCATCAAGTCATTCACATTCCACAACTTTAATCAACCGTATGTAGTTCTAGTGTATAGCTTGTGTAGTTTAATCGCCGCATCATCA
This sequence comes from Orchestes rusci, assembly GCA_958502075.1. NCBI lineage: Eukaryota > Metazoa > Arthropoda > Insecta > Coleoptera > Curculionidae > Orchestes > Orchestes rusci. The sequence continues at coordinate 999,919 of OY293308.1, read as the reverse complement.
ATTAGTCTGTTTATATCGGAGAAATCCAATTTTTTTTTTATCTTTAGCCTTAGCCTGTAAAAACGATAAGATAAACAAGTATGTAACCATCCATCAGACATCAAATATTCGCTCTACAAAGTATCGATTGAATATTGAACACATGAACATAATAGGCAGTTAGAAAGTGTAACATTCCACGGATCCATTTTTGTATTTTGTACGTTAAGTAGTGTTGGGACTGGAATTATGTCTGCAGTTCAGCCTCAGGATGGTGCTGTGGGTTTGCCTGATAATGTGCCCCAATGGAAAAAAGATCTTATTGCAAGGCTGAGGAGTCAGAATAGAAAAAGTGAGGTAAGTCAAGTCTTTTCATTTAAGTGTACAAACATGACTTAATTAATCTACATCTAACTGAAACAATTATGTTTGTAATCATGGATCATAGTCCCAAACAAAAATGTGAAACGCATTTTTTGCAATAAACTTAATTACCCATTATTTCTTTGCTTTTCCATCGCGATAAATCAACCGGTAATTAATTTTTAATCGTGGATTATCAAAGACCTGCTTTGCCGCACTATTCTTTACATAATCCATTTTTTTTTTATTTAAGAATAATCTTGTGATAAATACGTGATTGATAAAATAGCAGACAATACCAAAATAAAATTGCATCATACCTGCAATTCACAACCAACTACACGTGATTAGACATAGATAAACGATTGAACTGATCACATGTCTTAGTTTACCTCACGTGACCTTTCAATCGTTTTCCTTCGTTTGATCACGTGTAGTTTGATTGTGAATAGATACATGTAAAACTGAAAGTAGACAACTAACCTTATAAAGCTTGATGAATCAGGTTTTTTTCAGTCCCACATAATTCTATATTTGATAATGTCACTGCCATAACAAGATTTCGTTTTTGACCTTTGAATTGGAAAAAAATATTGATTGTTTTTCTAATTTAAAATGTTGTTTATCAGATTTAAACCTTATTTTCAATTAGATTATTGTTCATTTGTTGTGGTGCTGGAAACATTTCAGTGGGATTTTAAGATTTTCCGATTAATTAATCTTTGTCGCAATAACGACGCCAATTTCAAAAACATGTCGACAATGAATTTGAGTCATAAATAACCATTTTTGTTTTCAATAAATTTTATCATTTTCTATGCATGTCTTTATTTGAAACATTTTTTTTTTTGATGATTTTGAGTCGACCTGTACAAAATTATTGATGGAGATGGGTAATTTCTATGAAATTACTGTGAAAGTCCATTCTTTTCCCTACATTTTGAGTTTTGACTGACCCAATTTGCTCAATTTTTAAAAAAGTTACAGGGTTTTTAGTATCAGATTGTTTTGGTTAGAGGAATTTTTGTTTGAATAATTTGAGACTCCCTGTACAATTTATTGATGGGGTTGGTTGATTTCTATAAATAAACTGTGAAAGTCCAGTCTTTTCCCTACATTTTGAGTTTTGACTGACTCAATTTGCTCAATTTTTAAAAAAGTTACAGGGTTTTTAGTATCAGATTGTTTTGGTTAGAGGAATTTTTGTTTGAATAATTTGAGACTCCCTGTACAATTTATTGATGGGGTTGGTTAATTTCTATAAATAAACTGTGAAAGTTCATTGTTTTCCCTACATTTTGAGTTTTGACTGACTCAATTTGCTCAATTTTTAAAAAAGTTACAGGGTTTTTAGTATCAGATTGTTTTGGTTAGAGGAATTTTTGTTTGAATAATTTGAGACTCCCTGTACAATTTATTGATGGGGTTGGTTGATTTCTATAAATAAACTGTGAAAGTCCAGTCTTTTCCCTACATTTTGAGTTTTGACTGACCCAATTTGCTCAATTTTTAAAAAAGTTACAGGGTTTTTAGTATCAGATTGTTTTGGTTAGAGGAATTTTTGTTTGAATAATTTGAGACTCCCTGTACAATTTATTGATGGGGTTGGTTGATTTCTATAAATAAACTGTGAAAGTCCAGTCTTCTCCCTACATTTTGAGTTTTGACTGACTCAATTTGCTCAATTTTTAAAAAAGTTACATGGTTTTTAGTATCAGATTGTTTTGGTTAGAGGAATTTTTGTTTGAATAATTTGAGACTCCCTGTACAATTTATTGATGGGGTTGGTTGATTTCTATAAATAAACTGTGAAAGTTGATTGTTTTCCCTACATTTTGAGTTTTGACTGACCCCATTTGCTCAATTTTTAAAAAAGTTACAGGGTTTTTAGTATCAGATTGTTTTGGTTAGGGGAATTTTTGTTTGAATAATTTGAGGCTCCCTGTACAATTTATTGATGGGGTTGGTTGATTTCTATAAATATACTGTGAAAGTCCATTGTTTTCCCTACATTTTGAGTTTTGACTGACTCAATTTGCTCAATTTTTAAAAAAGTTACAGGGTTTTTAGTATCAGATTGTTTTGGTTAGAGGAATTTTTGTTAGAATAATTTGAGACTCCCTGTACAACTTATTGATGGGGTTGGTTGATTTGTATAAATAAACTGTGAAAGTTCATTGTTTTCCCTACATTTTGAGTTTTGACTGACTCAATTTGCTCAATTTTTAAAAAAGTTACAGGGTTTTTAGTATCAGATTGTTTTGGTTAGAGGAATTTTTGTTTGAATAATTTGAGACTCCCTGTACAATTTATTGATGGGGTTGGTTGATTTCTATAAATATACTGTGAAAGTCCATTCTTTTTCCCACATTTTGAGTTTTGACTGACTCAATTTGCTCAATTTTTAAAAAAGTTACAGGGTTTTTAGTATCAGATTGTTTTGGAAAGAGGAATTTTTGTTTGAATAATTTGAGACTCCCTGTACAATTTATTGATGGGGTTGGGTGATTTCTATAAATATACTGTGAAAGTCCATTCTTTTTCCTACATTTTGAGTTTTGACTGACCCAATTTGCTCAATTTTTAAAAAAGTTACAGGGTTTTTCGTATCAGATTGTTTTGGTTAGAGGAATTTTTGTTTGAATAATTTGAGGCTCCCTGTACAATTTATTGATGGGGTTGGTTGATTTCTATAAATATACTGTGGAAGTCCAGTCTTTTCCCTACATTTTGAGTTTTGACTGACCCAATTTGCTCAATTTTTAAAAAAGTTACAGGGTTTTTAGTATCAGATTGTTTTGGTTAGAAGAATTTTTGTTTGAATAATTTGAGACTCCCTGTACAAATTATTGATGGAGTTGGGTGACTTCTTAAACAATACTGTGAAAGTACATTCTTTCCCCTACATTTTTAATTGAGTTACTGAATTGGCTCATTTTTTAAAAAAGTTACAGGGTTTTTAGTTCCAGACTGTCTTTGTTTGAGGGATTTTTGTTTAAATAATTTGAGACACCCTGTACGAATCAATGATGGAGTTGTTTTTTTTTTTAAATCAGTGAAAGTCCATTCTTTTCCCTACATTTTGAATTTTGAGTGACCCAATTTGCTCAACTTTCAAAAAAGGTACAGTGTTTTCAGTTCCAGATTGTTTTTGTTTGGAGGATCTTTTTTGAATGATCAAAAATGATTAATTTGTTGATGGAATTCTGATTCAACTTTGAAAGTAAATCTCTTGATTCATGTGTAAAGAACTTCAAAAATAATGACAAAAAAACCCTCTTAAGGGTGCCTCATTCAAAGGAAGAATTTTCCGACAAATATATACATTTATCATAAAACTAACACAGAATTATTTCACCCTGTATATTCAACAAACAATCAAAAAAATCTCCTCAACAAAACCTACACAGGTAAAATCCGAGCGGAAACAGGTGCAAAAACTGGTACTACTCATAGTTCAAGGGCAGTACCATAAAATAACACATTGTACTGCCAAATGCATGTTGATTACGTCGAACGCATTCCTTGCAAACGTATGATGATACGTTCATCAACCCGATCAACACCGTTCACAAAGGTGTTGTCGGATTTAAGTTTGCTCCTATACTACCTATCAACGCCAATACGTAAATAATTCAAACTGACAACGTCGCAGTAGATCGGCGGTCACCCGGAGCGAGGTCCAAACTGGTATAACCGAACGGTTTGGTTTGGTTGTTGGTTGGGACAACCCATTCGGTGGTTCAGTCTACGCCGGGTTGAAGTACAATTTTTATCGTTCGTAGAGAATGTTGTGAGTGTGTTGTTGGGTGTTTTTTGGATATTTTTCATTATGGTTCAGGTGATTAATTTTTTTTGTATAAAGTGTTTCAAAGATAAAATTCCCAATATTGACAATATTTTATGATATCATCAATGGTTTGGGTTTACTTGGATGTGTGATTATCTAAAAAATTGTCAACTAATGAGGACTGTCCTTAAACAATAGTCAATTATCTCATCCACTCCGCAGGAAATATCATTTCCTCTTGTCTTCCAGATAACTAGTTTATTTCAATTCATCAAAAAATTAATAATCTTTCACCATAACAAACATCTCAATTTACCATTTCAAGCCAATTAATAATTCGTTGTTCACCGGAACAAGCGATGGGTTATTTTTTTTCACTAATTTGTATGGTTTCTAAAATTGCGGTGTACTTTCCTAGATCACAAATTGTAGTGAAAGTAACTGGGTAGGAGGATGGCCGAATTTATTTGACTAAATCAATTTTTATTGAATCTAATTATAATTATTGAATTACAATTTTATGACGACAAGAAGTAATCAATTTTTCACGGTTATATTAATTTTAATAATGGAGACCTGATTTTAATTTAAACGGAAATAGTGCAAATCATTGACACAATAAAAAAAACGTTACAAAGCGGTTCATCCATCAGCAGTACGTTTTTACTGTTCCAAAATCACCGGAGCATAGTATGATCTCATAAAGTTAGGCAAATATGAAATATGATCAAATATTCAATTGATCAAAACTAGGCGTTATCGCATTGATAAAACCAGAGTTATTTTTACTTTTTACGTTATAAGATAAGTGACAAGGTTGCGTTTTTCCAATGCATTTTAACAGGTTAATCCACTTATGTATTTTATTACAATCAGTATTATCGACCAAGGACGTCTAGTGTATGTCCGCAAATGTAGATTTTATTGCCAGAGGAATTTTCTTAATTTTGTTGACATCAATTGATTGATGAATAATTTCCCACAAACAATAATCTAGTATTGTGAGGGCTGCAAATTTTAGAAACCAACTTATAGGACTAAAACCTCACAAATACGCAGTTGATGAGTGCGCTTGTTCAAGTGTCTCAAAATTATTTGAGAAAATCTCTTCAAAAATAGTCTGGAACAAAAAACCTTGTAACTTTCTTCAAAATTAGGTAAACTTAGTCACACAAAAATCGAATGGACTTTCACTTCTAATCTCCCCAGAGCTCGAATTATTTCCGGAAATTTTGTCGATTTGCGAATTTTTTGAAAATTTCCTACCAGTCAATTCTAACCAATCATAGGCTTGCATTTTAACATGTTGCTATGGCAACGACCTAATTTTATCCGGAATCACCCTACTCATAATCACGTGGCTGAAAAATTAATAAGTGGAAGTCTCCCTGGCTTTGCATCTGAATGTAGCTCCCATATGATTACAGTGTTGCCGTCCCCACTTTCCCTAACAATCCCACACTGTGGTTGGTGCATGGGAGCTACATCCAGCCGCTACTATTAAATCTTCTCAAGTAGTTTTGGCATGAAATTTTCTTGCCGAATCTCCCGCGAGCTCGAATTAAAAATCCGGAAATAATTCGAGCTCTAGGGAGATTTTAAGTGAAAAATTCGCAACGAGAACAAATTTCCGGATTTTTAATTCGAGCTCGCGGGAGATTCGGCAAGAAAATTTCATGCCAAAACTATTTGAGAAGATTTAATAGTAGCGGCTGGATGTAGCTCCCATGTACCAACCACAGTGTGAGTTGTTAGGGAGAGTGGGGACGGCAACACTGTAATCATATAGAAGCTACATCCAGATGCAAAGCCAGGGAGATTTCCACTTATTAATCTTTCAGTCACGTGATTATGAGTAGGGTGATTTCCGATAAAATTAGGTCGTTGCCATAGCAACATGTTAAAATGCAAGCCTATGATTGGTTAGAATTGACTGGTAGGAAATTTTCACAGTAATTTTATAGAAATCACCCAAATTCATCAATAATTTGTACAGGGTGTCTCAAGTTGTTTTAACAAAAATCCCTCGAACAAAGACATTATTAAAAACCCTGTAACTTTCTCAAAAGTTAAAAAAATTGTGTCACTTGAAACTCAAAATGTAGGGAAATGAATGGATTTTCACAATATTTTTATATCACCTAACTTCATCAATAAATTATACAGGGTGTCTCAAATCATTTAGACAAAGATCCCTCAAACTAAAACAGTCTGGAACTAAACACCTTGTAGCTTGTGACGTCACATACCCAACTCTAACTATGCGACGATTTATTGAATAGCCTACGTTTTGGGAAATAAACTTCAGATTTGGCTTCTCCATAAAAACTAGCCTCATTTGATGTGTCGCTCTTATATGGAATAATAATGTATAAAAAAGTTTTCTCTCAAAAAAGTTTTTTTCTATGATAGTAAAGCACATCAAACAAGGCTAGTTTTGTCTCAAAAAGACGAATCTACAGCTAACCCAAATTTTGTGTATCGAAAAACATCAACTACTCCACTTTCCAGGAACGTCTATGGATCGACCATCATCCCCCCCATCCCCGTACCGACCTCGTCATCCACATGTCTCCCGAAAATGGCTTCAGCAAAGATCAAAATTCTCCCGAGTCGTCCGACTCGGAAGATCTACATTACGGTCCTGGAATTGTCAACAGACTCAAAAACAAGTATCTGAGTCTGGCGTTCCGAGAGAGCAACTCTAGACCGACAATTCTGCGAAAAGCCACTAGTTTGGAGAATTTGCTGGATGATGAGGGAGGGGAGAAGAAGGCGGATGTGGGGTTGTTCACACGGAGGAGTGCTGGAGTTGATAGAGGTAAGAACATTGATCGGAATGAATGTATAGCTTTTGAAACATGTTTTTACTTCACCTTACACTATCATATTTTCACGATATTTTGTCTGACCACAAATTTTGAATTTTTAAATGGTGACTCAATTTATAATGATTATATTCGACGATTTCACAAAATGTGTAGATCACGGGTATAACGAAGAAAGTTGGCACAATATGGCAACCTCGACGTTCTGGCTCCGTTGATTGCTGATTTGTTAGGTTTTTAGGTTATGAAAACAATGACTAGTTTGTGAAGAGAAATGATTGAAACGCCTGTTTTCTGCGTTCTTACCATTTTCAACATTTATAGGGTCATAAAAAACACAAAAAATAATCACTGGGTGTGGCGGCTGCGGCGTTGCCGGACTATAAGATTCGTATGTTGAACTCAAAGTCATCCTTTACTGGTTCTAGTCTTTCAATTATTTAACTATAAACTCGATTAAAAAAAACTATTATGTCTCTTGAAAACTTAACATACAGATAAAATCATGATAAAGAAAATTTTATACAAATCGATTAATTTTTTAATGAATGAAATTCCTTTCAAACCACAAAAACGATTTTGATGATTTTTTGAAGTGAAGCTTGAAGAGTCCTCTTCAAATTTGATAAAATAAACTTTTTTGGGAAAATCCGTAATTTTTTAGTTAAACAATGACGTTATTTTCAAAAAACCAATTCCGTTAAAGTTATCAATTTTCAAATTAGAAATAATCTGAAACCACTCAACCGATTTTGGTGATTTTTGCACAAAATTGTAGCTTGAAGTGTCATCATTAAACTTTCTATCATCAACTTTGTCGAAAAAAATACGTAATTTTTGATTTGCAGACAAAATAAGGACGTTATTTCGAAAAAAAAACAATTCCATAAACAAAACCACTCAATAGATTTTGGTGATTTTTGCTTCTTTTTTCTATAAAATAATGTTTTTTTTTGTTTTTTTTAATTTTTTTTTTTTTTTTTTTTTTATAGAAAAATCTATCCCCTTTCAAAATATATAAAAATAAATATACCATTACATTTGATTTTTTTGGAAAAAACTCAAAAACATGCTAGCATTTCAGTTAACGCCATCTAGCGGCGACGGCGAAGGTCAAAAATGCAAAACCAAAAAAGTTTTTTGAAGTGCAGATCATGCTCTTTCAAATAAAATCGCGTCAATCGGTTGGGTTGTTTCAAAGTTATGAGCATTCTTGCGTTGTAAGGTTTGACAGCTGATACCTGTCTTATTTGACATGTTAGGAAAAAAAATCAAAAAAACAAATTTGAAGGAAATCTCTCAAGGAATCCATAGCGGTACTCATTTGTATTTGTTTGTATTTAAAAATCACGAAAAAACAGCGATTTTGTGTTTTGATAGCACCGTTACGCCATCTTGTGGCGATCTTGGGAACTTCTGATATATTACCAGCATTTTCTCTATTCCATATTACCCAGTAATTTTTTCTCCGCAAGTCTCTCGGATGCCTAGTTTCTGAGATCTGGCACCTTGCCATTCTTAAATAGACACCCTGTACAGAAAACAGCTTTTGTAAGCATTTTTTTTCTCTTGATAAGCTATATTTTATGCGAAATATATTTTTTTGAAGTCATAATTGATGAGGGTTTTGTAGGAGTACTGGGTGTTTTTCTCCCCAACTTCTACGCTACTGGAAAAAGTACTTTTTTGAGACGCCATTTGAACCGCCAATGTCTTCTACATAAGAAAGGTAGTCTTGGGCATAAGCTCTAAAGTCGACAATTTTCGGGAAAAATCAACTTTTATGTTGAAAAATTTTCATATTTTGCACCCTATCTAGAGAACTTGTTTCAGGAGCTAGGGAAAAATTTTAATACCCAACTTCAACTTTTGTATTTAAAAATGTTCCCTAGCTTTTGATAAGGTGCAAAATATAAAAAACAACCTGTATATAATTGTTTATTCAGGTAATAGATATACGTCGAATAGAAAGGGCCAAGAAATGAAACGCGCACGCTCAGTGGAGGTGATTTCGCGCACTAGTCATGACGAAGAACTGTCAATGACTTCGTCTGTTACCGCCAAAATCAACAACAGACAGTCTTTGCACGAAGACATGCTGCTCAAGCTAGAAAATCAAAAAGAAACCGACAATCGGTATGTTGATTGAATAAAAAGTCTAAGTCTGACGTCACAAAATTGACTTCAAAATTCCATAAAAGTGACATTTACTCGGATCAGATCCATCTTTAGTCCTGAAGTAATAAATTTGCCAACACCGCATGAAGACGGGAATGAGGTTATGTACTGATTTCAACCCATCTTTGTGACGTCACGACTTAGGCTGTCTATTGTATGAAATGTCTGAAATGGGACCGTTGCAGATATAAAAAGCCAGAAAACGGTGACGACGGGAATGACAAATATTCCCGTCGAATAAACCGCCCTAAACGCATCCCACCTTTGCTAAACGAACGGGAAAAACCACCTGTGGATGTGGTCAAACAGACCAAAATGATTTTCGAAAAACGGCCCGAAACGCGCACCAAAAAGCCCCAACATACTGGTAAGTGATTTTTAATTTTACATCAATTAGTCAAAAAATAAGAACAGTTCAGGAGAAGTAAATTCATTTCAGGCGATGTAGCAGCAAAAGTTAACACTTTTAACAGCATAATTGTTAAAACAAAGTTACAGGCTGCGAAATGGAATCGCGTTAAACGGGTGACACATGGTAAAACTAGTTGTTCACCAGTATATGTGTCCGAGATTAATTTACATTTTAATCATTTTATACTAACTTAGTTCGCTTTATAGCTGAGGTACATGGTGCACATGTGTGATTTATTTTTATCAGTCACAGTATAGCTAGCCTGTGTTAGCTAGGAAACGGATTGTGGGATTAACAGATGCGTATCTTTACTTTCACTGTTAATTAATAAAATATTCGAAATTTATCAAACATCGATGTTTTGGATTCATTTATTCAAAAACTTTTGTTAAAATATTGTAAATGCTGTGTTTTAGTGAAAGTTGGTTTCTTAGGTTGGTCAGAGATTTTCTAATGAAAAATATCAGGATTTAACCTCATTTATCTTAGACCAAAAGTTGATGATAAATAATATACCGTGTATTAATTTTAATTAATTTTAAATAAATAGAAATAATTAAAGGTTTTTTGAAGGGATCCATTCAATAAAAAAAGTTTCAAATTATTATAATTTTCGTTTTTTCACCATGTCAGTTACTCTATTTCTCAAGTATGAGTTTTTTTCATCATTTTTGTTTCATTTTTATTATCTTATCCTGCATATGTTGCATGGTTTCAACCTATAACATTTTTATTGATGGAGCGATTTTGTCGTTTTTTTTTTAAATGTGGAGAATGGAAAGGTTTATTTTGAGGGCAGATGGCGTCAAGTTTTTTTTTAAATTCAAGGCCTACTAGATCATATTTTAGACTCTGAAAAATCCAGAATCCATATTAGCGATTAAAAAAAAAAATCTATCTACGCCACTGGATTCGTCATACCCTGAAATGGTAACTAACTAACCCAAACTCTTGCGATAGCAAATCTATCAGGATTTTTTTCTTAATATAAACATTTAATAAATATTCTCATGTCAAAATACAATGAAAACAATCAAACGACTGACAAAAAAAAATAGGAAAAAATATACTCACAGCAATAATATTTTTTAATTGAATATTTTTTCATGAAATTTGGTACATTAACATTTCGGAGGATGAAAAATCCAGTGGCGTAGTCAGATTTTCTCTAAAAAAATCGCTGATATGTTTTCTGGATTTTTCAGCCTCTTAATATGCCTTGGTTTTTGGAAAAAAGTGGGCGATGTATGGCGTCAAAATATACCTTTCTCCTCTCTACATTTAAAAAAAAAATCGATCAATAAATTAAAAAGTTATGAGGGGGGCCCGCTTTTAAATGAGTCACTCTGTGTATGGATGTTTGCTAGTTTCCATTCTACTTTTTTTATTAAACAAAACTTTTTTAATTTTTTTTAACAAAATCGTCTTGAGGACATCTTTCCATTTATATTTGTTTAAACTGTATTTTTTAGTTCATTAGCATTTTTTTATGTCTAGATTATCGTCTTTTCTTTTTGTTTATTTTCTGTTCTTGTTGTATTTGCATCAAAAACTGATCATGGGGATCTTCACCAAAGTTCAAATAATTCAAATTCCATGTATATTTTATAATTTTTCTGGTTTATAGAATTTGAGATCTTGAGATTTATAAAAACTCAATAAACGATGAAAGTCATTAAAATGAAAAACAAGAACCAGTTAAAACCACAAAAAAGTGAATAATGGATGGATAACCATAATACAAAAAAACTCGACAGAATGAATATTAATTTTGTTCTTTAAAAATAAAAACAATCAATAGAAGTATGAAAAACTTTATAAAAAGATATAAAGCAGAAAAAAGAGTGAAATAAGGTACAAACGTCCAAATTAAATTAAAAATCCCTTAAAAACAATAAATCATGAAAAATACAAAACTCGGGTAAATGAAAAGTAAAAAAAAAATCACGAAAACAATAAAAAAAAATATTTACAAGGTTGTCAGTTTGTTGTTGATAAAAAGAAATATGCAGTATCACACAGGCCTAAATCATAATAATTTAAAACTGTGTTTATTGAAATGATGAGGCCTCCACCATTGCTAAAAAGTTGTTTATGGCCCAGTCTAAATAATACACTTGGCAGCCATCAATTAATTTTGAGGAATTTAGGAATGATTTTGTGTCATTTTAAAGACAATTATCTTGGTTGTTGACATTTGGACTGAGAAAAATGTGGTTAACCCTCTTGTACCATCTGTTTCTCCTCACAACCCCAGCAACCTCATTTGCCCCTCTTAAACAAGCCCTATTTTAGGCGAGGTGGCCTCCAAAGTGGACAGCTATAACGATATAATAGTAAAAACAAAAGTGGCCTTAAAGTCCGCCAAACCGGCAATAAAATCGACAAAACCAGTACTAAATGATAAGTTCAAAAGTAATACTCATACCAGACCGGTGGCCAAGCCCGTTATTATTAGCGAGGAATTGGCCAAGCCGAAAAGTTTGGACATCCGCTGTCCCAAGCAGGACAAGTTTAATAGTTTGCCCAGTCCGATTCCTGATGTTTCACGGTGAGTTACTAACAAAGGGGTTACTTGGTTATAATAAAAAATGTTCAGAGTCGACATAAAAAACCACGACGTGTGTGAAACACCCGATTTGATCCTTACGTCCAGTCCGTTGAGCAAAATCACCTCGCCCACTTACAGGAAGGTGTCGACGGAACATTTTTTGGATAAAGAGAGGAGTTCGTGTTATGTTAATCCTGAGGCCACCAACAAGTCAGTATTGACAATTTTTTTCTTTATGTTGTTACCTAGTTATAGGTTCATAAGTTCCGTCGATGGACAAATTTCGCCCATTTCCCAGAACACCCCCACTGCAGTGTTTAACTTTCTGAACGCGCAAGTGGATCAGAGGCATCTGCCGCAAACCAATGGGTTTCACGATCAGAAATTGTCGCCGTTTGAGGTGGAAAAGAATCTGAAGAATGTTGCCAAAACCCTGGAGAAGGAGGAAATACCTCCCGTTGAATTAGTGAAAGTGGAACTGGAAGTTAGTGTCAGTGTTAAAAGTGCGGTTAGTGAGCCCAAGAAAAAAATCAAGCCTCAACAAGAGACAAATTGTGCTGTTTTCAATTTTACTTCAAGAAGAGATGTGCCGGATTATATTTCTAATGATACGAGTCGCGTGCCCAGTAGACCTGTTATTCCTAAGGTGAGTGTCCATTTATAATTTATTATTCAATGTGACTATTTTGACAGTTGGAGGACAAAGTGAGGTTAATGATCACCGTTCATATATGCATAAATGTAAATCTTTGTCCTCTTTATGCATCTGTTTGATTTTTTGCCAACTCACGCTCCAGTTGTGTTATATTATAATGACAGATCAGTTTCTATTTCACGACAAATTCCGTACAATTTGAACGATTGAGAAGAAATTATTGTTAATGATTCTTTGGAAATATTTTCTTAACTTTCCCATTAACAAGCCTTGGGCGGTGAAGGATTATACTTGGGTTTCTCTCGGTTAAAGGTGTGAAATTTGGAATGTTTGAATAAATATTTTGTTTGCAACTTTTTCTTATTTTCCGCTTATTATTTTTATTGGAATTTTAACGGTCAACGTTTCGCATCAATAATAATCTTCTTCAGGGACAATGCAAGATGTGCTGTTTAGTGGTCCATTTAAAACATTATTAATTAACAACAAAATTAATTACTCAAAAACGGTTAGAGATATCGTTGTGGTTTTTGTATAGGTGGATTCTTCATGAAATTCTCCATATAACCCACTAAACACATATTATTATTATACAGTGTGTTGTGGAAAAATATTGAGATAAATTGAGTCAAACATGGACCCAAGCATGGATCTTACCATGAAATTTCATTAGACGTCATTCATTCACAAAAACTTAATAACTCAAAAACTATTGAAGATATCGTTGTGATTTTTGCACAGAAAAATTTTTCATTATATTCTCCATCTATATCATTAAAAAAATATATACAGGGTGTTTCCTAACCTCTGTGACAAAATGAAAGGGGTGATTCTTCGCTTAATTTTAAGAAGATGTGGTATAACTTTTTTTCGAATTTCGCTTTGTTTCCAAAATACAGGGTGTTTAATTTTTTTAGCATTTTTTTCAGCAGTTTATTTAACTTTTTTTTATTTATTTAGTGTTTTTGAAATCTCTATTAAAATGATTATAACTGATTGCTGTATTTGTTAGAAAATTCAACATCAGCGATAAAATTACTTTTTGCGTCAAAACTCACTTAACTAGATTTAATTTTTTATCTCAAAAATTAGACAAGATACGATAAAAATTCAAGAGATCAAAAAGTTGCGTTTTTAGTTGAATAACCTGAGAAAAAAAAATGAAAATGACACAAAAAGTCAGTGGCGTACATTTTTTTCCCAATAATATTGGTTGAAGTGCCGCTCGGGAGGCCACTGTATTCGATAATTTTTATTTGTTCATGGCAAAATGAGCCCGTTATCACTATAAATACCGTTACCAAACTTCAACAAAATCGAGTAAAAGATAAATTAATTAAAAATAAAAAACTAATCAAAAAAAAAATTAAACACCCTGTATTTTGGAAACAAAGCGAAATTCGAAAAAAAGTTATACCACATTTTCGTCTTAAAATTAAGCGAAGAATCACCCCTTTCATTTTGTCACAGAGGTTAGGAAACACCCTGTATGTATAGAACAATATTGAGATAATTGAGTCAAATAAAATAATAAAATTTTATCAAACATGTTTAATTCACAAAAAAAATAATAAATCAAAAACGGTCTTAAATATCGTATTATAAGAGATACAGGGTCGGTTGAATGGTTGCGCATTTTTATGCTCAACAAAATGCCGTTTTGAAATTTGAAAAATTCCGACTACTTCCGAAGATATTCTAAAAAAACCGAAATTTCGAAAAAACGTTATTATTATTTCCTGAGTTTATTTGAGAAGATATTGTAAAATGAATTACACTTCCTCATTGCCACTTTTTCTCCTCTACAAGATGGCGGTATCAAATTGAAAATCTGACGTTTCGTCTTTGAGCGGCCATCATCAAGTTCATTTTTTTTAAATACGCACCTTGATTTTTTGTTTTATTTTTAGTTATTTTGACGTCCATGAGGCATTGAGGTAATTATAGCAAATGCCAAACAACTTTCGATCTACGTCATAATTGCCACCAAGCAGGTTGTTATGAAGTTTGCTGGTGGCCAAATTTGGTCACCTGCAAATCACGTAATAACTAGCTTGGTGGCAATTATGACGTGAATCGAAAGTTGTTTGGCATTTGCTGTAGATGAGGATGTAGAGCAATGGGTTGCCTTAGCAACGTCAATATTTTCAATTATTTTGCACCCATATTATTGTTATTTCCAATATTTTGTTAAAACGGCAATATTCTTGAACACTTGCAGAAATTGATTCAGTTTTTCATATGATTTTTTTTTATTTTCCATGTCTTTTGTGGATTTAATTTAATTTAATTTAATTTCATCAAATTGGATGTTATTTCGATTTTGGTTCGGTCAATGAGGCTTGTGAGTTAGGGAGAGAAGGGTTGCCTAACTAATTTTCTCTGGTATTATTTTTCAAATGAGTATTTTTTCGACGGTTGCGATACCTCAATACATTAAGGGCGTCAAAAGGTCATTAAAAATAAAATAAAAAATCCAGGTCTGTATTTAAAAAAATGAGCTTGATGATGGCCGCTCAAAGACGAAACGTCAGATTTTCAATTTGATACCGCCATCTTGTAAAGGAGAAAAAGTGGCAATGAAAAAGTATTATTCATTATTCCCAAATAAACGCAGGAAATGATTTTTGCGAAATTTCGATTTTTTTCGAATATCTTCGGAAGTAGTCGAAATTTTTTAAATTTCAAAACGGCATTTTGTTGAGCATAAAAATGTGCAACTTTGCAACCATTTAACCGACCCTGTATCTCTTATAATAACTGAGATCCCCGTGCATGGCTCGAATCTGTGGCACCCTGTATAGGGTGTCTCAATAAAACTGAGTAAAATTGTGTCAAAGTTAGTGAATATCGAAAATGGTCACTTTCACGAAAAAAACAGATCATAGCTAAAATCAAAATCGGTATTTAATTTTCTAATAAATACATTAAAATACATAGTGTCTCAATAAAATTCCGATGAAAATGGTGTCAAAGTTGGTGAACTTTCTCTAAAGTGAAATAAGCAATAAAATCAATAACCTTAAAGAGAAACAACAATTATTTTACCGCAAAAACCATCAATAAAATGATTTAGCCATCTTTTCACCGAACTAGTTCAAGGAGGCTCGTATTTTGTAAATCCATTCGTTCAACAATAGAAACCCATACAATAACTTATTGTTCTGCGAAACAACTGAAATCAGCCAATTTTACGAGGAATTGCAAAAATGCTTTTATGAAATCACTCTCAATTTTCCGTAAATAAATATTGCCGGTTAGCAACATAATCGTCCCAAGATACCGTTAGGACAACGTATACGTTTTACGGTATTAATACAGGGTGTGACAGCCGCTAGAATGATGTTGTTTGTTCCAGCCTGACGAACCAGGCATCAAACTCTTGCCAGAAGCTCTGAGAGAGTACCAGGAACTGTGCGAGGAGGACGAGCTGATCCGGTCCTTAGAGGCACGACCTCCTAGTCCGTGTGACATTGATTTTGTCAATGACAACATCCTTATTGACGGGAAATCTAGTCTTGTACATAATACTTCCAAGAGGGCAAAGGTGAGTTAGACTTGTCAATAATTATGTCAAATTTAATAAGATAAACACCTGTTCTAAATACTAGTTTCCATAATAGAGCTTCCAGCCTATATTCAATTTCCTTGTCACAAAATAATTTACACAATAAAACCCAATCAATGGACTGTGTTAAAATCGATTTTTGAATTTGTTTATTGCAATAAAATTGTTATGACAAATTTGCGGTTTTCGATCAGATTAATCATCTGGTTGTTTATGTTGAGCAAGGTTTTTGCATTTATTCGGGTTGTGATTATAAGTTATCAATACATTTAAGTAAATTAATTCGAAAATTTCCTACCAGTCAATTCTAACCAATCATAGGCTTGCATTTTGTTATGTTGCTATGGCAACGACCTAATTTTATCGGAAATTTCCCTGCTCATAATCACGTGACTGAAAGATTAATAAGTGGAAATCACCCTGGCTTTGCATCTGAATGTAGCTCCCATATGATTACAGTGTTGCCGTCCCCACTCTCCCTAACAATCCCAACCCAACCCAACTTTCACAGACAGAGATAAGGCAAACGGCAACACTGTGTTTGTTGCATGGGAGCTACATCCAGCCGCGAGTGCTTGACAGCTGTTAAAAACAGTGACAAATTATATTTTTGATAAATGATTTATTTTCAACAACAACCAATACAAAGTTGCAATGTTGTCAATTATGGACAAGATTGGTTATAACTTCCAAATGTTTTATAAAATCCTGATTCCCTTCTTTCTTCCTCAATGGCGAGTAGAGTAAGGAGCCGTTGGTTTCTTCCACTAAATACGAGGTGAGACCTGGGTTATGTTTTTTCCAATGATCAGTGTTTTGGCATGAAATTTTCTTGCCGAATCTCCCTAGAGCTCGAATTAATAATCCGGAAATTTGTTCTCGTTGCGAATTTTTCAAGAAAATTTCCCTCGGCTTGCGCCTCGGGAAAAATTTCAAAAAATTCGCAACTCGACAAAATTTCCGGAAATAATTCGAGCTCCGGGGAGATTGTAAGTGAAAATTTCATACCAGTCAATTCTAACCAATCATAGGCTTGCATTTTAACATGTTGCTATGGCAACGACCTAATTTTATCGGAAATCACCCTACTCATAATCACGTGACTGAAAGATTAATAAGTGGAAATCTCCCTGGCTTTGCATCTGGATGTAGCTCCCATATGATTACAGTGTTGCCGTCCCCACTCTCCCTAACAATCCCAACCCAACCCAACTTTCACAGACAGAGATAAGGCAAACGGCAACACTGTGGTTGGTGCATGGGAGCTACATCCAGCCGCGAGTGCTTGACAGCTGTTAAAAACACTGACAAATATTTTTAATAAATGATTTATTTTCAACTTCCAATACAAAGTTGCAATGTTATCAATTATGGACAAGATTGGTTATAACTTCCAAATGTTTTATAAAATCCTGATTCCCTTCTTTCTTCCTCAATGGCGAGTAGAGTAAGGAGCCGTTGGTTTCTTCCACTAAATGCGAGGTGAGTCCTGGGTTATGTTTTTTCCAATGATCAGTTTTGGCATGAAATTTTCTTGCCGAATCTCCCGCGAGCTCGAATCAATTTTTCAAAAAAAATTCGCAACTCGACAAAATTTCCGGAAATAATTCGAGCTCTATGGAGATTATGAGTGAAAATATAATTTATTCAGATTACAGCTTTGCATATGAAAGAGAATGTAAAAAAAGAGACTAATCAGGATGTGATTATAGAAAGTGTAAATGAAATTGTCGTTAGTCTATCAACATATTGTATGGCCTTCCGGTGGACTGAACTTATTCAGATTGCGTGAGCTGAATTAAATATTTCTTCTCTTGGATTTTTTTAAAGAATTACGTAGAAATTGTTTAATAAATTGACTAGAGTTTCCTGGTGATTGGATTTTTACTTTCATTTGAGCTTTATCATAGTCAGTTTTGATGGGTTAAGTTGTTACCCATGATTTTCCATTTACTAAACTGCTTTAAAAATTTTTTTATAGCATGAATTAATGGATTTTGACGAGTGTTGTAGCGTACATTGGACTGACTTTTGTCGATTTTGTATGAGATGAGGCTTTCTATGTTATAAAGGGTGTGGAATAAAAGGATACCATTTTTAGTGTTTTAAAGATCTTGCCGCATAAAAATTATTTTTTACAAAAACAAACAACAAAGTTTATAGATTTTAAAATTCTCTACAAAAAGTGTTTCTTGACATTTTTCGTTTAGCGTATATTTCAATGACTTCTGTTCGCGTGTACCAATTTTTTCTAAAGCAATCAACTTCATATTTTACCACAATATCAAGCAAAGTATTTTTAATAAATTCTGCAATTTTTATCAGAATATTTGATCTACTAAAAGTATTACGCATTTTTTAATGAATTTTTTGCCAGAGAACCATCTTTCACAGTTGATAACTCTCAAAGTCCTCAAGCAATCAACTTCAAGTTTTACCACGATATAGAAAAACGTATGGGGATATTTGGTTTACAAACAAAATTTCGATTTTTTTATTGAATTTTGTTTGCAACCAATTTTTCAAAAACCAACTTTCACAGTCAATAACTTTAATCAGCTTCATATTTCACCAGAATATACAGGGTGTTTCAGAATAACATGCTAATAATAAAGGGGGTGATTCTTGGGCTCATTTTAAGAAAAAAAATTCATATGAACGTATGTCCTAAACGCCTTAACTTTTTTCCCAAAAAATATGCAAACCAAAACCCGCATGGACGGCACTGGTCAGAATAATTAAATTGTTGGTGCATCAAAGAATGAGTATTAATGCCTAAAATACATGACTCAAATTTCATAAAGATATCTACAGTAATGACAAAGTTATTGTAAAAAAAGTATCTATTTTTTAAAACTTTGACACTCTGTATCTCAAAAGTTAAGGCGTTTAGGACATACGTTCATATGAATTTTTTTTCTTAAAATGAGCCCAAGAATCACCCCCTTTATTATTAGCATGTTATTCTGAAACACCCTGTATAGCAAGGTATTTTGAATGAATCCTGCAATTTTGATGAGGTTATTTGATGTAAAAAAAATGTTACAATTTTTTTAATGAATTTTGTTCGAGGGGACCATTTTTGAAACCCAACTTTCACAGCTGATAACTTTTATGATCCTCAAGCAATCAAGTTCAAATTTTCCCCCGATATACAGGGTGTCTCACGGTGACCGTCCATTAGAATATCACGGGAAATAAAACGATTGGAATTCTGAAAATTTGTATGGTGAGGTTTAAAAGGATGCTCTCTTCAAATGAAATTATAGCTACGTTGCGCGACTTCCGGTTATACCAGAAATAGGTGCCAACTCGCTTGTTTCAAATGGAACACCCTATATATTATTACATTTTTGGATTCTACGTAAAATTCTAGGCAGATTTCATGTATCATGTCCTATACCTAAGTATGAGCGTTTTTGAAATATTTTAGTTTTTATGTCAAAAATGACGTTTGAAGGCTCCTATTTAAATGTGAATTTCACCTATAAAAAAGCCTTCATTATTTAATTTGTGTTGGATTTCTTGTTGAAAAGGACCTACTTTAATAGATTTTTCACAGCAATATGAAAACTATTATTACAGGGTGGGACAAAAATAAGATCAAAAATTAAATTCAGAAAACGGCCAAAAATCAATGTTTTCAAATGGAAACCCCTAATTTTTATAATTTTATTTTGCATTAAAAATAAAGGTGAGTTTGTATAAGATTGTCCTCTCCAAAAATTCTACTTTTTATTATTTTTTTGAATTTTTTAAATGAACAATATTAGGTAAACTTGCCCTTATTTTTAATGCACAATAAGATAAAATTTCGATTTGAAAAAATTGATTTTTGGCGTTTTCGGAATTTAACTTTTGATCTTATTTTTGGGCCACTTTGTAATAGAAGTTATCAAAATATTGTGAAAAATCTATTAAAGTGGGTCCTTTTCAACAAGAAATCCAATACAAATTAAATAGTGAAGGCTTTTTTATAGGTGAAATTCACATTTAAATATGAGCCTTCAAACGTCATTTTTGACATAAAAACTAAAATATTTCAAAAACGCTCATACATAGGTATAGGACATGATACATGAAATCTGCCTAGAATTTTACGTAGAATCCAAAAATGTTATAATATATAGAGTGTTCCATTTGAAAACATCGAGTTGGCACCTACTTCCGGTATAACCGGAAGTCGTGCAACGTTGCTTTTATTTCATTTGAGAAGAACATCTATGAATATCCCACCATACAAATTTTCACAATCCCAATTGCTTTATTTCCCGAAATATTCTAATGGACAGTCACCGCGAGACACCCTGTAGAAAAACGTATTTTGAATGAATCCTGTACTTTTCATTGGAATATTCGGTTTACAAAAAAAATACGGATTTTTTAATGAATTTTGTTCGCGTTCACCAGATTTTTCAAAAGCAATCAACTTTAGGGTATTTTGAATCAATCCTGCAATTTTGATGAGGATATTCGATTTACAAAAAAAATACGATTTTTTTAATGAATCTTGTTTTTTTTTCAAATATTTCATAAAAAAAAAGTGAAAGGAACAAAATTTATAGGGTTTAATTTTTTAATTTTAATTAATTCTCTACAAAAAGTGTTTCTTGGCGTTTTTGAAAAGCCAGTATAGAAGTTTTTTAGGAACAATAAGTCTTCTTTATTTTATACAGGACGTTTCATAAGTTGTCGACATTTTTATCGAATCTTTCACAAGATGGAAAAATTGAGATTGATTATTCGAATTTTAGGTTAAAAAAAAGTTTTCAACAAAAAACAAGAAATTTCTCCAAAATTACGTCACAACGGCAACCTTGCTGTTATCTTATTGAATCCAAAGTTGCCGGGTTGTATTTTTTTCTAGTGAATTGGGAAAACAAATTGATGAATGTTCGAGGATACTAAAGCATAAAAAATTCGTCAATTAAATCAATATCAAATTATTATTTTAGGGAAAATAATCGTTAAACTTTTCAGAATTGAAAGAATGATTCACAATTATTGTGCTTAAAACCAATTTATCAAAAATTGAACGAGATGAAAAAAATCATTAAAAAAACCAAAAATAAATGATTATTATTTATTATAATTATATATTTTATGAAGATGTGAAATCTTCTTTTTATCTTCGAAAAAAAATTTATAATAAATCACTTCATTAGAATCTTTTTTTATTTGATGTTTTCAAAAAAAATATTCCATGAACAAGCAGAGAATATCCTCAAAATTGCGTCTCAACGGCAACCTCGCAGCCATCTCACTTCATGCTTGAATGCAGGGTTGCCGTGGTGGATTTTTTTGTCTGGAAAGTCAGGAAAATCAACAAATTTTGATGATTTTAACGATAGGAATACAACAATATAAAGAATGTGTCAGGACGATTAATTATAATTTAGTCTCAATAATAATCATTTCGCTATCTCTACAAAAAGTCTCTTGGTGATTTTTGCAAAATGTGAGGATTTCCGAGTTATGACAAAAAAAAACGATAATTTCTAATTTTTCTCTAATATCTTATAAAGTTTATAGATTTACAGGGTGTTCACATACAGGGTGTCTCACGGTCTATGGTACCTTAGACGGTTACGGAAAACTAGACATAGGATCGATCTGAAAATTTGGCTCAGCACATAATCGAGTATGATCTATATTTTAAAAATATTTTCAGTTCTGCAGTGTTGCCGCTTCTACCCAAAAGTCGTGGCAACTTTCTTATTTTAAATGGACCACGCTGTATATCATTATTTTTTTGGATTCTTTGACTGATTCTTATCACTTTTGCTTGATATACTCCTATACCTATCGGCAGCGGTTTTCGAGATATAAATTAATTTATAATATTTTTGTTGTAAAACACATCAGTGGATTGAGTTCAATAATTTCGTACTTGAAAACGGTGGAGAGTTGAAATTTCTATGCCGACTAGAGGAATGTAGGTTTATATGGTTCCAATGGAGAAACCGATCTGTAAATATACAGGGTGCTTCAAATTTATTAATCTTTTTCCTTCACACAAAAATGATGAAAAATCAATTTTTTCAATTGGAACCCCCTGTATATTACTTGAAAAATGAAAAGACCAATAAATTTCCTTTCAAATGTTATCCCATGTTCCTATACCTAAACCTTCAGGTTCTACAAGAAAAATGCATTTGTCTAAAAAATAAATTATATTGGTATTATTGATATGAAACATAATGTAGTTGCAGTTTGCTACTAAAAATCAATAACCCCTGTCCAATTTATTATCATTATTCCTTGTATAGAAAAATGTTAATATCTTTATAACCGTCAGAAATTACACCCTCAACCCTTATTTATTTGAAATCAGGGAAGAATTCTCTATGGAACTAAGGGATAATATATAGGGTGTCCCATTCAAAAAAAAGATGGGAAGCCTCCGTTTTTTTGGTCTTCTGATGCTCAATCGTTTTTTCTGATAATTACTGAAAAGTAGTACAACCTTGCCCATTTGAACCATTCTCTAGGGCTAATATTAACGGAGATAGCTATTGGCCAAAATTTACGTGAACACCCTGTACAATATAGTACAAATAATCCAAATACCTTATAAATGTAGCAATAAAACTGAATATTCCTCCATTACGTAA
Source organism: Orchestes rusci (assembly GCA_958502075.1). Taxonomy (NCBI): domain Eukaryota; kingdom Metazoa; phylum Arthropoda; class Insecta; order Coleoptera; family Curculionidae; genus Orchestes; species Orchestes rusci. Next base: position 976,981 of record OY293308.1, on the reverse strand, counting down.
ATACCAACAGGTTCATTGTAATGCAAGAATGCGCGTTGCATAGCTACTTATATTTTTTTTCGACCAGCTCATTTGCATTTCCTCATATCGGCATGCCATAAATCGATCAATTTCTAAATAGTGCTGATTAAACGAGATAAATAAATCATGTAAGTAAAGTACCATTGAGCCAATATTTAATTAATTAGTTGTACGACCATCAAAATCCTCCCCATCCGTTTCTTCAAGCAATTATTGAAGCCTTAAGGACTGACCTTGCTAAAGTTAATCACTGGTAATTAGCTGGCCTTGAAAACGCACTGCCGCTGGTAAGAAAAGGGAGATTTTTTAATATGTGTTATTAATGGTAATTTAAATTTAAATTTGAGACCTTGAGGGGTTAACATAGACAGTGGCAACATTTTTCAACTAATCCAGCCATAAATATACGAGCGGATTAAACTTATAGCTGTCATAAATTATTTAAAACTGTATATTTTCGTTGGGGAAAGGAACCACAATTTTTAATAAATAAAACAAGGTGCAAGAGATACATAATATGTAACCCACATAATTAAGTGCGCTCATGCAATGGTGGTACAGTTAGATAAGACATACCAGACACATACTTGGTACTGATAGTGGTCTATACCATGTTACGGTACCATAAACCCTCACAAGTTTACGCTTGACCGTTATCGATTGAGATGGAATGGGTTCAAGTTGTGCTTGTAGCTTCCGTATTTATTGAAAACGATGACAATATTGTACAATTAATTATTGAATCATCAAAACGTAATAAACTATTCAATTGAATTGAAGTTCAACGCATTGTTTATGTGGTTGTGGGTCAAAGACCAATGGGTCATGATCAAATCCATTCAAGTATTGAACTTTTGTTGTCAATTATTGATTCGTATATTGTTGTTATTTTTGAGGCTTGATTGACGGATTGAAAGCATTACCGTGCGTAAAATTATTCCACTTCCCATTCAGGTCATGATGGATGCACTTTTCATCATATTTGCATTATCTGTCTGCGTAGCTGTTCGATAGTGGGCTAATTTATTGAATGGCATACTTTCATTGAATCAGATTTTGTTTCCGCTTTGTTAAAATTAATTGGTGTTTTATACTTTGGTGAACTATGTATCCTATGTAAGAGTTTTTGATAAATAATATACAGGGTGATACCATATATCCCTGAGGGTAAAATATGATTTACTGCAATTTATCTTAGTCCAAAATTGCACCGTTTCCGAGATAGATATGTACAGGGTGTCCGGAAATTACGCGTCAGGATTTTGGTGGGCGATTCTACATGAAAAATTAATGCAACAAACTTCTATACAATTTTTTCAAAAACTTCAAAAATTTTTTCAAAGTACGAATTTTTAATTATTTAAGGTACGGTTAATGTTTAAAGTCGTTTTTCTCGGAAACCGTTAATTCTACGATGATGCAACACGAGCACCTTTTTAAAAAATATTTTGATGCTCTTTACTAATTTGACATCCAAATTTATAAAAAGATTAAAACAAAAAAGTTCTATAAGTAATTTTCCTAAGGTGAAGGACAGCTTCAGCCTTTTGTCATTGACGACTAGCGTCAAATTAATAGGGTGAATACAAAGAAACACTAGTGACATGCATGCAAAATTTGGCGAAAATCATTACACTAGAAAAAAAGTTATTAAAAAAAATAAGAAAAAAAAAATATTTTTTAACACCCTGTATCTTCCTTAATTTTGAGTTTTTGAAAAAATTGTATAGAAGTTTGTTGCATTAATTTTTCATGTAGAATCGCCCACCAAAATCCTGACGCGTAATTTCCGGACACCCTGTATATGTATGATTATTTTGTGGTTCAAAATGATCATAATCTATTATACCATTTTTTTTTTCGAAAAGAAGATTCTCCGGACAATTCAAAGTAAAAAAGGTAATTCTGTCAAAGTTAGCACTGGAATGAGTCGTTTTCGAGATATGTATTTCCATTAAAGGAGTTTTATGGCAAACTTAAAAATTCCTAATATTCGACTACTTCACGCAAGCGTCTCAAAAAATTATTTACAAAATTTCCATTTGTTCCTGAAGTCCGTCACACTTTTATTTGTGTGTGGATTTTTAATTTTAAAATACCAAATTGTAGCCAAAACCTTTCCCAATCACCTTGTATAATTGAACTTTGAAGAAAACTTGTTGGAAATAATATACACGTCGATTTATGAAACGATGTCAAATGGTTTATAATTTTTTGAAAAATCGTCACATTTTTATTGGTGAACGGATTTTCAATTTTGAAAAACTAAATTGTAGCCAAAACCTTCCCCAATCACCATGTATAATTGAACTTTGAAAAAAACTTGTTGGTAATAATATACACGGTGATTTATGAAACGATGTCAAATGCCCCGCTAAATTGATTATAATTTTTTGAAAAATCGTCACACTTTTATTGGTGAATTGATTTGCAATTTTCAAAAACTGAATTGTAGTCAAAACTTTCCCCAATCACTCTGTGTAATTGGATTTTGACGAAAACTTGTTGGGAAAAATATACAGGGTGATTTATAAAACTATGTCAGATGCCCCACAAAATTCTTGAATATTTTTTTAAAAATCGTCACATTTTTATTGGTGAACGGATTTTCAATCTTGAAAAACCAAATTGTAGCCAAAACCTTCCCCAATCACCTTGTATAATTGAACTTTGAAGAAAACTTGTTGGAAATAGTATACACGGTGATTTATAAAACGATGTCCGATGCCCCACAAAATTCTTGATGATTTTTTGAAAAATCGACACATTTTTATTGGTGAACGGATTTTCAATTTTGAAAAACCAAATTGTAGCCAAAACCTTTCCCAGTCACCTTGTATAATTGAACTTTGAAGAAAACTTGTTGGAAATAGTATACACGGTGATTTATAAAACGATGTCCGATGCCCCACAAAATTCTTGATGATTTTTTGAAAAATCGTCACATTTTTATTGGTGAACGGATTTTCAATTTTGAAAAACTAAATTGTAGCCAAAACCTTCCCCAATCACCATGTATAATTGAACTTTGAAAAAAACTTGTTGGTAATAATATACACGGTGATTTATGAAACGATGTCAAATGCCCCGCTAAATTGATTATAATTTTTTGAAAAATCGTCACACTTTTATTGGTGAATTGATTTGCAATTTTCAAAAACTGAATTGTAGTCAAAACTTTCCCCAATCACTCTGTGTAATTGGATTTTGACGAAAACTTGTTGGGAAAAATATACAGGGTGATTTATAAAACTATGTCAGATGCCCCACAAAATTCTTGAATATTTTTTTAAAAATCGTCACATTTTTATTGGTGAACGGATTTTCAATCTTGAAAAACCAAATTGTAGCCAAAACCTTCCCCAATCACCTTGTATAATTGAACTTTGAAGAAAACTTGTTGGAAATAGTATACACGGTGATTTATAAAACGATGTCCGATGCCCCACAAAATTCTTGATGATTTTTTGAAAAATCGACACATTTTTATTGGTGAACGGATTTTCAATTTTGAAAAACCAAATTGTAGCCAAAACCTTTCCCAGTCACCTTGTATAATTGAACTTTGAAGAAAACTTGTTGGAAATAGTATACACGGTGATTTATAAAACGATGTCCGATGCCCCACAAAATTCTTGATGATTTTTTGAAAAATCGTCACATTTTTATTGGTGAACGGATTTTCAATTTTGAAAAACTAAATTGTAGCCAAAACCTTCCCCAATCACCATGTATAATTGAACTTTGAAAAAAACTTGTTGGTAATAATATACACGGTGATTTATGAAACGATGTCAAATGCCCCGCTAAATTGATTATAATTTTTTGAAAAATCGTCACACTTTTATTGGTGAATTGATTTGCAATTTTCAAAAACTGAATTGTAGTCAAAACTTTCCCCAATCACTCTGTGTAATTGGATTTTGACGAAAACTTGTTGGGAAAAATATACAGGGTGATTTATAAAACTATGTCAGATGCCCCACAAAATTCTTGAATATTTTTTTAAAAATCGTCACATTTTTATTGGTGAACGGATTTTCAATCTTGAAAAACCAAATTGTAGCCAAAACCTTCCCCAATCACCTTGTATAATTGAACTTTGAAGAAAACTTGTTGGAAATAGTATACACGGTGATTTATAAAACGATGTCCGATGCCCCACAAAATTCTTGATGATTTTTTGAAAAATCGACACATTTTTATTGGTGAACGGATTTTCAATTTTGAAAAACCAAATTGTAGCCAAAACCTTTCCCAGTCACCTTGTATAATTGAACTTTGAAGAAAACTTGTTGGAAATAGTATACACGGTGATTTATAAAACGATGTCCGATGCCCCACAAAATTCTTGATGATTTTTTGAAAAATCGTCACATTTTTATTGGTGAACGGATTTTCAATTTTGAAAAACCAAATTGTAGCCAAAACCTTTCCCAGTCACCTTGTATAATTGAACTTTGACGAAAACTTGTTGGGAAAAATATACAGGGTGATTTGTAAAACTATGTCAGATGCCCCACAAAATTCTTGATGATTTTTTGAAAAATCGTCACATTTTTATTGGTGAACGGATTTTCAATTTTCAAAAACTGAATTGTAGTCAAAACTTTTCCCAATCACTCTGTATAATTGGATTTTGACGAAAACTTGTTGGGAAAAATATACAGGGTGATTTATAAAACGATTTCAGTTGCCCCACAAAATTCTTGATGATTTTTTGAAAAATCGTCACATTTTTATTGGTGAACGGATTTTCAATTTTGAAAAACCAAATTGTAGCCAAAACCTTCCCCAATCACCTTGTATAATTGAACTTTGAAGAAAACTTGTTGGAAATAATATACACGGTGATTTATGAAACGATGTCAAATGCCCCGCTAAATTGTTTATAATTTTTTGAAAAATCGTCACACTTTTACTGGTGAACTGATTTTCAATTTTCAAAAACTGAATTCTAGTCAAAACTTTTCCCAATCACTCTGTATACTTGGATTTTGACGAAAACTTGTTGGGAAAAATATACAGGGTGATTTATAAAACTATGTTAGATGCCCCACAAAATTATGATAATTTTTTGAAAAATCGTCACATTTTTATTGGTGAACAAATTTTCAATTTTGAAAAACCAAATTGTAGCCAAAACCTTTCCCAATCACCTTGTATAATTGAACTTTGAAGAAAACTTGTTGGAAATAATATACAGGGTGATTTATAAAACGATTTCAGTTGCCCCACAAAATTCTTGATGATTTTTTGAAAAATCGTCACATTTTTATTGGTGAACGGATTTTCAATTTTGAAAAACCAAATTGTAGCCAAAACCTTCCCCAATCACCTTGTATAATTGAACTTTGAAGAAAACTTGTTGGAAATAATATACAGGGTGATTTATAAAACGATTTCAGTTGCCCCACAAAATTCTTGATGATTTTTTGAAAAATCGTCAAATTTTTATTGGTGAACTGATTTTCAATTTTCAAAAACTGAATTGTAGTCAAAACTTTTCCCAATCACTCTGTATAATTGGATTTTGACGAAAACTTGTTGGGAAAAATATACAGGGTGATTCATAAAACTATGTCAGATGCCCCACAAAATTATTGATGATTTTTTGAAAAATCGTCACATTTTTATTGGTGAACGGATTTTCAATTTAAAAAAACCAAATTGTAGCCAAAACCTTCCCCAATCACCATGTATAATTGAACTTTGAAAAAAACTTGTTGGTAATAATATACACGGTGATTTATGAAACGATGTCAAATGCCCCGCTAAATTGATTATAATTTTTTGAAAAATCGTCACACTTTTATTGGTGAATTGATTTGCAATTTTCAAAAACTGAATTGTAGTCAAAACCTTCCTAAATCACCATGTATAATTGAACTTTGAAGAAAACTTGTTGGTAATAATATACACGGTGATTTATGAAACGATGTCAAATGCCCCGCTCAATTGTTTATAATTTTTTGAAAAATCGTCATACTTTTATTGGTGAACTGATTTTCAATTTTGAAAAACCAAATTGTAGCCAAAACCTTTCCCAGTCACCTTGTATAATTGAACTTTGACGAAAACTTGTTGGGAAAAATATACAGGGTGATTTGTAAAACTATGTCAGATGCCCCACAAAATTCTTGATGATTTTTTGAAAAATCGTCACATTTTTATTGGTGAACGGATTTTCAATTTTCAAAAACTGAATTGTAGTCAAAACTTTTCCCAATCACTCTGTATAATTGGATTTTGACGAAAACTTGTTGGGAAAAATATACAGGGTGATTTATAAAACGATTTCAGTTGCCCCACAAAATTCTTGATGATTTTTTGAAAAATCGTCACATTTTTATTGGTGAACGGATTTTCAATTTTGAAAAACCAAATTGTAGCCAAAACCTTCCCCAATCACCTTGTATAATTGAACTTTGAAGAAAACTTGTTGGAAATAATATACAGGGTGATTTATAAAACGATTTCAGTTGCCCCACAAAATTCTTGATGATTTTTTGAAAAATCGTCAAATTTTTATTGGTGAACTGATTTTCAATTTTCAAAAACTGAATTGTAGTCAAAACTTTTCCCAATCACTCTGTATAATTGGATTTTGACGAAAACTTGTTGGGAAAAATATACAGGGTGATTCATAAAACTATGTCAGATGCCCCACAAAATTATTGATGATTTTTTGAAAAATCGTCACATTTTTATTGGTGAACGGATTTTCAATTTAAAAAAACCAAATTGTAGCCAAAACCTTCCCCAATCACCATGTATAATTGAACTTTGAAAAAAACTTGTTGGTAATAATATACACGGTGATTTATGAAACGATGTCAAATGCCCCGCTAAATTGATTATAATTTTTTGAAAAATCGTCACACTTTTATTGGTGAATTGATTTGCAATTTTCAAAAACTGAATTGTAGTCAAAACCTTCCTAAATCACCATGTATAATTGAACTTTGAAGAAAACTTGTTGGTAATAATATACACGGTGATTTATGAAACGATGTCAAATGCCCCGCTCAATTGTTTATAATTTTTTGAAAAATCGTCATACTTTTATTGGTGAACTGATTTTCAATTTTGAAAAACCAAATTGTAGCCAAAACCTTCCCCAATCACCATGTATAATTGAACTTTGAAAAAAACTTGTTGGTAATAATATACACGGTGATTTATGAAACGATGTCAAATGCCCCGCTAAATTGATTATAATTTTTTGAAAAATCGTCACACTTTTATTGGTGAATTGATTTGCAATTTTCAAAAACTGAATTGTAGTCAAAACCTTCCTAAATCACCATGTATAATTGAACTTTGAAGAAAACTTGTTGGTAATAATATACACGGTGATTTATGAAACGATGTCAAATGCCCCGCTCAATTGTTTATAATTTTTTGAAAAATCGTCACACTTTTACTGGTGAACTGATTTTCAATTTTCAAAAACTGAATTCTAGTCAAAACTTTTCCCAATCACTCTGTATACTTGGATTTTGACGAAAACTTGTTGGGAAAAATATACAGGGTGATTTATAAAACTATGTTAGATGCCCCACAAAATTATGATAATTTTTTGAAAAATCGTCACATTTTTATTGGTGAACAAATTTTCAATTTTGAAAAACCAAATTGTAGCCAAAACCTTTCCCAATCACCTTGTATAATTGAACTTTGAAGAAAACTTGTTGGAAATAATATACAGGGTGATTTATAAAACGATTTCAGTTGCCCCACAAAATTCTTGATGATTTTTTGAAAAATCGTCACATTTTTATTGGTGAACGGATTTTCAATTTTGAAAAACCAAATTGTAGCCAAAACCTTCCCCAATCACCTTGTATAATTGAACTTTGAAGAAAACTTGTTGGAAATAATATACAGGGTGATTTATAAAACGATTTCAGTTGCCCCACAAAATTCTTGATGATTTTTTGAAAAATCGTCAAATTTTTATTGGTGAACTGATTTTCAATTTTCAAAAACTGAATTGTAGTCAAAACTTTTCCCAATCACTCTGTATAATTGGATTTTGACGAAAACTTGTTGGGAAAAATATACAGGGTGATTCATAAAACTATGTCAGATGCCCCACAAAATTATTGATGATTTTTTGAAAAATCGTCACATTTTTATTGGTGAACGGATTTTCAATTTAAAAAAACCAAATTGTAGCCAAAACCTTCCCCAATCACCATGTATAATTGAACTTTGAAAAAAACTTGTTGGTAATAATATACACGGTGATTTATGAAACGATGTCAAATGCCCCGCTAAATTGATTATAATTTTTTGAAAAATCGTCACACTTTTATTGGTGAATTGATTTGCAATTTTCAAAAACTGAATTGTAGTCAAAACTTTCCCCAATCACTCTGTGTAATTGGATTTTGACGAAAACTTGTTGGGAAAAATATACAGGGTGATTTATAAAACTATGTCAGATGCCCCACAAAATTCTTGAATATTTTTTTAAAAATCGTCACATTTTTATTGGTGAACGGATTTTCAATCTTGAAAAACCAAATTGTAGCCAAAACCTTCCCCAATCACCTTGTATAATTGAACTTTGAAGAAAACTTGTTGGAAATAGTATACACGGTGATTTATAAAACGATGTCCGATGCCCCACAAAATTCTTGATGATTTTTTGAAAAATCGACACATTTTTATTGGTGAACGGATTTTCAATTTTGAAAAACCAAATTGTAGCCAAAACCTTTCCCAGTCACCTTGTATAATTGAACTTTGAAGAAAACTTGTTGGAAATAGTATACACGGTGATTTATAAAACGATGTCCGATGCCCCACAAAATTCTTGATGATTTTTTGAAAAATCGTCACATTTTTATTGGTGAACGGATTTTCAATTTTGAAAAACTAAATTGTAGCCAAAACCTTCCCCAATCACCATGTATAATTGAACTTTGAAAAAAACTTGTTGGTAATAATATACACGGTGATTTATGAAACGATGTCAAATGCCCCGCTAAATTGATTATAATTTTTTGAAAAATCGTCACACTTTTATTGGTGAATTGATTTGCAATTTTCAAAAACTGAATTGTAGTCAAAACTTTCCCCAATCACTCTGTGTAATTGGATTTTGACGAAAACTTGTTGGGAAAAATATACAGGGTGATTTATAAAACTATGTCAGATGCCCCACAAAATTCTTGAATATTTTTTTAAAAATCGTCACATTTTTATTGGTGAACGGATTTTCAATCTTGAAAAACCAAATTGTAGCCAAAACCTTCCCCAATCACCTTGTATAATTGAACTTTGAAGAAAACTTGTTGGAAATAGTATACACGGTGATTTATAAAACGATGTCCGATGCCCCACAAAATTCTTGATGATTTTTTGAAAAATCGACACATTTTTATTGGTGAACGGATTTTCAATTTTGAAAAACCAAATTGTAGCCAAAACCTTTCCCAGTCACCTTGTATAATTGAACTTTGAAGAAAACTTGTTGGAAATAGTATACACGGTGATTTATAAAACGATGTCCGATGCCCCACAAAATTCTTGATGATTTTTTGAAAAATCGTCACATTTTTATTGGTGAACGGATTTTCAATTTTGAAAAACCAAATTGTAGCCAAAACCTTTCCCAGTCACCTTGTATAATTGAACTTTGACGAAAACTTGTTGGGAAAAATATACAGGGTGATTTGTAAAACTATGTCAGATGCCCCACAAAATTCTTGATGATTTTTTGAAAAATCGTCACATTTTTATTGGTGAACGGATTTTCAATTTTCAAAAACTGAATTGTAGTCAAAACTTTTCCCAATCACTCTGTATAATTGGATTTTGACGAAAACTTGTTGGGAAAAATATACAGGGTGATTTATAAAACGATTTCAGTTGCCCCACAAAATTCTTGATGATTTTTTGAAAAATCGTCACATTTTTATTGGTGAACGGATTTTCAATTTTGAAAAACCAAATTGTAGCCAAAACCTTCCCCAATCACCTTGTATAATTGAACTTTGAAGAAAACTTGTTGGAAATAATATACACGGTGATTTATGAAACGATGTCAAATGCCCCGCTAAATTGTTTATAATTTTTTGAAAAATCGTCACACTTTTACTGGTGAACTGATTTTCAATTTTCAAAAACTGAATTCTAGTCAAAACTTTTCCCAATCACTCTGTATACTTGGATTTTGACGAAAACTTGTTGGGAAAAATATACAGGGTGATTTATAAAACTATGTTAGATGCCCCACAAAATTATGATAATTTTTTGAAAAATCGTCACATTTTTATTGGTGAACAAATTTTCAATTTTGAAAAACCAAATTGTAGCCAAAACCTTTCCCAATCACCTTGTATAATTGAACTTTGAAGAAAACTTGTTGGAAATAATATACAGGGTGATTTATAAAACGATTTCAGTTGCCCCACAAAATTCTTGATGATTTTTTGAAAAATCGTCACATTTTTATTGGTGAACGGATTTTCAATTTTGAAAAACCAAATTGTAGCCAAAACCTTCCCCAATCACCTTGTATAATTGAACTTTGAAGAAAACTTGTTGGAAATAATATACAGGGTGATTTATAAAACGATTTCAGTTGCCCCACAAAATTCTTGATGATTTTTTGAAAAATCGTCACATTTTTATTGGTGAACGGATTTTCAATTTTGAAAAACCAAATTGTAGCCAAAACCTTCCCCAATCACCTTGTATAATTGAACTTTGAAGAAAACTTGTTGGAAATAATATACAGGGTGATTTATAAAACGATTTCAGTTGCCCCACAAAATTCTTGATGATTTTTTGAAAAATCGTCAAATTTTTATTGGTGAACTGATTTTCAATTTTCAAAAACTGAATTGTAGTCAAAACTTTTCCCAATCACTCTGTATAATTGGATTTTGACGAAAACTTGTTGGGAAAAATATACAGGGTGATTCATAAAACTATGTCAGATGCCCCACAAAATTATTGATGATTTTTTGAAAAATCGTCACATTTTTATTGGTGAACGGATTTTCAATTTAAAAAAACCAAATTGTAGCCAAAACCTTCCTAAATCACCATGTATAATTGAACTTTGAAGAAAACTTGTTGGAAATAATATACACGGTGATTTATGAAACGATGTCAAATGCCCCGCTAAATTATTTATAATAAATCGTCACACTTTTATTGGTGAACTGATTTTCAATTTTCAAAAACTGAATTTTAGTCAAAACTTTTCCCAATCACTCTGTATAATTGGATTTTGACGAAAACTTGTTGGGAAAAATATACAGGGTGATTTATAAAACTATGTCAGATGCCCCACAAAATTATTGAAGATTTTTTGAAAAATCGTCACATTTTTATTGGTGAACGGATTTTCAATTTAAAAAAACCAAATTGTAGTCAAAACCTTCCTAAATCACCATGTATAATTGAACTTTGAAGAAAACTTGTTGGAAATAATATACACAGTGATTTATGAATCGATGTCAAATGCCCCGCTAAATTGTTTATAATTTTTTGAAAAATCGTCACACTTTTATTGGTGAACTGATTTTCAATTTTCAAAAACTGAATTGTAGTCAAAACCTTCCTAAATCACCATGTATAATTGAACTTTGAAGAAAACTTGTTGGAAATAATATACACGGTGATTTATGAAACGATGTCAAATGCCCCGCTAAATTGTTTATAATTTTTTGAAAAATCGTCACACTTTTATTGGTGAACTGATTTTCAATTTTCAAAAACTGAATTGTAGTCAAAACCTTCCTAAATCACCATGTATAATTGAACTTTGAAGAAGACTTGTTGGTAATAATATACACGGTGATTTATGAAACGATGTCAAATGCCCCGCTCAATTGTTTATAATTTTTTGAAAAATCGTCATACTTTTATTGGTGAACTGATTTTTAATTTTCAAATACTAAATTGTAGTCAAAACTTTCCATGATCACTCTGTATAATTGGATTTTGACGAAAACTTGTTGGGAAAAATATACAGGGTGATTTATAAAACTATGTCAGATGCCCCACAAAATTCTTGATGATTTTTTGAAAAATCGACACATTTTTATTGGTGAATTGATTTTCAATTTTCAAAAACTGAATCCTAGTCAAAACTTTTCCCAATCACTCTGTAAATTTGGATTTTGACGAAAACTTGTTGGGAAAAATATACAGGGTGATTTATAAAACTATGTCAGATGCCCCACAAAATTCTTGATGATTTTTTGAAAAATCGACACATTTTTATTGGTAAACGGATTTTCAATTTTGAAAAACCAAATTGTAGCCAAAACCTTTCCCAGTCACCTGGTATAATTGAACTTTGAAGAAAACTTGTTGGAAATAATATACACTCTCTTATTTATCTCATTTAAATATTCCACATCTCTATCGGCTTTGTTGATGTTGATATATCCCGCCACATCTAACATTGCTTTCCACGCCCTCTTAAGATCATAATGCTCATCATGATGCTAAAAACTCATTTCAATCCAAACTCACCTCCTCAGTCGTCTCGATGAGTTTCTCAGTATCCTCTGCATGAGCACTCTCAAAACTTTTCTGAGTTCGAACCTGTTGTTGTTCACCTCTTTTCCGTGTTTCTAAACAATCAATGATTGTATAAACATGGAAAAAAGTAAGAAACAAATTACAATAACTGAAATTATGCTTTGTATCAACCGAATTATACTTATATTTCACAAGTTGGCAACAACGCTGTCTGTCATTCTAGTCTAGTCACTTTTTTGTGCACCTCTGGATTTATAAAATCGATTTTTCATTTTAAACCTGGCAATTTTGGTCTCAGTCAGATTTAAAGAACATACTTTTTTGCAGCTAAAAATTTCATTCGTTGATGATGCCGAAGTCTACGAATATCCATCAGAAATATCCCTACTACTGGAAGATATCCCTCAAAGCGCTGCTCAAGTAGGCCATACTGTTCCAGCCTTATCAGGTAACAACAATATACAGGGTGATTTATTATAACTAATAACGATATGTTAGGTTCTTCTCTTGCCACCTACACCCCCAAAACAACCGGAGATTTCCAACCGGGAATAACCAAATCCAGTCCCATAAAAGAAACCATACAACCACCAGACGTGGTACTGGAGGAAATCGACCAACCCGTACTGTTCAGTGCCGGTAGTACCAGTGATATACTTTTTTGAAATCATTCCATAATTTGAGACTGGGCAAAACTGCCATTTTACATCTCGAATGGTGTTTTGATACAATTTTACCAATTTGTATTTTTCTAGCATATTTTGCCATAAGTATTGGATTAATTTTACTTCAACTTCTGTTATTCTTTCTATACAATTATCTGTGATTTAAGTAAAACGTTTAAGTTTTTTTTTAATGGTTTAAGACTATCCTATTTTTGTATTTATAGTTGTGTGAAGCCAATTGGTTGAAGGAAATGATGTATCGCGTTCCTATTCAATTAGGTTGATGATTGCGGCGTGTGTCCATTTTTGTAACGTTCTGATGCTTTTAGTATTCGTAAAGTATGAAATAAAATAAGTTCGTTTTTAAAATATATATTAGTGCGTATTTATTACATTGGAATTTTATTTCTTACATACTCTGCAGCCCTCGATTTCGAGTAAAATGACACAAGTCAAAAAATGAGTTTTTTTAGTTGAAAATGGAAAATGACCCAAAATTACACAAGTATGTCTGGAAAAACGTCATAAGTGAAATTGTTACGGTTTTTAACAGATGGAGCCAGTATCATTTTGTCATCCGAACTAATACTCTCGGGTCGTCTCTGGAAAAATGTCATAATTCAGTTGTGCTCTAAACTTACGTCCATCGATTTTACATTATGACATGTCCGTCGATTTTACATCATTCAGATAGAGTGTCACGATGTAACATCGACGGACGTTATATGTCATGACACGTCCGTCAGATTTACTCTAGGTCTGTTCGTAGAACAATCACAAATCAGTCAGCGTTTCACTGATTGGTCAATGTCAGTCAGAAATAGTTTGCAAACTGCAAATGCTGACTCTGACTGGTTTGTGATTGTTCTACGAACAGGCCTATTATGTCATGTCCGTATCATGATGTATGACGTCCATCGATTTTGCTTTATTTGAAATAACGTCCGTGGATTTTTGCATTACACGTCCGTCGATTATGCATTCGAATGATGTAAAATGACACGCACGTGAATTTTACACTGTGACACGTCCGTCAGTTTTGCTCTATTTGAATATTGTCCGTCGATTTTAAAATAGAGAAAAACTAACGGACGTGTTTTGATGTATGACGTCTGTGAATTTTGCTTCATTTGAACTACGTCCGTCGATTTTACATTTTGACATGTCCCTCGATTTTACATCGTTCAGATAGAGCAAGATTGACGAACATGTCACGTTGTAAAATCGTCGATTTGACATTATAACACGTCCGACGATTTTGCATTTTTTGAATGTTGTAAAATGACACGCCCGTGAATTTTACACTATGACTCGTCATTCAGTTTTGCTTAATTTGAATAACGTCTGTCGATTTTACATTATTGAAATGGAGAAAAACTGACGGACGTGTTTTGATATACAACGTTCGCAAATTTTGCTTCATATGAATTACGTCCGTCGATTTTACATCATTCAGATAGAGAAAGATTGACGAACGTTTCATGTAAATTCGACGGACGTTGAACATCATGACACCTCCCTCAGATTTACATTATACACGCCCGTGAATTTTACACTATGTCACGCCCGTCAAATTTGATCTATTTGGATGACGTCCGTCGATTTACATCATTAAAATAGAGCAAAACCGACGGACGTGTTTGATGTAAAACGTCTGTAAATTTTGCTTCATTCGAATTACGTCCGTCCATTTTACATCATTCAGATAGAGCAAGATTGACATTACAACACGTCCGTCGATTCTGCATTCGAATGATGTGAAATGACACGCCCGTGAATTTAACACTATGACATTACATGTCCGTCAGTTTTGCTCCATTTGAATAACGTTCGTCGATTTTACATTATTGAAATGGAGCAAAACTGACGGACGTGTTTTGATCCGTAAATTTTGTTCCATTTGAATTACGCCCGTCGATTTTACATCATTCCGAAAGAGCAAGATTGACATTACAACACGTCCGTCGATTCTGCATTCGAATGATGTGAAATGACACGCCCGTGAATTTAACACTATGACATGTCCGTCAGTTTTGCTCCATTCGAATAACGTTCGTCGATTTTACATTATTAAAATAGAGCAAAACTGACGGACGTGTTTTAATGTATAATGTCCGTAAATTTTGTTCCATTTAAATTACGCCCGTCGATTCTACATCATGACGTCCGCCGATTTTACATCATTCAGATAGAGCAAAATTGACGAACATGTCACGCTGCAAAATTGTCGATTCAACATTATAACACGTCCGACGATTCTGCATCCGAATGATGTAAAATGACACGCCCGTGAATTCTACACTATGACACGTCCGTCAGTTTTGCTCAATTTGAATAACGTATGTCGATTTACAAGCAAACTGACGGACGTGTTTTGATGTATAAAGTATTTGAATTACTTCATTTGAATTACGTCCGTCGATTTCACATCATTGAAATAGAGCAAATCCGAAGGACGTGTTTTGATGTAAAACGTCCGTAAATTTTGCTTCATTCGAATTACATCTGTCGATTTTACATCATTCAGATATAGCAAGATTGACATTATAACAGGTCCGTCGATTCTGCATTCGAATGATGTAAAATGACACGCCCGTGAATTTAACACTATGACACAGCCGTCAGTTTTACTCCATTTGAATAACGTTCGTCGATTTTACATTATTAAAATAGAGCAAAACTGACGGACGTGTTTTGATGTATAATGTCCGTAAATTTTGTTCCATTTGAATTACGCCCGTCGATTTTACATCATTCAGATAGAGCAAAATTGACGAACATGTCACGCTGCAAAATTGTCGATTCAACATTATAACACGTCCGACGATTCTGCATCCGAATGATGTAAAATGACACGCCCGTGAATTCTACACCATGACACGTCCGTCAGTTTTGCTCAATTTGAATAACGTATGTCGATTTACAAACAAACCGACGGACGTGTTTTGATGTATAATGTCCATAAATTTTGCTTCATTTGAATTACGTCCGTCGATTTTACATTTTGACGTGTCCGTCGATTTTACATCATTCAGATAGAGAAAGATTGACGAACGTGTCATGTAAATTCGACGGACGTTAAAGATCATGACACGTCCGTCAGATTCACATTATGTCACGTCCGTATCATGATGTATAACGTCCGTAAATTATATATTCGAAATAACACGCCCGTGAATTTTACACTATGGGACGTCCGTCAGATTTGAACCATTTGAATGACGTCGGTGGATTTTACATCATTTGAATAGAGCAAAACTGACGGACGTGTTTTGATGTATAACGTCCTTAAATTTTGCTTCATTCGAATTACGTCAGTTGATTTAACATCATTCAGATAGAGCAAGACTGACATTACAACACGTCCGTCGATTCTGCATTCGAATGATGTAAAATGACACGCCCGTGAATTCAACACTATAACACGGCCGTCAGTTTTACTCCATTTGAATAACATTCGTCGATTTTACATTATTAAAATGGAGCAAAACTGACGGAAGTGTTTTGATGTATAACGTCCGTAAACTTTGCTTCATTCGAATTACGTCCGTCGATTTTACATCATTCAGATGGAGCAAGATTGACATTACAACACGTCCGACGATTCTGCATTCAAATGATGTAAGACACGCCCGTGAATTTAACACTATGACACGTTCGTCAGTTTTGCTCCATTTGATCAACGTTCGTCGATTTTATATCATTAAAATAGAGCAAAACTGACGGACGAGTTTTGATGTATAACGTCCGTAAACTTTGCTTCATTCGAATTACGTCCGTCGATTTTACATCATTCAGATGGAGCAAGATTGACATTACAACACGTCCGACGATTCTGCATTCAAATGATGTAAGACACGCCCGTGAATTTAACACTATGACACGTTCGTCAGTTTTGCTCCATTTGATCAACGTTCGTCGATTTTATATCATTAAAATAGAGCAAAACTGACGGACGAGTTTTGATGTATAACGTCCGTAAACTTTGCTTCATTCGAATTACGTCCGTCGATTTTACATCATTCAGATGGAGCAAGATTGACATTACAACACGTCCGACGATTCTGCATTCAAATGATGTAAGACACGCCCGTGAATTTAACACTATGACACGTTCGTCAGTTTTGCTCCATTTGAACAACGTTCGTCGATTTTATATAATTAAAATAGAGCAAAACTGACGAGTTTTGATGTATAACGTCCGTAAACTTTGCTTCATTTGAATTACGTCCGTCGATGTGTTTACACAATGACACGTTCTTCCGTATCAAAATGCTTTATTTGAATAACGTTTGTCGATTTTACATTATAACAAGTCCGTCGATTCTGCATTCGAATGATGTAAAATGACACGTGTGTAAATTTTTCTTTATTTGAATAACGTCTGTCGATGTTATATTACGAAATGTCCGTCGATTTTACATCATTTAGAAAAAGATTGACGAACGTGTCACGATGTAGAATCGACGGACGTTAAACATCATGACACGTCCGTCAGATTCACATCATGTCACGTCCGTATCATGGTGTACAACGTCCGTCGATTTTGCTTCATCTGAATAACGTCCGTCGATTTTGCATTCGAATGATGTAAAATGACACGGCAGTGAATTTTACACTATGGCACGTCCGTCAGTTTTGACACGTCTTTCGATTTTACATGATTCAGATATAGCAAGATTAACATTATATTACGTCCGTCGATTCTGCATTACACGTCCGTCAATTCTGCATTCGAATGATGTAAATGACACCGTCAGTTTTGCTCTATTAGAATAACGTTCGTCGATCATTAAAATAGAGTAAAACTGAAGGACGTGTTTTGATGTATAACGTCCGTAAAATTTGCTTCATTTGAATCATGTCCGTCGATTTTACTTCATTCAGATAGAGAAAGATTGACGAACGTGACACGATGTAAAATTTTAGCAACATCCTTTTTTTACAGCTTTATTTATCAAAATTAATACGTAGAACTAACTAAATTAACTCTTAAACACAAACATAGAATAAATTACACTAAATAAATCAAACTTTTAATCTTTGCACAAGAAAGTCTTCTAAACACTCAGGATCATTGCGCAAAATTTCTAAAGATTGCTCATTGCACAGATGCAAAAGCGACACAAACACCGTTGAAGCTGTTAATTCTTTCAGCAAATCATGCGAGAGGTTTTTCGGCAGTTCTTTGTACAATTCTTCGAAACTTGTCTTGGAAAAATCAGCGTCAAAATCAAGAACGTCTTTTCTGGTTAGAGTGCGCCATACAGCTTCTTTCAACTTCTTCATATCCATTTTCTTTGCTCGTTTGGCGTAATCTATGTCCACTGGTTCTATGGTTTCTGGGGCATTTACCAAATTATTTCCGTCGAAACCATCAAAGTTGGCTGCGAATGCTGGAAGATCGCCCTCATGGTCTTCATTTACGTCATCAAATCCTTCATCATTATCTTCACCCTTTAAAACAGATTTGACTGATACAATTTATTCAATTTAAAGGAAAGTTACAAGATTTTTGCTAAGCACCCTGTACAAATTTTTCCTAAATTTTTTACGAACTTACCAAATCATCGTTATCAGCGATGGCGGCGGCGTCGTCTTGACCGTTTTCTGAAGCCTTAAAATTGGGTTGATTAATTTTTTTATACAGGTTGATTCAGAGTTAATTAAAGCCTGTATAACCGTGACTTACCTCTTGCAACGAAGGTTTCGTAAGCCTCTTATTGGGCACCATCAACAAATACTCAATATTCTTAATAAACTCGTGCATTTCATCATCCAAAGGCGGCAAAGTGATCCTGAAAAAAACCCATAACAATCCAAAAAATGCCCAACAACCATCATCTCACCGATCATCCTCCATCGGCTTATTCCTCTTTTTCTTCAACCTCTCAGTGGGCTCAACATAGTGGCTAAGAGGCGGCAACTTTGTCAAATCAATATCTTCAAACTGTTTCTTCGGTTTCTTCTTTCTGACGACTTTATCCTGGTTGTCCGTGCCAGAATAAACCGGTTTATCGCGTCTCATAAACTTGAGTTTCCAAAAGTGGGGACCGGCCCATAAATGGTCCATTTTACCGGCGCATGTTGTGACAAGTGTGTTGTAGGAATAATCGGACTTTTGGTTCGGATCGAAACGTCTTTCGTCGGGCTCGAATGATGTGATGCGTTCCAGATCTTCGTGGATTAGAGGCAAGGGGGCGTTGATGTTCTCTTCCACGGAACGATTGTCGTCGTCGTCGTCGACTGAAATTATTTACACCCTGTATATGTGACTTTATATTGAGTTACTGAGGGGGCGCTTCTTCTCCACTATGAAGAAGTTTTTGGATTTTGGAAATCGGTATTAAATTAAAACTGTAACAAGTTTGTTCATACAAAATCACCCTGTAGAAAGTTACTGAGAGGGCGCCACGTGAATTTTTATACACAGGAAGATCAACACCTTCGACTATGGCAAGATTTTTTGATTTTGTAGAATAGCGCTAAAATAAAGCTCTGACACGTTTTCCAAAATATGAACTTTTTTCTACATGTTATAATTTCATTTATAACCCTGAAGACAGTTTCTGAAGGGGGCGCCACGTGGATTATTAAATACTGGGTGATGACCTAAACATTTAACTTTATTTGGTTTTGTAGATCGGTGTGGAATGAAAGCTGTGAAAAGTCAATTTTTTGATAAGATGTAAAATTCCACTTATCACCGTGTAGAACATTTCTGAAGGGCTTCACGAGAATTTTTATATACTGGGTGATCAATTAAGCATTCAACTATGATGACATTTTTAGATTTTGGAAATCGGCGCTAAATTAAAGTTTTTTAAACAATCAATTTTTTTAAACAAAATCATCCTGTAGAACATTTCCGAGGGAGCGCCCCGTGTATTTATATATACAGGGTGATCAACTAAACATTGATCTGTAACGAGATTTTTGGATTTTGAAAATCGGCTCTTAACTGTAATGTGTATCTCAAAAAATCATTTTTTTTATACAAAATCACTCGGTGTGAAATTTCTGAGGAGGCGCCACGTGGATTTTTATACACAGGGTGATCAAGTGAACAATCAACTATGGCAAGATTATTTAATTTTAAAAATCGACCTCAAATTAAAGCCTTAACAAATTTCTAAATATTATCTTTTTGAGTAAATGTGACAAAATTCCACTTATCACCCTGTGGAAAATTTCTGACAAAGCGCCACGTGGATTTTTATATACAGGGTGATCAAGTAAACATTTAACTATGGCAAAATTATCGAATTTTCAAAATCGACCTCAAATTAGAGCACTAACAAATCTTTAAAAATTATTTTTTTGAGTAAATATGTGTCCAAATTCCACTTATCACCTTGTAGAACATTCCTGACAAGGCACCACGTGGATTTTTATATACAGGGTGATCAAGTAAACATATAACTATGGCAAAATGATTTAATTTCCAAAATACGCATGTAACACATTTTTAAAAATATTCTTTTTCAGTAAAAATGTGACAAAATTTCACTTATTACCCTGTAAAAAATTCCTGAGAAGATACGACTTGGATTTTTATTTACAGGATGATCAAGTGAACATTCAATTATGACAAGATTATTCCATTTTCAAAATCAGCTCTAAATTAAAAAGCTCTAAACATTTTTTAAAACTCATCTTTTTGAATAAAAATGTGACTACAGGGTGATCAAGTGAACATTTAACTATGGCAAGATAATTTAATTTTAAAAATCGACCTCAAATTAGAGCCTTAACAAATTTCTAAATATTAACTTTTTGAGTAAATGAGACAAAATTCCACTTATCACCCTGTAGAAAATTTCTGACAAAGCGCCATGTGGATTTTTATATACAGGGTGATCAAGTAAACATTTAACGATGGCAAAATTATTGAATTTTCAAAATCGACCTCAAATTAGAGCACTAACAAATCTTTAAAAATGATCTTTTTGTAGAAAATGTCTAACAATGCGCCAAGCCAAATTTTTTATACAGGGTGATCAAGTTAACATTTAACTATGGCAAGATTATTTAATTTTCAAAATTGGCTTCAAATTAGAGCTCTAACAAATTTTTAAAAATCATCTTTTTCAGTGAAAATGTGACAAAATTCCACTTATCATCCTGTAAAAAAATTCTGACGACATGAATTGGATTTCTATTTACAGGGTGATCAAGTAAACATTCAACTATGACAAGATTATTCAATTTACAAAAACGACTTTAAACTAAAGCTCTAAACATTTTTTCAAAATAATCTCTTTAAGTAAAAATGTTTCAAAATTCCACTTATCACCATATAAAAAAATTCTAACAAGGTGTCACGTGGATTTTTATATACAGGGTGGTCAAGTAAACATTCAATCATGGCAAGATTATAAACTTTTCCAAATCGAAATCAAATTAGAGCCTTAACAAATTTCTAAAAATGATTATTTGAGTGAAAATGTGACAAATTTCTACTTATCCCTGTGTAGAAAATTTCTGACAAGGCACCACGTGGATTTTTATATACAGGGTGATGAACTAAATATTCATCTATGACGACATTTTTGGTTTTTGGAAATCGCTGCTTAACTAAATATGTAACGTGATTCCCAAAAATTCATTTTTTTTAATACAAAACCACTCTGTAGGAAATTTCTGAAGAGGCGCTACGTGCATTTTTGGATACAGGGTGATCAAGTTAACATTCAACCATGGCAAGATTACTGAATTTTCAAAATCGACGTAACAGCTCTGACAAATTTTTAAAAATGATCTATTTGAGTAAAAATGTGACAAAATTCCACTAATTACCCTGTAGAAAATTCACCACATGAATTTTTTTATACAGGGTGTTCAAGTAAACATTTACCTATGGCAAGATTATTGAATTTTCAAAATCGACCTCAAATTAGAGCCTTAACCAATTTCTAAAAATTATCTTTTTGAGTAAATGTGATAAAATTCCACTTATCACCCTGTAGAAAATTTCTGACAAGGGGCCACGTGAATGTTTATATACAGGGTGGTCAAGTAAACATTCAACTATGGCAAGATTATTGAATTTTCAAAATCGACCTCAAATTACAGAAAAATGTGACAAAATTTCACTTATCACCCTGTAGAAAATTTCAAACAAAACATTCAACTATGACAAAATTATTCAATTTTCAACATTATTATAGAGCTCTAAAAATTTTTTTAAAATATTTTTGAATAAAATGTGTCAACATTGCACTTATTACCCTGTAGAAAATTTCTGATAAGGCACCACGTGGATTTTTATATACAGGGTGATCAAGTAAACATTTAACTATGGCAAAATTATTGAATTTTCAAAATTGACCTCAAATTAGAGCACTAACAAATCTTTAAAAATGATCTTTTTGTAGAAAATGTCTAACAATGCGCCAAGCCGAATTTTTTATACAGGGTGATCAAGTAAACATTTAACTATGGCAAGATTATTTAATTTTCAAAATTGGCTTCAAATTAGAGCTCTAACAAATTTTTAAAAATCATCTTTTTCAGTGAAAATGTGACAAAATTCCACTTATCATCCTGTAAAAAAATTCTGACGACATGAATTGGATTTCTATTTACAGGGTGATCAAGTAAACATTCAACTATGACAAGATTATTCAATTTACAAAAACGACTTTAAACTAAAGCTCTAAACATTTTTTCAAAATCATCTCTTTAAGTAAAAATGTTTCAAAATTCCACTTATCACCATATAAAAAAATTCTAACAAGGTGTCACGTGGATTTTTATATACAGGGTGGTCAAGTAAACATTCAATCATGGCAAGATTATAAACTTTTCCAAATCGAAATCAAATTAGAGCCTTAACAAATTTCTAAAAATGATTATTTGAGTGAAAATGTGACAAATTTCTACTTATCCCTGTGTAGAAAATTTCTGACAAGGCACCACGTGGATTTTTATATACAGGGTGATGAACTAAATATTCATCTATGACGACATTTTTGGTTTTTGGAAATCGCCGCTTAACTAAATATGTAACGTGATTCTCAAAAATTCATTTTTTTTAATACAAAACCACTCTGTAGGAAATTTCTGAAGAGGCGCTACGTGCATTTTTGGATACAGGGTGATCAAGTTAACATTCAACCATGGCAAGATTACTGAATTTTCAAAATCGACGTAACAGCTCTGACAAATTTTTAAAAATGATCTATTTGAGTAAAAATGTGACAAAATTCCACTAATTACCCTGTAGAAAATTCACCACATGAATTTTTTTATACAGGGTGTTCAAGTTAACATTTACCTATGGCAAGATTATTGAATTTTCAAAATCGACCTCAAATTAGAGCCTTAACCAATTTCTAAAAATTATCTTTTTGAGTAAATGTGATAAAATTCCACTTATCACCCTGTAGAAAATTTCTGACAAGGGGCCACGTGAATTTTTATATACAGGGTGGTCAAGTAAACATTCAACTATGGCAAGATTATTGAATTTTCAAAATCGACCTCAAATTACAGAAAAATGTGACAAAATTTCACTTATCACCCTGTAGAAAATTTCAAACAAAACATTCAACTATGACAAAATTATTCAATTTTCAACATTATTATAGAGCTCTAAAAATTTTTTTAAAATATTTTTGAATAAAATGTGTCAACATTCCACTTATTACCCTGTAGAAAATTTCTGACAAGACACGACTTGGATTTTTATATACAGGGTGATCAAGTAAACATTTAACTATGGCAAGATTATTTAATTTCCAAAATCGGCCTCAAATCAGAGCTCCAACAAATTTTTTTAAATCATCTTTTTCAGTAAAAATGTGACAAAATTTTACTTATCACCGTGTAAAAAATGCCTGACAAGACACGACTTGGATTTTTATATACAGGGTGATCAAGTGAACATTTAACAAAATCACCCCGTAGAAAATGTCTGAGGGGGCACCACGTACAAAATTAAACTGTAGAAATGTTCCTAGGGGGCGCCACGTGGATTTTTATATACATGGTGATCAAATAAACATTCAACTATGACAAAAAATTTAAATTTTGTGAATCGGCTTTGAATCAAATCAGTTATTTTCGTTAAATACTCACAATCATCCCTGTCTTCAAAAACATCATGAATTGGCCCATCCAACTCAGCAATCGGAAATCCCTGTTCATCATGCATCACCTCCTCCAATCCATTCATCAACCTACCAGAAAAACCCATAAAACCTGCAAACAAATCAACCAAACCTACTCCTTATTCTCCGCAACCGGATCCCAATTATCCATACGAAAGTCCTTAAAAGCCGCACATAAATGTGCAGTTTTAATGGCAGGATTGAAAGTCATTGGGTAAGTTTTCTTGACATCTTTTTTCACCAATTCATCATTATCGTCAGACCACGCCCAATACTTGTCCTGACTGGCAAAGCTGAATTTATAGCCGGTGGGGTCTGTGCGCACTGTGTTTGTAAACAAGTTGCCAGTGGCGCTGACTTTAGTGTCGGTTTTTACGGAAAATGTAGCTGATTCCAACATGGGAAGATTCCCGATAAATGCCTTGGGATCTTCGTTAATTGTCAGTTTCTTGTCGCCGGATTGTAGGATGCGTTTCTTTTTGATTTTCTTCTTTTTGGTTTTTTCGGTCGGGTCCAAGGGTTCGGGGTTTTCGGGGTCTTCATCGCCGTCTAGTCAAATTATTTTATCACAATCTGGCAACGGTGGAACTAGTTGAATGTTGACAGATGGACAACTGTCTTTCAGTTGAGTTCCATGGTTGTCAGACTTTGAGTAATTTCGTTGACGAGGGTATTGAAGACCTTACCTTTCTCAGCCTGTTGAAAATTCCTAGCCAAATTACTGGCAAACTTCAAACTCTCCGCGTGTAAATCATCAACTCTAAGCCCATAAACCTTGCCGGCAATCTCCAAAGAACTCCCGGCAACTCTGAGCACATCCACGTTATCTTTGGCCACTATGTGTTTCAAAATGTCAATCACCCTCAATGTCCAGGCATTTTTCGAATTTATTTTCTACAAATTCATTTTTAATCCTGGTAATGCAACATTGCAACTCACATTCTCCGCGTGCAATTGACAGAAAGTTTGCAACTGTGAGTTCAAATCTTCCGCTGTGAGTTTCTTGATGGAATCGTTCAAACCAAAACCAGAATCATTGGGGCCTTCGATTCTGAGGACATTTTGGAAGGCAATCGATTTTCTTAATGCAACAGATTTTCGGCGTTCGGCTCGTTCTATGTCATCGTTTGTCTAGGATTTTTTGAGTTGATAAACTGGCTATGTCTGACGTCACAAAGTGGGTGGAGCTTTTATTTTTTCCAAACAAATATCCTATGATTTCTAGTTGTTTTCAGTGCATAATAACATTTTGAGGTTATATTTATCTACTTTTTATCAGCTTTTTCTCCGACTATACTGAAGAAAATGGTTTTGAAGCATATTTGAGCCCTTCAAGTATCAATGATTTCTTTAAAAACAACAATAAAACTACTTTTCAAAACCCGATTTTTTTTATTATTATTATTATTGATTATTTTTTTGAAAGGTTGGAAAACATTATTTTTTTTTTATTTTCTCGAAAACTATCAAAGCTAATCAGATGAAAATTTCGGACATAGGAAAGAACACCGAAACAAATCTTGGGTCTTGTAAAGATTAGGCATCCACACATTAATGAATTTTTTCAATTTTTAGCATAGTTTTGGGTTTATAGAACAATTTCAACTAAAAAAAATGGTGGATGAACAGCTTTTAACAAAAAAAAATTATCCCATAATAAATTAAAATTTTATCAGGATTCAGTGAGAAAAACTCCCTTAAATGACAGCTTTGTCACATTGTTACAATCCATACAAGCTACATATTATAGAACAAACAGGCAATGTTGCCAAACTTACCCAAACTTCTTAAAAACAATGAATGCAATAGTGTTTGTCTGTATATTTTAATATACTATGACAAACATTATAAAACAGTAAAAAAAAACAACCATATGGGCAGGAGCGTTACTTTTTAAACGATATTCAAGAGAACATCCACCGGCTATGCTGGGCAGGATCGTACCTTTTTACTCGGGCAGGAGCGTTACTTTTTAAACGATATTCAAGAGAACATCCACCGGCTACGCTGAGCACGAGCGTACCTTTTTACTCGAGCAAGAGCGTTACTTTTTGAACGATATTTTAGATATGGCGGCATGATGGACATCTGAATATACACCCCATTAATGAAGTTTCCCTTCTCTGGAGTGTACATTGCCGACGACACCGAACTACGGAACATCTCAATCTCCGACGCACCAAACCACAGTCCTGCAAACATCCGAGCAAAACTTCATCCACTACAGACAAGGAGGTCATCAGATAGAAAACATTTCCCACAGCATCCATTTTGAACCGGCCACTAAAACTGAATTTCTTCAAAAACACAACAAAATGTCAGCAAATGAAACCCGCGAATTTACATCATCAAACGGATGCGTCGCTATGTGCATAGAAAAAATCACAATCTAATGCGCACACTCCCCTTGGTAGCTTTCGCGATTCTCAAGCCGACCGTCAATAAAATGGCGCCAAAACGAAAAAGCAAAATAAATGAAAAAGGAAAACTTGGCAACACCGCGCGTATTTTTCACTCTCGGTCTTTATTTAGTCAAGACACTAGTCTTGACAATCTTGACAGTTATTGATAATATCGAGTTCGCCGCGATGTTCTGTGAATCAAATTTTTAAAATTTATTTTTCCTGCTTAACTATATGTTTTAACTTCTTAAGTGGTTAGTACATGAGAACAACCGAAATTGTCCATTTCAATGACCCACAACTGGAACAAATCGAGATTTTTGGAAAATGTTCGTATGAAACAATGTGCCTAAAATAGTGTTTTTTCTACAAAAAAGTGATTCATCCAGCATTTTTTCTCTTTAGAATAGTTAAACGAAGGATAATTTTCCAAATTCGCCTTTGAAAACTAGAAAATACGTGGATGCCTAATGTTTACAAGAACCCAAATCTCTATATCCAAAAAATGAGATACCCACCCTGTATGTGTTCCATTAAAAAAAAAATAAAAATGTCCTCACTTTTTTTTGGACCACTCTGTATTTGCGAAAATATTTCCCTGAAATACACTCATTTGTATAGTATAGGTCTGCGCATGAACGAAATTCCTAACCTGAATGATATAGATATATGAGCTATGCTATGGATGCCTAACGCACTATTGCAGGACCCTGTATACCTACTTAAGTCAACTTACCTTGTCGAAAACTTATATGATTCAAGTAAATCTTATTCGCTTGTAACAAATTCAAAAACACTCAAAAAATGCTCTAAAAATTTTTTAATATAGGATAAGAATTTGTTTGGAAAAAATATAAGCTCCACCAACCCACCAACTTTAGGACGTCATGATAAAGGCAGGTTTACACGTATCCAGTGTTTAGTAGAGTATTAATTTAGTTTAGTACTGTGCACACGATTCCAGTTACTTAAATTTAGCCACTAAACACTAGAGACGTGTAAACCGGCCTTTAGGCCATAGAAAAGTGAATAAAATATACTGATATTCACTTTTCTATGATTTAGGCAGTCTGGGAAGAAAAGAAAATGAAAGTGTTTTTATTACCTCATCGAGACACACTCCTGGACTGACTGAAGCTAAAGACGGAGCCATGCTCACTCTACGTCGGGAGGAGGTTGATGGTAGAGGAGTGGAGGTTTGCATTATACTCTTTGATAGAACTCTATGCTCAATCTTGAACCTAGTCTATGTTGAAAATTTTCAAATAAGTCGATGTTTTAGCAATAGATATACGATTATGGGCATCCCTTCAAGCTTAAACAAACTAGACAAGGTCCGATAATGAATATTACAGCCATTAAGGAACAAAAACATATTTAATTATCAAATCAGCAATATTTCTAAATTTAAATCAACGTTACCTTTAATAGAAGCAGCGGTAGAATGCACTAGAGCACGAATATTGCAAATTCACATCAGTTTTTTGCAAATAAAAAAAATTTAAGCGGGACAACTAAACATTCTTCTATGACCGTTGATAAAAGACAAAATCAGCTTCATTCTTTTTAAATATTGACAATATTGACATTGACATGAATGACAGACATAGAGCGTTCAACGTTGCCAAGACTAGTGGGTGCACTCCGTAACGTGAAGCGGAACAATAACGACGGATACAACTATTTTTCGTCGTTCTGGAATGTAACTGCTCTAGAGCCTTTGAGAATTATCATCGCTTATAATTGAGAGCGAAGTTGAAAACGAAACAAAGCGAAGCGAAGGAATTGAATCACGAATCGTTTATTAGTTTCTGTAATAGATTCGCCTCGTTTCGTCAATATACTTGGCTACTAAATTTTGGGTCCCACGCGCATACGAGTGTTCAATAAAAAATACAGTCAAAACGTGTGTTGTGATTGTTGTGGTGACCCACCTTATCTGGATGATAAACAGACGGCGTGAAAGGGAGCTTCGTTGAAAACAGAGTCCAGAAAGCGAAACAAAAGCCCACAAAAATATATGCGTGCATGAGAATGTTGACTAGGTTACTCCTCAAAAAAACATGTCTCTTTCAGATATGCGGGAATCAAACACACTTATCCAAATTAACCAAATATCTATCATCTTTCATAACAAAATGTATTAATTTAACAACAATTTTATCAATTTTGAGTTTAAGCAGACACGGGGAGAGGTAATAAAGGGCCAGCCACATACGAAAAACCGTCCAAAAAATCAAAAATGTACCACCATTTTATAATAAGACTATATTATAAAATGGTACCACCGAGCTAACGCTTGTTGTATAAATTCTTGTTTGAGCTAATTATTGTGTGCGGGCGCAAAAGTACGATTTCCATTTTTTTTTGTGTACATTAAATAGTTTTTATCAAGAACTAAATTAAATTCACGAAAAATAATGTCAACAAATAATATGAAGTTTTTAGTTGAATCGTAGTCTATACAGGGTGTTGCTTAATGTGGTATGTCATAATTTTAAGGGGAAGTTCCTGGATAAATTTTAAGTCGAAAATAAACTTGGGTCTAAAAATGCTTGGGTTTTAAGATACAGAGGGTGTTAAAGATTAATCTTATTTTCAGTTTTTAATACATTTTCCAAAGACGGTTTGAGATATTGAACTGAATTTTGCCACAGGACCCTTAAAATTATGACATACCATTAAGTAACACCCTGTATACTTGAAAAATATATGACAATGAATATATTTTTGATAATTGTTTGGATCCTTCCAACTATAATCAATATATTAATCACAATTAACCAAATAACAATTAACAATTCATTTATAATTACTTTAAGGGGATTCATCCGGTCTGAAATTTTACTCAATGCAAGCATTTTTTTTTTGGAATGCGCCATTTTTTTATTACATAGGTAAAAGATATCAAACTGGGCAAACCAATATCTATTTTTGAAAAAAAAAACGGTAGCAAAAAGGGTATCTCAATGGTGAAAAAATACGAAAAATCTACATATTCCACCCTCTTGTGAGAGACGTATAATCCGTTAAATCAAATCAAAACGAACCTTTCTGAGATCATTTCTGGCAATCCGTTTGATATGATTATACAGAAATCAGTAATACTTTCCACAAAACCTCATGTAATTCACAATAAATTGCCACCGTCTTCGAACAAAACCTATACCCATCTCTTTTGAGGCGTGATGTTTACTTAGTTTGGTTGCCGGCGTGATGAATACCTATACTGTCTGTTTTCATCGCGGGCTGACGTGATGAGAACTTACTTTGCTAGCAGTGCTTTTTGGAGCGGATGAATCCCCTTAACACTCATTATAGAACTCAATACTGTTCTCAGTTTCCGATTCCATTCTCAATTTCCAGATGGATTTATAACCAATTGTCATCATTGAAGACAATCACGTGACATAGACCTAGAGACGTGCACGATGTATCGATATTGATATTTCGAATGGTGATAGTCATTTTTGTCAAAAATTACGCGAAAAAAAAATATGGCAAGGGAGCACTGCATAGACTGAAAAAAAAAATTACTTTGGCCTTAAAATCTGTATTAATTCTACGTTTCTCATAGAGGAGACCATGCTACAAATACAGGGCAACGCCATCGATTTCCGGATATCTGTAGTATTGGGTTTACAAGGAATGCCTTTATTCACTGCAACTCCATGATAACCTGTGAAAATTCCCCTAAATTGATTGGTTTCGCATTTTAGTTGTTTTTCGCCAATAATGCAGATATAACTAAATCACTATTTTTGTGGACCTACTGTTTCTTTGAGACAACGATATGTGACGTCACATTGAAGTAGTTAATATTACTTCCAGATCCACCGAAATCATCATACCATTCCAGTTTGGTATGTCATTAACGTCACTTTCAGCCAATTGGCGAGCAAGTGATACCAAACTCATACTGATGATACCACAATTCGTGAAAACCACCCCTTTCTACCTCCATGGTGAAAACGAAAACACTCATTGGGTGCGATCAGGGAACTGCAGCGATTTATTCAGGTCCATTTCAGACAGATAAATGAGTTATTCGGCCGCTTCATCATACTTCCAGCGATAAAGTGATAAAAATAATACTTGAGCTGAATCAAGCTCGACTTGCATAAAGCGCTGTTTCTCGAGCGTGACGTTACGACGCAGGAGTCAGGCGTCCTCAATTCTTCATTTAATTGTAGAATTGAATAGTGTAGAAAATCAAATACACTACATCTGTATACGGATTCGAAATATCGAAATCGATACATCGTTCAAATCTCTAGGTCTATGCCACGTGATTGTCACCAATGATGTCAGCTCTTGAGAGATTTCAAGTTTCAAAGGAAAAATAGAGTGCATTTAGAGAATTTTTTATATCGATCAACTCATTTTTAGATTCACTGACTATTCACCTAGACTCTTTGTCAAAAGCGTTTTTTTCCATCTATCATAATAAAGTGGTGGGCGAATTGTTTTTCTGAACAATTTCTCCCGTTTTGCTTGACCGATTTTATTTGCTTTTTAATTTGTGACATTCGCCGTCGTCGCTAGATGGCGTCAATTGAAAGTAAATCAAACCAACACTGTACAAAATACGTATTTTATCAACATTTCTCTATAACAAAAGGAATAACTAAAGTACAATTTTTAGCATTTTTAACAGTTATCCACCGGCCAAACCTATAATCCCTACTGACACAAACCAACAATTTCTTTCCATCCCCTGTAAAAGCCATGGCATTGACAACCCCTTGAACTTGTATCTTCAAAATCTCCTTTGACTTTTTGAAGCTATCTTCCAGCTTCCACAGCCTGACAAACCCATCAAATGACCCAGTAGCGATCAAATCTGTGTTCATCAACGCAGCAACTGAGGTGATCCATCTGGGTTGATGATTGGAGAGGTTTGTTCCATGGGCTTGTTCTATGCACTGAAGAGGTTTTTTCCTGTTGATGCTCCACACGCACACT
This sequence comes from Orchestes rusci, assembly GCA_958502075.1. Classification (NCBI taxonomy): domain Eukaryota; kingdom Metazoa; phylum Arthropoda; class Insecta; order Coleoptera; family Curculionidae; genus Orchestes; species Orchestes rusci. The sequence goes on along the minus strand of OY293308.1, from coordinate 945,301 downwards.
TGCCCATCATCTCCTGCAGACACAAAGTGTTCTTCGTTGATCAATCGGACGTTGTCAATGTTGCCGGTGTGTCCATTGTAGATTAGCTGGGTTTCTTCAGTAATCTTCCATAGTCTTAAATCGTGTCCTCCGGAGGTTACCACTCTGTCTTTGTATAAACTGTCAATGGAGCAGACTAGATCTTGGTGTCCGAATAGAGTTTCCACATAAGCCATTTCGTCCAAGTTCCACACTTTCACTGTTTTGTCTTTACTGCACGAGTACAAAGTGTGTGAGTCTTTTTTGAATGTTAATCCTAAAATGGCTTGTTTGTGGCCTGTGAGGGTTTTAATGGGTTGCAACGTGGTTGGGTTGTAAATTTTAACATTACCAGGTTTGTCGCCTACGGTTAAGAATTGGTTGTCTGTGGATATAGCTATGCTCAGCACTTCACTTGTGTCACTGGTGAAAGGGATTATAGCTACTTTCCTAGGGGGCTCCAGGGAGTACTTAACAACAGTACCGTTTTTGCTTCCTGTAAACACAAACTCATTTGTCACGCATAAGCACGTTAAAATGTCTTGTTGTTGTTGTTTGCACTTAAGGATAACCAACTCATCCAAACTAACACTTTTGTACGTATCAGCGACCACTAGTCTAAGTTTTCCTGATTCTTTTAAATAGTCATCTTTAAGCCGTTTAGAAATCACATTCTGATCCACATCCTCCCTCTCCAGCCGTGCTTTTTCCTCCCGTTCAATCTCTTGAAGATACACTTTAGCCAGGCGCACCTTTTTCTCCTGAGCAGTCTCGTTTTCGTCTTCAGAGCTGGATACCAGTTCGTCCAAATCCTCGTCTGAGCTGCTCGTTATTTCCTCTTCGTCCGGTTTGAGTTTCTTCGCTTTGCGGTTGGTGGGTTTGGTTCTTTTAGCCCCACTTGGTTGTTTTCCTTTGATGAAAAACGACATTTTTTGGGGTATTTCACGTGTGTATTAAACACGTCTTGGAAGTGAGGTTATGGGACGGTGTTGTCAACAACGGCTTATTCAAGCGTTTATCTGACGGGACGTTTGTATGATAGTGCGGCGTTGCCAGGTTTGATCTTTCCCAGTAAGGCTAATTATGTATCTACTTTTCTAGAGTAATTCTTGAAACCCTGAACGACATAAAAAATGTGTAGAGAGATTCCTGGGGTATTTTGTATTAAATGAGTCTATACATAGTCAGGTTGTTTTATTGTTTTCGGAAATATTGAGAAGAAACCGTCTTTATGGAGTCCTTAACTGCTGGACACTCGAACTTATCAAAGAACTTTTTTATGCTAAATTCAAATTCCAGTATCCTGAAGGTGAAAAGAGATATTTCTATGCGGTTTGCGGATTTTTGAAGTTAGATATACATGTAGTCATGTGAAAAATCAAAATTTTTGTGATTATGGCATTGAAAGAGAATCTTTTTTTTATGTAACTGTGATAAAAATGACTAGCAGCAATCCAAACTTTCACAATAATTTAACAAAGGATAGTGCGACTATGAAATCTCAAAATTTGCAAAATTTTGAAGAGATCATAAAAAATTGGTTATTTTTGCAATGTTTGAAATTTCGCAGCAACTCTATCCTTTAATCAGTAATTGTGAAATTACATGAATTTTGCACCTCTTTCTAATGATGCTAACCATTTTTATCAAAAGTTACACAGAAAACAGTATTATTATTATCAACATCTTTTCCCCAAATCCAAAATCCCCTATCATCAGTTGTCATCTTTTGTTTCTTTTTATTAACGTTATTGGATTACTATTTCCTTGTGTCAAATGAATATTCTTAAATGGCGGATTCTGTTTTGAACATAATAGGTGTGTTTGTTATGCTCCACTTGTGCACCCCACTGAGTTATGCAACCCGCAGAAATGCGGTTAAAAAAGAACATGACGTCAGCGAATCGTTTGTCGCTGACGGGAAAAAAAGTGTCGGTACTCGACCGTGCATCAAAATTACACGGAGACGAAACTACAGATGGAGAAAACTCGACCGACTCCAGAAAATCTAGTCATAGAAAGAAAAACAGTACTGAAAAAAATTAAGCGGCTTTCACAATAATTAACCCTTCCCACAAAGTTCGCATGCAACTCCCCTTACTTTTCCGGTAAGCAATGCAATTTAAGCAAAAACCCATTCCGTTCCATCCCTAGGAAAACCCACAAAATTACCGAAATAACTAGACCAATTAATTATTTTTTGTACAACCTACACGTAAAGTCCACTTTTCAATGCATGCAAAGCAGGCGGAAAGTCGCTAATTTTGGCAGCCGGGCCTAAAAGTATTTTCGCGCCCACGGGCGCAAAAGTAGGTCGCTTAACAACGGTTCCTTGGATCCCAACGCCTCTGAATCTATTAACACGTGACAGTCTAGCATACTAAAAGGAACTTATCACGTGACAATCTCGGTGACAATAAATGCGCACCACAAAAGAATACAGGAACACACCTATTGTAACCATGAATACCATGATTGACAGTTGTCACTCGTCAGTTGTCTGACTTGTCAGCAGTGTAGTGCAGTGTATCGGATCGACTATTTATTTTTGATTTTCATAATTATTCAAATGATAACAAACTGGTTGTACAAAAAGCACTGTTTGCATCACGGACGAAAGATGATTTTGACTCGGCTAATATCTGCCCTCGCTTCGCTCGTGCTGCTACTTATACCCTCGTCAAAATCATCTACTTTCCGCCCTTGATACAAAATTTAGGTACTATTCCACAAAGACTCTGTTTAAAAATATAGACGGACTGTGTAGTAGTGTAGTAACAATCAAAAAAGTAATAATTCGGTCAACTCGATAGTTTGGCAACGTGGCACTTCACTAAATCCCTGAAACCTGTCACCAATACATCCTTCATTTAAAACGTCAAACATCCCCTTACCTTGTCACGTGACCTGTATTATTAAACTTGCGACCTATCACGTGATGTCACTACAATTACAGAAAACCATCTGTCAAATTAAATCTAGGGTTATATTTACATAAACATTGGGTGGATCTTGATTAATTTTTTCCAATTTTATTGTGATAACACATGGTGAGTAATTAATCTACACTTAAAACTGCATTTATCTTATCTCGCGTATCACTACAAGTTGAGTTTTTTGCTCATGCAATCATTTTAACTAGTAAATAGTGGCTCAATATGGCATGGAACACGCAATTCCAGCAAACAGGCCCTCCAAAGAATGCTGGACATCCGTTCAAGTCAACGTTGAATCCTGACGCTCCTGCTTTTGTTCCCAAATTCACCCAACAAGGTAAATGATTCCTCTATCAACATTATTTAAGGACCAAGAGGAACCTCATCCTTGAAATTATCCATTCCAGATGCCCCCTACAGCATATTAAGAGGCACTCCATCCACATCTACAAAAACCGCCCCTCCCAATGAAGAATCGCAGATTAGTGACCTGCGAAGTGTTTTGGACAAAAAACGCAGCAGCATCGTCGAACACAGAACACATTCTAGAGATAAAAAGGCCAAACATAAAAAACACAGAAGCAAAGAAAGAGAAAGTCATAGTAGACGACATGACAGAGATAGAAGAAAGATTGAATCGACTTCTGTGGATGAAGAGGAAGATAGCACAAGAAGAATTTGCCAAGAAGATAGTGATAAACGGCATAAGAAAAGGGAAAAGTTCCGACAAAGGGCGGAGAGAATTGATTCGTTTTCCCCAGTTGATCATTTTATAGAAAAAAGAAGAGAATCGGCTTGTTCTGTTGATGAAACAGAAGTTAATGTGAATAAGTACAAGACGAAGAGAGAGAAGATCCTCTGCAGTGGAGTGGAAAGATTTGATACGAGGAAAACCCACAAATATAAGACGAAAAGCAGTAAAAGTGAAAATGAAGAGGAACGGAGTGATAAGGATATTCAAAGCAATAGACAATATGATAAGAAGAAAACGGACAGGGATTATAAGAAGAAACGAGAGAAGTTTCGAAGCAGTAAAAGTGATAATGAAGATAAGGCTAGAGAACTACACAAGGATAACAACAAGACAAACAATTGGAGATCCAGAGAAGAAACTTCGTCTGTCACCAAAGAACTAGAAGTGACTAGATATGCCCATCAGAGAATCGATGCGAAAACCGACAATTATAACACGAAAAGCAGTAAAAGTGAAGAAATGGGTGATAAGGACATGAAAAAAATATGGAGCAAAACCAAACCAGATGAAGAAAATGAGCGGAGATCCAAGTTGATAGACCCTAGAATGGAAAGGGAAAGATTGGGACTTGATCAGAAATACACAGTGACCATTCCAATAATTTCCTATGGAGAATGTTGTGGTTTTTCCTACGAAGACCGCGATGTTAGCTTGGCAATCCAAGATAAAGATTTCTGTACGTGGTTCAACAAAGACCACGATGCGCAATCACAGAAAATCATCGAGGAAATCGAAGGGGACCTCTTTGAGCAATCTAGTGACTATGCATTGGCCCACTGTGTGGGGGCTGATTTGAGGATGGGGGCTGGAATTGCTGTGCATTTCAAGTATGTACTTAATTTCATTGAATTCGTTGTACAGGGTGCGGCATAATGGACTCATTTCCAATTGTGAAAATGTGGGAGTCCATTATGCCGCACCATTCAGGATTTAATAAATGGTTTATTAGGAGGCAGTTTGGTCATGTACCAGATCTACTTGACCAAAGAGTGGAAGAGGGAGGAGTGGCAATTTTGAAGGAAGGAGGAAGATATATTTACTATTTGGTTACTAAAAGTGAATCTTCAGGAAAACCGACGTATTTTTCGTTGTGGCGATCCTTGTGTAGGATGAGGGAGCATGTGGAGGTCAATGAGGTAAGTTATTCACAAGGTTATCGATGTTTCATTGTGGTGTGACTTATTTCAGGTGAAAAAACTAGCCATGCCCAAAATAGGATGTGGTCTGGACCGTTTAACGTGGGAAGTGGTGAAATCCATGATAGAATTTGTTTTTGGACAAACCCACATTGAAATTAGAGTTTGCACTATGGATCAGGTGAGTCCACTGAAGAGAAAGTGGGGGTCTGAAGGCGGGTTCGATTTCAAAAGGCCCCGAATTGATTGGTAGGATGATTTTCTAATTTTCAATGTAAATTTGACTGATTAGGATAGAAGGAGCAGTTTTTATATAGAATTCTATATATTTTTTTTATCAATTTGATTTTCTATTTAGTTGTCTAAACTAAAATGTGTACTTCTGATGTATTTTTCAATAAATATGTCATTTTTGGACTTTTGCTTCATTGTGTAGATATTTTTTGGACAGGATTTAGTACGAGGAAACGGATCAAATTCAAGAGATAAGAGAAGAATTAAATGAGACATAAACAGGATGTCGGGTTATCGGTGGTAGACACGAAAACCACAGTTTTTCCAAGGAAAAATAACAGGATTTAACCACATTTACCTCAGTCTAAAAGTTGATAATAACCAAGATACAGGGTATCAAAGTTAAAATTTTATCTTTTGTTTCCAATAAATTCTGAACAAATAGGAATAATCGCACGAAATGTAGAGATTCGGAGGATTTTTGAGACAAGAAAGTCAAATTCGTTTATTGTTCCACCACATCAATAATTCTTCTCGCCCCAAAAAAACTTTTCTCATTTCATTATTCCTAGTCATTCAGAATTTATTGAAAAAAAATACGAAAACCACCCTTGGTTATTGTCTTTTGGACTAGGTGAATACGGGTGTCAAGAAAAGGTGACAGTAGATTATTTAAAAAAATAATGCAAGTGGACCACAATTATTGTCTATTTCAAAATTAATTTAATTTTTGATTTTTTTCAAATAGCTTCATGAGGATTATTTGACATGCGAAATTCATATCTTACTATGTAGGGGGCGCCACCTTTTCATTCATTAAAAATATCAAGATAGTCATAATTTTTTTGTACGCAATGGTACGTTTTTTTTATTATTTTACTAGAAAATGTAATTTATCACTGATCAGCTTGAGGGAGGAAAAGAGTACTTTGTGTGTTTAATTTTTCTTCTCTTTCTTTTTTCAATTTCAAGAGTAGTGTATCTTTTTTGTTTTGCGATTTTTTGGGAATTTTGTTAATTTTTTTGATTTCGAAAATTCTTTTTTCTCGTAGTTTAACTTTTTTATTTTCCATTCACCAGTTTTTTATTTTGCCTTATGGAATAATTATTTCAACCAAATTTTGGAGTTTTAACGCATTTATTCTCTATTAATGTTTATTTGTTGCTATACCTACTTGATTTTTTCATTATTTCTAGCATTTTACTTCATTCAATATGGTTTTGTTCAAATTATTTGTTTAGTTTTTTTTTTGTGTTTGTTAAAAATCATTCATAAGCTCATTTTGTGGTTTCTTTCATTTTTAAGTGTAGTTTAACTTCTTTGATTTCAATTGTTTACATTATTTTGGGTATTTTGTTCACTTTTTTATGTCGAAAAGTATTTTTGAGATGTTTTTTTTTTCATTTTTTTTACTTTAAAATATAGTTTAACTTTTTTATTTTTTATTTTTCACATCATGGTAGGTATTTCAAGATCTTTGACGGATTTATTCTTCACTTTTTATTTTTTAGTCGGTATTTTTTTTGTTTCTGCGAAGATTTTTCTTTCATTTTGAGGCTTTTTTCCACTTTCATAATATTTCTTTAGTCCTAAGAAACTAAGAATCTCAAAAATTCTGAAAAAAAAACTGTTAAAAAAAATGAAAAGCACACTTCAAGAACAATTAAAACTCAAAAATCAATAAAATAGATTTTTAGATTATTATTCAAACTGTCATATACTGTCGATAAAGCTATTCGTACACGAAAATACTATCAATAGTGCAAAAAAACTTGACAAATAAAGATTTCCATGAACGTTTGAATCCTAATGGGTGCGATTGCCACATTATTTTGATCATTATAGTGAATTAAGCTTGTCATACACGACAAAACCCGATTTAGTTTTGATACATTAATGATTAAACTATCATATACATCAGCTAACCATACATCAAGCAGTCCATACACGAAAACAGTTTTCCGCATCATTTTAATCATTATTGTTGAATTAAGCTTGTCGTACACGATCAAACCCCCTTTTGCTTTCATGAATTATTATTGATCAAACTCTCATAACAGTTGATAAAGCTACCCATACTTAGATGAACCAATACAGTATCATAACAAATCATGAAATTACATTTGAGTCATTAAAATTTATCTTGATGCACATATTTGCAACCGTGAACAGTCCAAAAGCTCACCATCCACACCCAACTCATCAAGTAAATTCTGATTTCGATAAATATAAATAATCCAACTGCATTTATGTGCCTAAAGGTGTTCTTTCACGATCATAATACATACAATAAGAACTCGACAACTGAAGCTGCCCATTCACGTTTAAATCCTCATAATAAGAGTGATTTGGATTCTTAATAAAAAATTATATGAATGGAACAAAAATGGATTTTGCCTAAATGTGTTTTCGATGAAGCTATCCATACATCATCAGATTGCATTTTTTTTTAACAAAAAAGTTCTCTATGAAGCGTTATTTCAAGATATAAATGAAAAAGGTGTCCCTACACGCCTAGTTTTTTACCTTACCTTATGCCCATTCGTCACTGTCTTATGATCTTCATTCGTGGTCGTAGTAATAAACCTGTAATATTATTGGGCGGTAAGAGACATTTTCAAATCTTACAGGTCTTGCATTCGGATAACAAACGGTAACAATAACTTGAATTATTATCAGTAGAAAGTTGTAATTATTCTTAGATATAACATATTAAAACAGTTTATTTATAAATTTATCTCCAACAGGACCACGACGAAGACAAAACCATTAAAACCAAACTTATCTTCGAGGATTTCCCCATCACCAAAATCGCCGCAGGAACCCTGCTTCTCTATTTCACCACAACCGACCTACACCAGGACAACATTATCCTGCAAATGTCCAAAAAACACCACTTTTTACCCCATCTTCCCCAACAATCTACTCTAGGGGAAATAATTTACTACGACGACAAACAACAAAACTATGGTATTTGCGGATGTGTCGTACGGGAAAAAAATGATAAAATCTCTTTTAAAGCTGTACAAAAATGTATGCAAAAAATTAAAAAAATCAACAAAGGTTTTGGCTGTGATAAATTCGATTATGTTGCTTTTCAGTGGGTTGATGATGGTTCTGATGATTTGATCAATCAGAAGATTATTACGGTTTTATTAGGATGTTTAAGGGATGTGGATGTGTATGTTTGTAAAGGTGATTTTGACTAGTTTTATTAATGTATTGATTTTATCTTTATTCGTTGTTAACTGTTATACTATTTTATATAATGAATTATGTAACTGTTATAAAAAGTACTGTCCTAAACTTCAAGTCGATTTTTCCATCAATCTTTCCCATACACCCTGTATATTTTTTATGTTTCCCAATGCTGAGTCGACTGGTGAACACTGCGCACGATAATTGATTTTTTATGAAATCAAGAAAACTTCAATAAAATGAGGAATTTTGGTGGTATAATTATAATTTAGCAATTCACGACGAATCAGTTCCAGTACTACTGGTACTTTCTTCACCGTCTTCATCAACATAAGCCATCTTTTTGATTCTTTCCACCGTCTTGTAGTACTTTCTGTTATATTTCTCAAGCTCATCCGTTGATAGAACTCTCCTCAATCTAGGAGGCGGTTTGCTCAGCATTTCATGAAACTAAAATCAATCAGATAGATCAAAAATTGGAACCACACGAAAACCAGCCCCAAACTTTTATATTTTAGACAAAAAGTCGCACAGCTGCACATTTTTGTCAATAACTCGCAAACCAAAGGACCCACGGATTTGAACATGGTATCATTGGAATCTACACGAATGTCCCTTTAAATTTTGTACTATGAATAAATTCGGTACCACCAAAGGAACCACACGAAAACCAGCCTCAAAAAATGACTCAGCTACACATTTATGTCAATATCTGGCAACCCAAAGAATCTTGGTAGGTACCATTGGAATCTACACTAATTTCTTCATAAATAATGTGCAATGAATAAGTTGGGTACCACACAAAAACTAGCCTCAAAAATTTCTGCTACAGCTTACCTGTTCCTTCAACCAATCCTCCGTAATAATAACTAAAAAACCTCAGTTGAATCATAAATATTTCACAAATTTACCTACTCATATCACGCATTAACATAACCATTTTCCCTACATAACCCAAATATTGCCGTTTAGTGTGGGCCACATCAAAAATATCACCTTCCATGTCTGTGGCCCGGTCAATCTTGTGCTTGGCCAACTCTACATCCCTGCAAAGCGGCTAGTGGAAGATCTAAACAGTATTGAACTTACAATAGCTTAATAATGCTCCTGCGAAACTTCCGTTTTCTCCAATCATCAGGAGGATTGCGTTTTGTCGAAGGTTTCCATGTAATATCGTCAGCGGGTCTGATTAAATGCAAAGATGACATTTTGACTGTTTAACGTTTATTTGACTTGTTCAGTATTACAACATATCACGTAGTTTGCGGATAATCTTTAAACTTAGTTCTAAGAATATCATTAACCCCCTCTCTGTTTCTGGCAATTTCTATCGCAAGAAACTGGATTCTTGTCACAAGAATTGTATTGTCCTCACTGTAGTCTCGTGTGGCATCAGATCTTAGTAGGGTGCCGTAGCTGTAGTCTAAATTGACGGTTATTTTTGGAAATTTAAATTCGCAATAGTACCTTCAACGATGGTTTTAAAACGTTCACAAAATGGTCGCCATTTCGCTTTTTCTTTAGTGCTTTTCAGTTCGTTTTCTATGATGATTTTGATGTCGTGTTTTGGGAACTCTTCCCGAAAGAGTTTGTAAATAAAGTCGTCTTCCGGGGTAAGACGTAGAATTTTTGGGTCAGCTGAACATAAAATCTGCAATTTTTTAGTCAAATTACTTGAAATTTTAGTATGTGACGTTTGATTGGGTTGAAAAATGTTTAATTCGTTGATTTAAAAGTTGACAAACTGTCGTAATTTTCAAACCGCTTGAAATTTTAGTCAAGTCAAGTTTGAAGATGTCTTTGTGGAAAAATGTTCAATCGAAAGTCAGACGTTGATTTGAAAAATGTCCAGAATGCAAAAGGTGATAATTTTACTTCTCACTTTAATAAGCTGTTATTCTCAAACCGCTTGGAATTATGGCTTGAAATTTCAGTCGCGTGATGCTCGAATATTATTGATAAATCAGTTCAAATCCAAACGTTGTCTAAAAAAATACGAAGTTTTGAAAATTGTCTTGAAACGGAAAAAATTAAATTTTCCCATGTCACTTTGACAAGCTGTCATTTTCAAACCGCTAGACATTTTGATGTGAAATTTTAGCGCCATACGAGAATTCAAAAAAAGCCCAAAAAGTGAAAATTTCACATCTTACTTTAATGAGCTATAATTTTCAAACCGTTTGAACTTTTGGTTGGAGATTTCAATCACGTGAAACTTGAAGATGTCTCTATTGAAAAATTTTCAGTTGAAATCCGGACGTTGTCTTCGAAAAAAATACGAAGTTTTGAAAATTATCCTGAGACAAAAAAAATGAAACTTTCACATGTCACTTTGTCAAGCTGTCATTTTCAAACCGCTTGAAATTTTGGTGTGAAATTGTAGTCCCGTGTAGTTTGAACATGTCTCTTCAAAAATACTTAGCTGAAAGCCAGACAAGAATTCAAAAAAGGCCCAAAAAGAGAAAATATCACATCTTACTTTAATGAGCTATAATTTTCAAACCGTTCGAACTTTTGGCTTGAAAAATCAATCACGTGAAGCTTGAAGATGTGTCTATTGAAAAATTTTCAGTTAAAATCCGGATGTTGTCTTGGAAAAAATTTTGAAAATTGTATTGAAACGAAAAAAATTAAAATTTACACATGTCACTTTGTCAAGCTGTCATTTTCAAACCGCTTGAAATTTTGGTGTGAAATTGTAGTCCCGTGTAGTTTGAACATGTCTCTTCAAAAATACTTAGCTGAAAGCCAGACAAGAATTCAAAAAAGGCCCAAAAAGAGAAAATATCACATCTTACTTTAATGAGCTATAATTTTCAAACCGTTCGAACTTTTGGCTTGAAAAATCAATCACGTGAAGCTTGAAGATGTGTCTATTGAAAAATTTTCAGTTAAAATCCGGATGTTGTCTTGGAAAAAATTTTGAAAATTGTATTGAAACGAAAAAAATTAAAATTTACACATGTCACTTTGTCAAGCTGTCATTTTCAAACCGCTTGAAATTTTGGTGTGAAATTGTAGTCCCGTGTAGTTTGAACATGTCTCTTCAAAAATACTTAGCTGAAAGCCAGACAAGAATTCAAAAAAGGCCCAAAAAGAGAAAATATCACATCTTACTTTAATGAGCTATAATTTTCAAACCGTTCGAACTTTTGGCTTGAAAAATCAATCACGTGAAGCTTGAAGATGTGTCTATTGAAAAATTTTCAGTTAAAATCCGGATGTTGTCTTGGAAAAAATTTTGAAAATTGTATTGAAACGAAAAAAATTAAAATTTACACATGTCACTTTGTCAAGCTGTCATTTTCAAACCGCTTGAAATTTTGGTGTGAAATTGTAGTCCCGTGTAGTTTGAACATGTCTCTTCAAAAATACTTATCTGAATGCGAGACAAGAATTCAAAAAATGCCCAAAAAGTGAAAATTTCACATCTTACTTTAATGAGCTATAATTTTCAAACCGTTCGAACTTTTGGCTGGAAAAATCAATCACGTGAAGCTTGAAGATGTGTCTATTGAAAAATTTTCAGTTGAAATCCGGACGTTGTCTTCGAAAAAAATACGAAGTTTTGAAAATTATCCTGAGACAAAAAAAATGAAACTTTCACATGTCACTTTGTCAAGCTGTCATTTTCAAACCGCTTGAAATTTTGGTGTGAAATTGTAGTCCCGTGTAGTTTGAACATGTCTCTTCAAAAATACTTAGCTGAAAGCCAGACAAGAATTCAAAAAAGGCCCAAAAAGAGAAAATATCACATCTTACTTTAATGAGCTATAATTTTCAAACCGTTCGAACTTTTGGCTGGAAAAATCAATCACGTGAAGCTTGAAGATGTGTCTATTGAAAAATATTCAGTTGAAATCCGGATGTTGTCTTGGAAAAAATTTTGAAAATTGTATTGAAACGAAAAAAATTAAAATTTACACATGTCACTTTGTCAAGCTGTCATTTTCAAACCGCTTGAAATTTTGGTGTGAAATTGTAGTCCCGTGTAGTTTGAACATGTCTCTTCAAAAATACTTAGCTGAAAGCCAGACAAGAATTCAAAAAAGGCCCAAAAAGAGAAAATATCACATCTTACTTTAATGAGCTATAATTTTCAAACCGTTCGAACTTTTGGCTTGAAAAATCAATCACGTGAAGCTTGAAGATGTGTCTATTGAAAAATTTTCAGTTGAAATCCGGATGTTGTCTTGGAAAAAATTTTGAAAATTGTATTGAAACGAAAAAAATTAAAATTTACACATGTCACTTTGTCAAGCTGTCATTTTCAAACCCCTTGAAATTTTGGTGTGAAATTGAAGTCCCGTGTAGTTTGAACATGTCTCTTCAAAAATACTTAGCTGAATGCGAGACAAGAATTCAAAAAATGCCCAAAAAGTGAAAATATCACATCTTACTTTAATGAGCTATAATTTTCAAACCGTTCGAACTTTTGGCTGGAAAAATCAATCACGTGAAGCTTGAAGATGTGTCTATTGAAAAATTTTCAGTTGAAATCCGGATGTTGTCTTGGAAAAAAATTTGAAAATTGTATTGAAACGAAAAAAATTAAAATTTACACATGTCACTTTGTCAAGCTGTCATTTTCAAACCGCTTGAAATTTTGGTGTGAAATTGAAGTCCCGTGTAGTTTGAACATGTCTCTTCAAAAATACTTATCTGAATGCGAGACAAGAATTCAAAAAATGCCCAAAAAGTGAAAATTTCACATCTTACTTTAATGAGCTATAATTTTCAAACCGTTCGAACTTTTGGCTGGAAAAATCAATCACGTGAAGCTTGAAGATGTGTCTATTGAAAAATTTTCAGTTGAAATCCGGACGTTGTCTTCGAAAAAAATACGAAGTTTTGAAAATTATCCTGAGACAAAAAAAATGAAACTTTCACATGTCACTTTGTCAAGCTGTCATTTTCAAACCGCTTGAAATTTTGGTGTGAAATTGTAGTCCCGTGTAGTTTGAACATGTCTCTTCAAAAATACTTAGCTGAAAGCCAGACAAGAATTCAAAAAAGGCCCAAAAAGAGAAAATATCACATCTTACTTTAATGAGCTATAATTTTCAAACCGTTCGAGCTTTTGGCTGGAAAAATCAATCACGTGAAGCTTGAAGATGTGTCTATTGAAAAATTTTCAGTTGAAATCCGGATGTTGTCTTGGAAAAAATTTTGAAAATTGTATTGAAACGAAAAAAATTAAAATTTACACATGTCACTTTGTCAAGCTGTCATTTTCAAACCGCTTGAAATTTTGGTGTGAAATTGTAGTCCCGTGTAGTTTGAACATGTCTCTTCAAAAATACTTAGCTGAAAGCCAGACAAGAATTCAAAAAAGGCCCAAAAAGAGAAAATATCACATCTTACTTTAATGAGCTATAATTTTCAAACCGTTCGAACTTTTGGCTGGAAAAATCAATCACGTGAAGCTTGAAGATGTGTCTATTGAAAAATTTTCAGTTGAAATCCGGATGTTGTCTTGGAAAAAATTTTGAAAATTGTATTGAAACGAAAAAAATTAAAATTTACACATGTCACTTTGTCAAGCTGTCATTTTCAAACCGCTTGAAATTTTGGTGTGAAATTGAAGTCCCGTGTAGTTTGAACATGTCTCTTCAAAAATACTTAGCTGAAAGCCAGACAAGAATTCAAAAAAGGCCCAAAAAGAGAAAATATCACATCTTACTTTAATGAGCTATAATTTTCAAACCGTTCGAACTTTTGGCTGGAAAAATCAATCACGTGAAGCTTGAAGATGTGTCTATTGAAATCCGGATGTTGTCTTGGAAAAAATTTTGAAAATTGTATTGAAACGAAAAAAATTAAAATTTACACATGTCACTTTGTCAAGCTGTCATTTTCAAACCGCTTGAAATTTTGGTGTGAAATTGTAGTCCCGTGTAGTTTGAACATGTCTCTTCAAAAATACTTAGCTGAAAGCCAGACAAGAATTCAAAAAAGGCCCAAAAAGAGAAAATATCACATCTTACTTTAATGAGCTATAATTTTCAAACCGTTCGAACTTTTGGCTGGAAAAATCAATCACGTGAAGCTTGAAGATGTGTCTATTGAAAAATTTTCAGTTGAAATCCGGATGTTGTCTTGGAAAAAATTTTGAAAATTGTATTGAAACGAAAAAAATTAAAATTTACACATTTCACTTTGTCAAGCTGTCATTTTCAAACCGCTTGAAATTTTGGTGTGAAATTGTAGTCCCGTGTAGTTTGAACATGTCTCTTCAAAAATACTTAGCTGAAAGCCAGACAAGAATTCAAAAAAGGCCCAAAAAGAGAAAATATCACATCTTACTTTAATGAGCTATAATTTTCAAACCGTTCGAACTTTTGGCTGGAAAAATCAATCACGTGAAGCTTGAAGATGTGTCTATTGAAAAATTTTCAGTTGAAATCCGGATGTTGTCTTGGAAAAAATTTTGAAAATTGTATTGAAACGAAAAAAATTAAAATTTACACATGTCACTTTGTCAAGCTGTCATTTTCAAACCGCTTGAAATTTTGGTGTGAAATTGTAGTCCCGTGTAGTTTGAACATGTCTCTTCAAAAATACTTAGCTGAAAGCCAGACAAGAATTCAAAAAATGCCCAAAAAGTGAAAATTTCACATCTTACTTTAATGAGCTATAATTTTAAAACCGTTTGAACTTTTGGCTGGAAATATCAATCACGTAAAGCTTGAAGATGTGTCTATTGAAAAATTTTCAGTTGAAATCCGGATGTTGTCTTGGAAAAAATGTTGAAAATTGTATTGAAACGAAAAAAAGTGAAATTTTCACATGTCCTGTGACAAGCTGTAATTTTCAAACCGCTCGATATTTTGGTTTGAAATTTTAGTCACTTCAAGCTTGAAGATGTTTTGATTGAAAAATGTTCAGTTGAAAGCCACACGTTGGTTTAAAAATACCCAAAAAGTGAAATTTTCATATCTCACTTTAATAAGCTTGAAATTTATAGAGCTGGTTTTTTAACACATGAAATTCGAACACTCGTTAAAAATATCATCAACAGCAACTAGAAGTCGAAATTTATATAGAACAGAAGCCCTGTATGCTGAAAAACTTAACAATCCTAATAATAAAATCAATGATTGACCCTCCATGCATGCTTTAATTAAAAATTAACTTAAGTGAACTTAAATGATTCTAGTTTAACTATAAAACCAGACATCAGCAAGAAATCAAAAAAATAAAACTCACGTTAAAATAAATTTCAGCATGTTCGTAGGCCTTCATGGCCCACATTGCCTCAACACTCTGATCATTTTCAAACTCATCTGCAGGCCTCGCGAGGACATCTTGAATTTCCTAAAAATACGCTCATCACAGTGAAAAACATTTTTTTCTTAGTAAAAATCCAACCATTTTTAAGAAATTCAAAACTTTTTAATGACGAAATAAAAACACAACTACACAACCCCAAACAGCAGTAAAAGTAAAACTAACCTCAATCTCAACTCAAATAAGCCATCTATTCTTAATCCCATATCACATGACTCTACATCAGTTTAACAATCGAAGCCAACGTGATGATATGATCAGCACACGAAACGAATACGCACTTTATGCTGTAAGGTTTACATTCAATTTGTTTTCGAGTTGGAACTGTCAAATTTCTGCTTGGTAAACGACAATCATATGCTAACATCTACATTGTATTTGTGTTCAAAGTCACGCTTACGCCAAATACTTTGTGGATTCTCGTTTGCCAAGCGGAACTTTGACATTTCCACTTCGAAATGAAATTGAATGTAAACCAAGCATTCATCTGTCCATCTTTCACTAATATCTAATATCACGTGATAGTATAACAGCGTTGTAGCCAAAGTTCACGTGACAAAATACACGGCAATCTGAAATACGATCCATAAAATAACAAGCTTGCTGGCGCATGCCCTGTTCCCCTGTTCTACTAGTCATCCCAAAAACGTAGCGCAGCTTGGGCCCCTTTGTTTATGCAGTGATTGTACACAGAAATTGTGATAAAAAAGTGTTTTAATTTAGAAATTAACCTTTTCAATTAGTGTGAACACGATATGGATGATCCGGGCCGCATGATGAGCCATGGAGGGGCCGGTTTGATGCCGCCCCAGCCCTACGGTATGACCGCTCAAGGTAAGCTTGGGTTTTGTTTATATTATTTATGAATTATCTGAGTATTGGAACTTTTTACTGAAATCCAGGATTGGTTTAATAAATTAGGAATTTTCGTAAATTGTTTGGAGATGGCTCGGGAGATGGATAATGTCAAAATTTCAGTGTAACTTTGAGGGGTTGTAATGTTCAAACCGGTTGAAATTTTGGCTTGAAATTTTTTCTGTGCTGGAAAATGTTTGGTTCCAATTTGGGGGTTGATTAAAAACAATTTAAACGCATTATTAGTTGGAAAAAGTCAAAAATTCACTTTCAACTTTGACAAGCTATAATTTTCAAACCGTTTGAGATTTAGGCTTGAAATTTTAACTATGGGGAGCTTGAACATTCCTCTATTGAAAAATGTTAGGTTCAGACTCGGTGTTTGATTAAAAAAAAAATAAAATAAAACGTATATCAACTGGAAAAAGTAAAAAATTCACATTGAACTCCTGGTAAGCTGGAATGTTCAAACCGCTTGAGATTTAGGACAAATGTAAACTTTGAGGAGCTTGAACATTCCTTTATTGAAAAATGTCCGGTTCAAGTCCAAGGGATGATGAAAAAAAATTATAACGTATTTTTTAAGCTAAAGAAAGTCAAAAATTCACTTTTACTTTGACATTCTATAATTTTCAAACCGTTTGAGATTTAGGCTTGAAATTTAAACTATGGGGAGCTTGAACATTCCTCTATTGAAAAATGTTAGGTTCAGACTCGGTGTTTGATTAAAAAAAAAATAAAATAAAACGTATATCAACTGGAAAAAGTAAAAAATTCACATTGAACTCCTGGTAAGCTGGAATGTTCAAACCGCTTGAGATTTAGGACAAATGTAAACTTTGAGGAGCTTGAACATTCCTTTATTGAAAAATGTCCGGTTCAAGTCCAAGGGATGATGAAAAAAAATTATAACGTATTTTTTAAGCTAAAGAAAGTCAAAAATTCACTTTTACTTTGACATTCTATAATTTTCAAACCGTTTGAGATTTAGGCTTGAAATTTAAACTATGGGGAGCTTGAACATTCCTCTATTGAAAAATGTTAGGTTCAGACTCGGTGTTTGATTAAAAAAAAAATAAAATAAAACGTATATCAACTGGAAAAAGTAAAAAATTCACATTGAACTCCTGGTAAGCTGGAATGTTCAAACCGCTTGAGATTTAGGACAAATGTAAACTTTGAGGAGCTTGAACATTCCTTTATTGAAAAATGTCCGGTTCAAGTCCAAGGGATGATGAAAAAAAATTATAACGTATTTTTTAAGCTAAAGAAAGTCAAAAATTCACTTTTACTTTGACATTCTATAATTTTCAAACCGTTTGAGATTTAGGCTTGAAATTTAAACTATGGGGAGCTTGAACATTCCTCTATTGAAAAATGTTAGGTTCAGACTCGGTGTTTGATTAAAAAAAAAATAAAATAAAACGTATATCAACTGGAAAAAGTAAAAAATTCACATTGAACTCCTGGTAAGCTGGAATGTTCAAACCGCTTGAGATTTAGGACAAATGTAAACTTTGAGGAGCTTGAACATTCCTTTATTGAAAAATGTCCGGTTCAAGTCCAAGGGATGATGAAAAAAAATTATAACGTATTTTTTAAGCTAAAGAAAGTCAAAAATTCACTTTTACTTTGACATTCTATAATTTTCAAACCGTTTGAGATTTAGGCTTGAAATTTAAACTATGGGGAGCTTGAACATTCCTCTATTGAAAAATGTTAGGTTCAGACTCGGTGTTTGATTAAAAAAAAAATAAAATAAAACGTATATCAACTGGAAAAAGTAAAAAATTCACATTGAACTCCTGGTAAGCTGGAATGTTCAAACCGCTTGAGATTTAGGACAAATGTAAACTTTGAGGAGCTTGAACATTCCTTTATTGAAAAATGTCCGGTTCAAGTCCAAGGGATGATGAAAAAAAATTATAACGTATTTTTTAAGCTAAAGAAAGTCAAAAATTCACTTTTACTTTGACATTCTATAATTTTCAAACCGTTTGAGATTTAGGCTTGAAATTTAAACTATGGGGAGCTTGAACATTCCTCTATTGAAAAATGTTAGGTTCAGACTCGGTGTTTGATTAAAAAAAAAAATAATAATAAAATGTATTATCAGCTGGAAAAAGTAAAAAAATTCACATTGAACTCTGGTGAGCTGTAATTTTCAAACCGCTTGAGATTCAGGACAAATGTATACTTTGAGGAGCTTGAACATTCCTCTATTGAAAAATGTTTGGTTCAAGTCCGGGGGATGATGAAAAAAAATTATAACGTATTTTTTAAGCTGAAGAAAGTCAAAAATCACTTTTACTTTGACAAGCTATAATTTTCAAACCGTTTGAGATTTAGGCTTGAAATTTGAACTATGAGGAGTTTCAACATTCCTCCTTCAAATATCGTTTGGTTAAAATTCGGGGGTTAATTTGAAATAATATGATTCGATGATTTTTAGCTGGACTAAGTAAGAAATTCACTTTTAACTTTGTCAAGCTATAATTTTCAAACCGTTTGAGATTTAGACTAGAAATTTGAACTATGAGAAATTTGAACATTCCTCTATTGATGGGTTGATTTAAAACAGTCATAACGTATTTTAAGCTGAAAAAAATTGAGAAGACAAGCTACAATTTTAAAACCTTGGCTCTTAATTCAAACTATGAGGGCTTTGTTGATTTTTTTCAGGCGAGTCAGGTGGAGACAACGAACCCCGCAAACAAGACATCGGCGAAATCCTGCAACAAATCATGAACATAACCGACCAGAGCCTGGACGAGGCCCAAGCAAGAAAACACACATTAAACTGTCACAGAATGAAACCAGCTTTGTTTTCCGTTTTGTGCGAAATTAAAGAAAAAACCGTCCTGTCGCTCAGAAACACTCAAGAGGAGGAACCTCCAGATCCACAACTGATGAGACTCGACAATATGTTAATTGCTGAAGGCGTAGCCGGTCCAGAAAAGGGCGGCGGCGCCGGTGCTGCCGCCTCCGGCTCGGCAGCCGCCCAAGCTGGCCAACCCGACAACGCAATCGAACATTCAGACTATCGAGCCAAGTTGGCTCAAATCCGGCAAATCTACCATCAAGAGTTGGAAAAGTACGAACAGGCTTGCAATGAGTTTACCACGCACGTGATGAATTTGCTCAGAGAACAGTCCCGGACCAGGCCGATTACTCCGAAGGAAATTGAACGAATGGTGCAGATTATCCATAAGAAATTCAGCTCAATCCAGATGCAGCTCAAACAATCCACATGTGAGGCGGTGATGATTTTGCGGTCGCGGTTTTTGGACGCCCGTCGCAAAAGACGCAATTTTAGCAAACAGGCGTCGGAGATTTTAAACGAGTACTTTTACTCGCACCTCAGCAACCCGTATCCGAGTGAAGAGGCCAAGGAGGAGCTGGCGCGGAAGTGCGGCATCACCGTCAGCCAGGTCTCTAATTGGTTTGGCAACAAGCGGATCAGGTGAGTGTTGATCATGTTGATCCAACTCAGTTGGATCAACTTAGATGATTAGTAGTAAGGGTAAGTTTTCTTTTGTCAGGTACAAAAGGAACACAGGTAGGTTGGAAGCAGACAATTCGAACTCTCTATGAAACTCTTCAGTTTTCAAATTGTCTTCAATTGTCCGGAAGGCAGCGGCTTTTTTTTCGAGGAATTTTATCACGGCTGAGTTTAATACGGTACGCTGTAGTCACATTCCTAATGACGACTCAAAATCATTGGTGGGTGCGCACGTGGGAGGCTGCGGAACTCGTGGAAAAAAAAAGTTTTCTAAATTTATTTTATCCCAGGTGAAATTGTTTACACATAATACTCATATTAATTAGCAACAAAAAACAATCGTTATCCGTGCGGCAGAGGGGAGATGATGCGTCAGTGAAGCGCGTGAACTTGACAAAAAAAAATGAATTTCAACTAAGATTTTATCCCGCTTGAAATTGAAAATTTGAAAATTATGATATAAATAAATAACTCCGCCTAACTTTACCCATGTCCTTTTTTTCACCTTAGATGCGATTTTAAATATAAGTTTAAAATGTTTCTAACTGATTTGCTCCAGCATGTAGATTCTTAACAGATTTTTCGAATGAAATTTTTTCGATAACTTTTCAATATAACCCATTTTTTGACACCAAAATGAACTTGTCTAAAAATTCTCGCTCAACCGATGAACTCATGACATGTGTTAAAATTGATTTCTTGGTTGTCGGACATGCACAAACTATTCCAAAAACCAAATTGTAGCCAAAATCTTCCCCAATCACCCTGTATAATTGAACGTTGACGAAAGCTTTGTGGAAAAAATATACAGGGTGATTTATGGAACTAAATTATTGATAATTTTTTGAAAAATCATCACACTTTAATTGGTGAACCAATTTTCAATTTCCAAAAACCAAATTGTAGAAAAAACCTTCTCCAATCACCTCGTTTAATTGAACTTTGACGAAAACTTGTTGGAAAAAAGATACAGGGTGATTTATGGAACGATGTCAAATGTCAAACAAAATTGTTGATAATTTTTTGAAAAATCGTAACATTTTTATTGGTGAACCAATTTTCAATTTCCAGAAACTTAATTGTAGCCAAAACCTTCTCCAATCACCTCGTTTAATTGAACTTTGACGAAAACTTGTTGGAAAAAATATACAGGGTGATTTATAAAACGATGTCAGATGCCCCACAAAATTCTTGATGATTTTTTGAAAAATCGTCACATTTTTATTGGTGAACGGATTTTCAATTTTGAAAAACCAAATTGTAGCCAAAACCTTCCCCAATCACCTTGTAAAATTGAACTTTGAAGAAAACTTGTTTGAAAAAATATACAGGGTGATTTATAAAACAATGTCAAATGCCTCAAAAATTGTTACACTTTTATTTAAAAAAAAAAACCCATATGTACCCAACTTTTTGGCGGACTTTGTAATATAGTATGTGGTATATATATACATTATTTATTAGTAAATGAGTGAGATGTTGTATACTCAACGCCATCTATCGCCAGATCCATCAATCACTCCGATGCAATTTTAGCATAATTCGAGCAGACACGAGCCATTTGAAACTGTTTCTTCAGTGCTTCAGTCTGACCCAAGTCATGCTGATGAAGCCCAGTAGGCAGAAACGTTCATGAATTGGTCGGACTGAGGAAATAGTTTCAAAATGTTTTCCCTTATTAGTTAATGGATGTCTCACGAAGAAAGGTGACCAATAAAATATAGGGTTTTTAAAATGGTTAAATAATATAATTTTTTTTAAGAATATTAAAAGGAGATCAAAGTTGTAGAAACGCTACTTAAGTATATAGTTTAGAAAAATAAAAGTTTATAATTATGAAAATAAATGCGAAAAACTTTTTTTTGTCGATTTGCAAAAAATATTCACTTTCCGAACTTTTCAGAAAAACACAACAAAATTTATTCATACCTCGCTTGTTTTTTGTTGCTAGTTAATATGAATAATGAATGTAAATAATTTCACCTGGGATACAATAACTTTAGAATTTTTTTTTTCCACGAGTTCCGCAGCCTCCCACGTGCACACCCACCAATGGTTTTGAGTCATCATTAGGAATGTGACTACAACGTATCGTATTAAAATCAACCTCGAAAAAAAAGCCACTGCCTCCCGGACTATACCGGGTTATTGTCTCTTTTCAATGTATGACGTATTAAATAGCATGTGACGTCACCATGCCAGAGCTAACTTATAGACATTTCGAATTCTGTCTCTCTCGCAGGTACAAAAAGAACATAGGCAAGGCGCAGGAGGAGGCGAATCTGTATGCGGCGAAAAAGGCGGCGGGTGCGTCGCCGTACAGCGGCACCCCGACGCCCATGATGTCGCCGGCGCCGCCACAAGATTCGATGGGCTACTCCATGGGTTCCGCCTACGATCAAGGTTCGGCGTACGACGCCAGCAGCTGTGGGTACGATCCTATGCACGGACAGGAGCTGTCTCCATAATTTTCACTTGATAAGTGGGTGACGGCTGTGTTCTTTCGGGATAAGGTTGGTTATATCTTCAGGATTTATCCTATCCGGACTAAAACAACTAATTTTGCATGATTTTACTAACCAACCTTATCCCCAACTTGATTGCTTTTTTCAGTGCTTTATGAATGCGTTTTGGTTTGATTGCTTTTGAATTTCAGTTGATTGTTTGCAGGAAATACAGGGTGAGTTAGAAATAGAGGCGCATTTTGTCATGGTTTATTCATACATACAAGGATAATCACTTTTTGTGACCGTAAAGGTCTTGTTAAAAAAATTCCTAGCTCTACTAACTCTACTTTCGATAAAAATTCCACTTTCATCGTCTTGGTTGGAGAATGTTGTCATACATTTATTTCCCAGTTGATAGTTCTTACCTCAAATCTAACAAAAATAAGGCTGAATTTCCATTCTTGATAATTAAAATGGAAAAATTCCACTTGTATTATCTTAGTTAGAAAATCTCAACATAAATTGACACCTCACTTGATTCACCTAACCTTAAAAATAACAAAAATAGGCTTAATCTCCCATCTCGATAATCCAAATGAAAAAAATCGACTTGCATCTTCTTAGGTGGAAAATTTTAACATAAATTGACACCCAATTTGATACACCTAATCTCAAAAGTAACAAAAATGTGCTAAATCTCCTCACTCAATAATCAAAAAGAAAAAATTCCTCTTGCATCGTCTTAGTTGGGAAATTTCAACATAAATTGACACCTCACTTGATACACCTAACCTCAAAAATAATAAAAATAGGCTCAATCTCCCATCTCGATAATCCAAATGAAAAAATTCGACTTGCATCCTCTTAGTTGGAAAATTTTAAGATAAATTGAAACCCCACTTGATACACCTAACCTGAAAACTAACTAAAATGTGCTAAATCTCCTCACTCAATAGTCAAAATGAAAAAAATCCTCTTGCATCGTCTTAGTTGGAAAATTTCAACATTAATTGACACCTCACTTGTTACACCTAACCTCAAAAATAACAAAAATAGGCTCAATCTCCCATCTCGATAATCCAAATGAAAAAATTCGACTAGCATCCTCTTAGTTGGAAAATTTTAACATAAATTGACACCCCATTTGATACACCTGATCTCAAAACTAACAAAAATGTGCAAAATCTCCTCACTCAATAATCAACAAGAAAAAATTCCTCTTGCATCGTCTTAGTTGAAAAATTTCAACATAAATTGACACCTCACTTGATACACCTAACCTCAAAATTAACAAAAATAGGCTTAATCTCCCATCTCGATAATCCGAATGAAAAAATTCGACTTGCATCCTCTTAGTTGGAAAATTTTAACATAAATTGACACTCCACTTGATACACCTAACCTCAAAAATAACAAAAATAGGCTTAATCTCCCATCTCGATAATCGAAATGAAAAAATTCGACTTGCATTCACTTAGTTGGAAAATTTCAACATAAATTGACACCGCACTTGATACACCTAACCTCAAAAATAACAAAAATAGGCAAAATCTCCCATCTCGATAATCCAAATGAAAAAATTCAACTTGCATCCTCTTAGTTGGAGAATTTTAACATAAATTGACACCCCATTTGATACACCTAATTTCAAAACTAACAAAAATGTGCAAAATCTCTTCACTCAATTATCAAAAAGAAAAAAATCCTCTTGCATCGTCTTAGTTGGAAAATTTCAACATAAATTGACACCTTACTTGATACACCTAACCTCAAAAATAACAAAAATAGGCTTAATCTCCCATCTCGATAATCCAAATGAAAAAATTCGACTTGCATCCACTTAGTTGGAAAATTTTAACATAAATTGACACCCCATTTGATACACTTAATCTCAAAACTAAAAAAAATGTGCTAAATCTCCTCACTCAAAAATCAAAAAGAAAAAATTCCTCTTGCATCGTCTTAGTTGGAAAATTTCAACATAAATTGACACCTTACTTGATACACCTAACCTCAAAAATAACAAAAATAGGCTTAATCTCCCATCTCGATAATCCAAATGAGAAAATTCGACTTGCATCCACTTAGTTGGAAAATTTCAACATAAATTGACACCTCACTTGATACACCTAACCTCAAAAATAACAAAAATAGGCTTAATTTCCCATCTCGATAATCCAAATGAAAAAATTCGACTTGCATCCTCTTAGTTGGAAAATTTTAACATAAATTGACACCCCATTTGATACACCTAATCTCAAAACTAACAAAAATGTGCAAAATCTCATCACTCAATTATCAAAAAGAAAAAATTCCTCTTGCATCGTCTTAGTTGGAAAATTTCAACATAAATTGACACCTTACTTGATACACCTAACCTCAAAAATAACAAAAATAGGCTTAATCTCCCATCTCGATAATCCAAATGAAAAAATTCGACTTGCATCCACTTAGTTTTAAAATTTCAACATAAATTGACACCTCACTTGATACACCTAACCTCAAAAATAACAAAAATAGGCTTAATCTCCCATCTCGATAATCCAAATGAAAAAAATCGACTTGCTTCCTCTTAGTTGGAAAATTTCAACATAAATTGACACATCACTTGATACACCTAACCTCAAAAATAACAAAAATAGGCTTAATCTCCCATCTCGATAATCCAAATGAAAAAAATCGACTTGCATCCTCTTAGTTGGAAAATTTCAACTTAAATTGACACCTCACTTGATACACCTGACCTCAAAAATGACAAAAATAGGCTTAATCTCCCATCTCGATAATCGAAATGAAAAAATTCGACTTGCAGCCTCTTAGTTGGAAAATTTCAACATAAATTGACACCTCACTTGATTCACCTACCCTCAAAAATAACTAAAATAGGCTTAATCTCCCATCTCGATAATCCAAATGAAAAAATTCGACTTGCATCCTCTTAGTTGGAAAATTTCAACATAAATTGACACCTCACTTGATACACCCAACCTCAAAAATAACAAAAATAGGCTTAATCTCCCATCTCAATAATCAAAATGAAAAAATTCGACTTGCATCCTCTTAGTTGGAAAATTTTAACATCAATTGACACCTCATTTGATACACCTAATCTCAAAACTAACAAATATGTGCTAAATCTCCTCACTCAAAAATCAAAAAGAAATAATTCCTCCTGCATCGTCTTAGTTGGAAAATTTCAACATAAATTGACACCTCATTTGATACACCTAACCTCAAAAATAACAAAAATAGGCTCAATCTCCCATCTCGATAATCCAAATGAAAAAATTCGACTTGCATCCTCTTAGTTGGAAAATTTTAACATAAATTGACACCCCATTTGATACACCTAATCTCAAAACTAACAAAAATGTGCAAAATCTCCTCACTCAATTATCAAAAAGGAAAAAATCCTTTTGCATCGTCTAAGTTGGAAAATTTCAACATAAATTGACACCCCGCTTGATACACCTAACCTCAAAAATAATAAAAATAGGCTCAATCTCTCATCTCGATAATCCAAATGAAAAAATTCGACTTGCATCCTCTTGGTTGGAAAATTTTAACATAAATTGACACCCCACTTGATACACCTAACCTCAAAAATAACAAAAATAGGCTCAATCTCCCATCTCGATAATCCAAATGAAAAAATTCGACTTGCATCCTCTTAGTTGGAAAATTTTAACATAAATTGACACCCCATTTGATACACCTGATCTCAAAACTAACAAAAATGTGCAAAATCTCCTCACTCAATAATCAACAAGAAAAAAATCCTCTTGCATCGTCTTAGTTGGAAAATTTCAACATAAATTGACACCTCACTTGATACACCTAACCTCAAAATTAACAAAAATAGGCTTAATCTCCCATCTCGATAATCCAAATGAAAAAATTCGACTTGCATCCTCTTAGTTGGAAAATTTTAACATAAATTCACACCCCATTTGATACACCTAATCTCAAAACTAATTAAAATGTGCTAAATCTCCTCACTCAATAGTCAAAAAGAAAATCTTGAAACCGAACAAGGAGACAAAATAAAAAATAACTACGCTAGAATCAACAGGCTAATAAAAAAGAAACAAATAAGCAATCAAAAAAATTAGGATCACAGGAGGACCTATGAATGATAAAAAGAAAGAAAATGGAAGTAAAAAAGTAAAAAAAAAAAACATCTTGACAAGAACGTGAACTGGTTTAAAAAGGCAAGAACTAAACAATAAAAAAAGCAACAGGGTGAAGATGACATGGAGTTAGGGAGAGGCAAAAGAATGAGAATCAATTAAACATTCAAACATCCTCAAAAAACGTAAAAAGCCTTCAAATATCAGAAAATCAAGAAAACAAAGAAAACGAATAGAGGAACACAATAAAGAAAACAGCTAAGTAAAAAACAAGGTTATGAATGAAAGAAAAATAAGCAGTCAAAAAAAATGAGGAGCAAAGGAGAGATAGAAGTACAAAAGTAAAAAAAAAAACACCGATAAACAGGTTCAAGAAAACGGGGAAAGAGGAAAGAGGGAAAAACAAGAATGCAAATTAAAGAAGGAATGGCAGTTTTGAAGATCACAAGAGATAGCAAGGGACAATGATAAAAAGAAAAAAAAAACAATAAAATACCAGAAAATCAAGAATAAACAAATTCTGAAATGGAAAAACAGCAAAAAAATTAGCTAAGCAAGAAATGGGACTATACCAAGCTGATTATAGAAAGAAAAACACAATATTGGATGACAAGAAAATTTAAAACGGCAATAATAAAAAAAAAACAACGGAAGTGAAAAAAGTGCAAAAAACATCATGATGAAGACTTCAACAGACAAGAATAGATTCGAAAAATTCTTGTTGCAAGTTGTAAGTGGTTCCTCCCACCTTTTTCACTAGCCTCATAACTTCCATACTCGGGAGTGCTCTTGAGGTCCTCTTCCAAGCTGGAGTAGGAGTGCGGCCGAGAAGTTTTTGTTTTTTGTGGCAGAGAATGCAGACCCATAACTACTGGAATGAGAAATAAAGAGATTGAAAGTCAGTATGAAGCACGCGTAGGTAGTACCATCAAAGTTTACTCAATATGTACATAAGTTGCGTCACATGCGTTGACATTTTGATAAATCCAAATTACAAGGTGAGGGTTGTCCAAATAGAGTAAGAGTAATCTACATGAAATTCTCTACAATTTAGCAAAAAAAAAATCCATTGAAATTGGTCGATAAGTAACGGAGTTGAGAAATTTTGAACTCACAAAACGGTTGTTTGTAAACAATAGCGTCCAGGCCTCAAGTCTTGGTTTTGCGACCAGATGTTGCCATGTTTCAACACAAAACGTAAATTTTCACCTTCAAAAATGTTTTTGAATGACAGAAGTCATTTATGACGAAAAACTGATGGAATTATGGGTGTTTGGGACTGGTGATTTAGATTAATTTATTTTCCGAGTATTTTTTCTTAAGGCTTTATAACATTCATGGCATGAATTTCCAGAGAATGGTTGATTTGTGCTTGTTTTTTCAATGTTTTTTGCTCGTTTCCTCGTGAAAATGCACGAATTTACAAGATCCTTTCTTTCAGATCTCTAGACAGTATGTATCCAAAACTGGAACAGTAAGGCAATATTCCTATTTTTGGATGTGTGCGTGTGGAGATTTTTTAACGCAGCTTTTTTCCGCTAAATCTGGAATTCTACCCACGTATACTATTTCCCAATGTATACCATGCAATTGTATACTACATAGATATAATGAAAACGTGCATTATTTAGTTTTTTACGTAATTTTATTCGTACGTAACGTAACTAATCTAGTAAGTACTTATTATTATTATAGTGTATGGTGTTTTGTGGAAATCAATTTCCCAGTGTTACTTTAGTTTGTTTTTGAGCAGCTTTAATGTTGTATGAGGATATTTTGTGTCAAAATATGGATTGTCTTAATAATTCGTTTATTTTAGTTGATTGTGTAATAATAAAAATGATGAAATAACGGTTGTTTTGGTTTTCGGGGAAACTTTGCGGTTCATGTTTCCTGGACATGAATAAACAATTTTGAGTATTTTCAAGATTTATTTACTTTTCACTTGAATCCAGGCCACTTACAACAATGTAGAAATCTAATCTTCATCGGCAATTTTTTGATTATCATAAATTCTCTTTTTCTATATCGGATCGTCAAAAGGCGGTCGAAGATAATGATTTTGACCTTTATCGATTGGCCGAGATTATCGGGTTCAGACGGACAAAAACCCTTTTTTGCGTGATGGCAATTTTAAAACCAAATTGCCTATAAGAACAATGGTGAAGAAATAACTATGAAATGGTGGTTTGTCTGCCAGATATGCCGTTTAGTAGGCCGTAGTGCATTAGTTTATATAATTATTTTATTTCATACTGTACCGTAAAGTATCATTTACCGGACCCAAAACCAGTCCGGCAATTGACACTTTACATCATCAGAGACTGTAAAAAAATTTACTTGACCACTCCAAAAATGACATGTTGCATCATCAAAGACTGTGAAATTGCATTGGTAGCATGGTTTAGCTGGCGCCATCTCATGATTTTAATTGATAACTTGACATAGAATGTTGGTAATATATAATTAACCTATCTGTTATCCAAGTAGTGACATGGTTTGACTGACGCCATCTCATGGTAAGATTGTGAGGCGGACTGCCACTCTAAGTGTATGGTTTGACAAGAAAGCACTTTAAGTTAATTAAAAAAAATTATCACAGTAGGAAACAAAACAATATACGATACACAGCCGTTAAATGTCATTAAACTAATCGTCCAGAAATTCCGGACTCGGCTTCTTCGTCGCCTTGTCCATAAACATCTCGACTCGTAATTTAAAAAGTCATTTACCTTAGTGACGTAAATTACTATAACACTGAATTTAGTGCTGAAAAGTAGATCACTTTATTTATTTAGTGATGAAGTAGTTTATCACATCATAAGTTAAAGAAGGTAGGTGTACAAAATCACTAAATAATGTAAGAAAATATTGAATATCACGAATCAAATTTAATCACTGGATCACAAATCATTTACTGCACAATCAATCACTAGACTGGATACTGATGATGTAAATAAATCACTAAATAAATAATTTTCCTCCCTAGATAAGTGTGAAAATCATTTTATCACCAAATCACTGAACTTAACTATTAGTTCCACAGCTACACCAATCGGTTGTTATTCAGTGATGGAGTGAATAAATCACTGGATAATAAATCGATATCTTCCTCCTTGGGTCAGTTTTGTTTTATATCAATACGCAATATTTTTATCACTAAATTAATGGATCACTGCACAATCAATCACTGACTTTTCATCCCTAATCACATAACTACACGATATATAGTGATTTAGTCAGTGATTGCAACATAATTTGTTAGTTGATTGAAATTTGTGATCCACTTGTATGTTGATCAAGTGATTCAGTGATTTTAGGTACCTACTCTAGTGATTTTGACGATATATAATTTGGTGAATTAGTGACTTATATAAGATCAATAAGAATAATGTGGAGATTCAGCGATTAAAATATTCAATAAACAGTTGATTGGATGTGATGATGTACCTAACTACTTAGTGATCAGATTTAGTGATTTTTGATCAATTGAAGTGATTCAGTGATATCTTGGCGATGTAATCTTGTGTATTATTGATTAATAAGATCAAGAAGTGATGTGAGGATTGATAAGTTAAACATGTGATCTAGTGATTAAAATATTCATTTATCTGTTGCTGGGACGGTTTTAGGATATGAGCATGAGTAGTGATTTAGTGATATCGAAATTTCTTTTTCCAATGTTTTTGTGGATCTATTCAATTTTGTGATACATTTGTATGTTGATCTTGTAACTCAGTGATCACAGTTAGTCTAGTGATTTAGGATTCAGTGATCTTATTGACGCTGTTATTTTGTGAATTAGTGATTTATAAAATCAGGTGACGTGAGGATTCATCGGTTAAAGATGATCTTGATGGGGGGATTGATAAGTTAAAGATGTGATGATCAATTCACCGATCCAGTTAATCAGTCAGGTAGAGTATCTCAAAAATCCCATTTTTCCTTCAGCTACGAAGAAATTGCTGAGTAACATTCATCAAGTGAGTAATACCTTCGACTATCAACACACATCATACATCAACCCTGTACTCTGGCCTGTAGACCATCATACTCCCCCCCTTAAAAGCCACATGTGTTTAACGACCTGCAACTATCTCGGATCCTCGAGTCGTACCCGTTCACTTTTCAGTTCTGTGCTGTGTTTCAAGCGGCTCGAAACAGATACTCTCGTACGAACGCACGAGTACCCGGTTTTTCGCGAGAGGAAAAAAAAGCCGGTTCCGGTTAAAAAAAAAATTCGTAACTCGTGCGACAATTGCAACAGTTTATTGACTTGGGATTTGAGAAAATGTAGGTACCGCTTGGTTGATGCGGATAAAATGTGTGAGAGTGTTAATTTTTGAGTGTTGGTGTGATTTTTGACGGGATTGTATGTCATGTAAATTTCAAAATGTTCAAAAACTGTTTACAGTGAACGTATGGATTTCGAATCACTTTTTTTCCAATAAATTGCACATTGCAACATTTTTCTTCAAATTTCGAGCTTAAAAATGACAGTTTCTTGAATTTAATTTACGTCACACTTCAAATGGACGTCATACACCTTCACCGAAATAAATCAATTATTAATTAATGTATGGAAATAAATTGACAAAAATATGAACAAAATCATTAAATTGTCCGAACAATAGACTCATAAAAAAAAATTAGTATTCACCTCTCGCAAGCAATAATTATCGGGCTATTTATAATATACGACCGATAAATCTTTGTTGCGTGTCTCAAAATTTTCACCAAATTGAATGTTATCGTATTAACTATACTTAGAAAATTTTGATAAAGTAATAAATTTGACAAATATCCAAATCCTGCTGAGAAATGGTTACTTTGGAATAAATTTTTGAGCCATTGTTTTACATTGTGAGTGTTTATTGAGGAATTATTTAAAATTACGTGACAAATTAGTGAATACGTAAAAGTCTGACTGGTTTCAGTTTTGTTTATCACTGAATTATTGTCGAATAATACAAAGTTTATTTTTAATCTATCAAATTCACAGTTTTCCCAAATTTTAAAATTTAATTGCCAAATTTCTTCATTATCAAATCTAAAAATAACCAAACAAGCGTTTAAAATCAAGATCAATTAAAATTGATGTGCGACTGTTAATCAGGAAGCCACTGATTCCGTCTGATGGGAGTGTGAAAAGGTCGTAATTTTTTTTTCAGATGATCTTCACACTTTAACCATATCAATCACCAGGTGACAATTATGCGCCAATGCCTTTACGAAAATGGCTAGACCCAAGAAAGTGCTGAAAATATTCTTGGGTATCATAATCGGAGTGTTGTTTTCGCAGTTCTTTGCAAATTCCACTAATTTTTGTGCCCCCCATTTGGTGGCCAAGCAAAAGGAGGATGGGGACTTTGTGGCAGGGAAATCGACTCCGAGGAGTAAAAATTTGTTGTTTGCTGGTGAGTGATAACGATAAGGTTATTCTGTATGGTAATTACATACTATGCAGATTAGTTTATCGATGATATTTTTGATTCAGTTGTTTATGTGATCTATTTTATTTGATTCCATAAATAGAGCTTATTGCGTTTGCGATGTCAACAGGAAGTTGTATTT
Organism: Orchestes rusci; assembly: GCA_958502075.1. Classification (NCBI taxonomy): domain Eukaryota; kingdom Metazoa; phylum Arthropoda; class Insecta; order Coleoptera; family Curculionidae; genus Orchestes; species Orchestes rusci. The sequence goes on along the minus strand of OY293308.1, from coordinate 913,226 downwards.
TCTGTGCACATCAATATAATACCGGGTGCGACACGAAACATTTCCCACCAGGCTTACTCCTCTTTTGGGCATGTCAATTTTTGTTTTTTGCTGCGCCGCTTTGAACTAGTTTGACAAATTTTCAAAATAAACTAAATAAATTGAACAAACTACAGGGTTATAGAAAAAAAACTATAATACAAAAACTTATCATTATTTTTCAGTGTAACAATTTTTATTAGAAGAGGAAGAAATTTTGTATACATATTATTTATCCTTTAAGGAAAAAAAATTAAAAGGGACAAATTACTTGAAAGATATGATAAATAATTGTCAGGTTTGTTAAGACAAAACAACAGCAAATTATTAATAAAAGTTAATAAAAATCCCCTCCAGTAACAAAAATCTCTCAAAAAGGGACAGAAAGGAAAAATAGCAATAAAAAGATCTAGAAATATTTATTTAGCATATAAAGAAAAAATAATTATTAAATCAAAAATCCCCTAAAATAAGTGAAAAATAAAAAAAGGAAAAATCACTAAAAAGGTGTAGGCTTGTTAAGACAAGGTGAACAAAACAATTGAAAACTACACCTAAAAACTAGAAAGGAAAATGCACTAAAACAATCCAAAAAGTATTTGTTAAAAAAGTAGCCATAGGAAAAAACAACTACGTACATATTATTAAATGAAAAATCCACAAAAAATTAAAAAAAATAAAGAAAAACCACTACGAATGTGTAAAAAAGTACTTGATAGGTTTTTTGAAAAATAGCAAAGTTGAAAAAAAAAATATGAATCATCAAATACCTTCCAGTAACAGAAATTTTTCAAAAAAAGTGTTAAATAAAAAAAAAGGTAAAAAGGTGTAAAAATACTTGGCATGTTAGGAAATAGCAAAGGTGACAATTAAACCCTTTCCAGTCTCAAAAAAGGGAAAAGAAAAAAAAAGGGAAAAAATCACATAAAAGGTCCATAAAATATTTTTCTAGCGTGTCAAACATCCTCTAAAAAGTAAAAAATAAAAAAAAAATAAAAAAGAAAGAAAACCCTAAAATGGTGTGAAGAATATTTGTTAGGCTTGTTAAGAAATAGCGAAGGTGAAAAGAGAATTTAAATTTCTTTCAGTTACAAAAATCCTTAAAAAAAGTGAAAAATTCAAAAAGCACAGAAAAGAACCACGAAATATTCGCTTGGCATACCAAACATCCTTTAAAAAGTGAAAAATAAAAAAAAGAAATAGCACTGAATAGGTCTAAAAAATACTTGACGCTTATTAAGAAATATAAAAAGTTGAAAAAGAATTTCAATTATAAAAAAATCCTTCAAAAAAAGTGAAAAATTATAAATAAAAAAGGAAAATAAGCACAGAACACGTGCTTAGCGTGTCAAACATCCTCTAAAAAATTAAAGAATGAAAAAGCACTAAAGAGGTACAGAAATATCAGAGGTGAAAAAACCATTAAAATCCTCTCCAGCAACAAAAATGCTTCAAAAAAGTAAAAAATTGAAAATGGAAAATCATCAAAAAGCTTGACAAAATATTTTTGGAGTGATAAAACCATAATAGTTTATTATTCATTCTATTTCCTTCCATATTCGAAAATTGTTTTTCCCTGGATTTTTGTTTTGAGGAATATTATTTAGGACGATTTCCCAATTTGGGATAATTTTCCATGTAAAAAATGTTGAAAAGTATGTCATCATTTTCTCTTTTATTTTTGAGTTTCAACCAAAACGTTGAAAAACAATAATAATAATATAATAATAATGCAATGCTTCAAATACACAATAAAAATAAAGGAAATTAATATATAAAATAGATAAAATAGAGCGAAAGTGTTAAAAAAAAACAATACTTTGTAAAATACATGGACAAAAATACATATTAGTAGTAGTACCTAATGTTTTGAAAAATCTTAAAATCATTCTTCAGCTAAATCCAATAAATAATAGAGAATCCTTCAAGATCAAATAATTAAGAAAATAAATTCCTGAGTAAGAAAATTCCAAATAAAAAAAAATACAGAAAAGACAGATAAATCCATTTTTGATCTAAAATGAAATTATGTAAATAAATCAAAAAGCAGCAAAAAACTATTCAAAATTTTACATCAAAAAACTTAAAATTGTTGAGGTTTAAAAATATCTTTGATTTTTAGCCTAAAAGTATCATTGTTGTAGAATTTTTAAAATAACGTTTTGACATTTTTGTTCTCAAAATATCTTTAATTTTAGCTCAAATATTTTTTTTGGTTTTAAATAAGAAAGAGAGAAAGTATTGTTGATTTTTAGTTTTATTCAAAAACATCGTTGATTATTAAAATTATCGTTGTTTTTTATCCTTGAAAGTATCGTTGATGTGTATCAAAATTCAAAGGTATAGTTGTATGATGGAGCCAACTATACAGGGTGTTTATTAATTGAATACCGATACTTGTGGGTGATAATCCTTGGTTGATTTTAAGACAAAAAGTTCATATGGACATAGCTTAGATTTTAAGATACAGGGCGTTGAAATTTATTTATTTTTTTATCATTACTTTGATACTGTTCCAGATATCTTTTTGAAATTTGGTACACGTCTACTATGCATCAATATGCATGGGAATGTTAGAGAGGGCGCCACTGATTTAAAAATATTGGAAGACATAGCAGGGTGTCAATGCAATTAAGTAGATTTTATTTTTTTAAGCGAAAACCATGCGCCGGACGAAAAAAAATCAAGAGAACAAAGTGGCTCAGAAATAAATAGAGATTTTATAAATAATTTTTATTTTAAAGCGAAGCAGTGGCGTACAAGTTTTTTCCCAAAAATATTGAGTGCAAAATCCGTACGGACGCCACTGGTAAAAATAATAAAAATGTTTGTACATCACAAAATGCATATTGAAGCCTACAAGGCGTGTACCAAATTTCATAAAGATATCTAGAATAGTATCAGAGTAACTATAGAAAAATCATGTATTTTTTAAAATTTCAACACCCTGTATCTTGAAAATTAGGCTCTTGCGGACCTATGTTCATATGAACTTTTTGTCTTAAAATTATTAAAGAATTATCACCCTTAAGTATCGGCATTCAATTAATAAACACCCTGTATATCGTAACGTTTGTTGATAAGTATTATCATTGATTATCAAAAATAAGGTTAATTTGGTTAAACCATCAACCCACATTGCAGGATTAACGGTAAATCAATTCCTTGAACTGAAGAACCAATAAATCGATAAACTGACCCACTTTATCCGGTTTTTCATGACGATTCGCACAGTAAAATAACCTTGCAGCATATATCTATTATTGTCACCTTTAATCAGCCAATTAATTAACATAAACTTCAAGGTGTAATGACAGCCGAACAGTACCTGCACACACGTGCCAAAGCAGTATGGCTCACCTGGGGCCAGGAAGTACCAGGAAAAATGTTGATTTTTTCTTCGGAAAATTCTACAAGCAACGAAATTCCTCTGGTGGCGTTGAAGGGCATTGACGACAGTTATCCTCCTCAAAAAAAATCGTTTACTATGCTGAAGTACATGCACGATAATTTTATCGACCAGTACGAGTGGTTTATGCGAGCTGATGACGATGTTTATGTCAGAAGCGATAAGCTTGAGGAACTTTTAAGAGCGGTTGATTCCAGGAAACCATTATTTATTGGCCAGACAGGCAGGGGGACCAAAGAGGAACGGGGGCATCTGTCTTTGGGTGAGTTTTAAGAATTGGACTGGAGCCAATTAGGATTTAAATTTAATTTATTTCATACTGTATTGTGAAGTACCATTTACCCGGTAAATGACACTTTACATCATCAGAGACTGTAATAAAAATTTCCTTTACTACTCCGTCTGTCAAAGTCTGTGAAATTGCATCTCATGGTTTTAATTAATAACTGAAATGTTGCTAACATAAGTAACCTATCTATATTACGTGAGTGACACTGGCGCCACCTTTGACAATGAGAAAGCACTTTTCCTCTTAGAACATCCTGACTCGTAATTTAAATAGTCATTTACCGTCTTAGTAACGTAAATAACTATTACAGATTCGGACGAGAATTTTTGTATGGGTGGACCGGGTATGATTATGAGCAGAGAAACATTGAAAAGAATAGCACCGTTTATTGAAGACTGTTTGGTTAATTTGTATACTACTCATGAGGATGTGGAGGTTGGGAGGTGTGTGAGGAGGCATGCGGGGATTTCTTGCACTTGGAATTATGAGGTGAGTGAATTTAATGTACAGAAATAAACGCACTGTAAGCATTGAAACGCGCACAATTGCATAAGTATCGGGTTTCATATCGTCTGATTGTTGACGGATTATCATGAATGTGGATTTTTTTGTTGGAATTATGTCTGACTGGTTGTGGTTGAAAATAACCATCTCACATTTTCCCCAATGATTTTTTTATTTTTAATGCAGCAGCCAAAATTTCTGTATAAAAAAAAATCAAAAAGTATTATTTGTGGAGCTGCCATTTTTAAACGGCTTGAGTTGAAGACTTTAAATTTGGCTTGATTATTCTTCAAACTGTCTACAATCCCTGGAATAAATGTCAAGTCTCCACAAAATTTCCAAACATGGTTTTGAAATTTTCAAATCTATTGAATCAAAAATGGGCAGTTTTAAAAAATTTATTTGTGAAGCTTCCATTTTGAAGCGGCTTGAGCTAGAGACTTGAAAACTGGCCTAATTATACTTCGAACTGTTTGGAATCACTGGAATGAATTTCAAGTATCCACAAAATTTTCAAATGTAGTTTTAAAATTTCCAAAACTATTGTATCAAAAAGAGGAAATTTTCAAACTTGTATTTATGAAGCTACCATTTTCAAACGGCTTGAGTTAGAGTCTTGAAATTTGGCTCGATTATTCTTCAAACTGTCTACAATCCCTGAAATAAATTTCAAATTTTCACAAAATTTCCAAACATGGTTTTGAAATTTTCAAATCTATTGAATCAAAAATGGGCAGTTTTTAAAAATTTATTTGTGAAGCTTTGATTTTGAAGCGGCTTGAGCTAGAGACTTGAAAACTGGCCTAATTATACTTCGAACTGTTTGGAATCACTGGAATAAATTTCAAGTATCCACAAAATTTTCAAATGTAGTTTTAAAATTTCCAAAACTATTGTATCAAAAAGAGGAAATTTTCAAACTTGTATTTATGAAGCTACCATTTTCAAACGGCTTGAGTTAGAGTCTTGAAATTTGGCTCGATTATTCTTCAAACTGTCTACAATCCCTGAAATAAATTTCAAATTTTTACAAAATTTCCAAACATGGTTTTGAAATTTTCAAATCTATTGAATCAAAAATGGGAAAATGTCAAACATTTATTTATGGAGCTGTCATTTTCAAACGGCTTGAGTTAGAGACTTGAAATTTGACTCGAATATTCTTCAAACTGTCTACAATCTCTGGAATAAATTTCAAATTTTTACAAAATTTCCAAACATGGTTTTGAAATTTTCAAATCTATTGAATCAAAAATGGGAAAATGTCAAACATTTATTTATGGAGCTGTCATTTTCAAACGGCTTGAGTTAGAGACTTGAAATTTGACTCGAATATTCTTCAAACTGTCTACAATCTCTGGAATAAATTACAAATTTCCACAAAATGTCCAAACATGGTTTTGAAATTTTCAAATCTATTGAATCAAAAATGGGAAAATGTCAAACATTTATTTATGGAGCTGTCATTTTCAAACGGCTTGAGTAAGAGACTTGAAATTTGACTCGAATATTCTTCAAACTGAATTCAATCCCTGGAATGAATTTCAAATTTTTACAATATTTCCAAACATGGTTTTGAAATTTTCAAATCTATTGAATCAAAAATGGGAAAATGTCAAACATTTATTTATGGAGCTGTCATTTTCAAACGGCTTGAGTTAGAGACTTGAAATTTGACTCGAATATTCCTCAAACTGTCTACAATCTCTGAAATAAATTTCAAATTTTTACAAAATTTCCAAACATGGTTTTGAAATTTTCAAATCTATTGAATCAAAAATGGGAAAATGTCAAACATTTATTTATGGAGCTGTCATTTTCAAACGGCTTGAGTTAGAAACTTGAAATTTGACTCGAATATTCTTCGAACTGTCTACAATCCCTGGAATGAATTTCAAATTTCCACAAAATTTCCAAACATGTTTTTGAAATTTTCAAATCTATTGAATCAAAAATGGGAAAATGTCAAACATTTCTTTATGGAGCTGCCATTTTCAAACGGCTTGACTTAGAGACTTGAAATTTGACTCGAATATTCTTCAAACTGTCTTCAATCCCTGGAATAAATTTCAAATTTCCACAAAATTTCCAAACATGGTTTTGAAATTTTCAAATCTATTGAATCAAAAATGGGAAAATGTCAAACATTTATTTATGGAGCTGTCATTTTTAAACGGCTTGAGTTAGAAACTTGAAATTTGGCTCGATTATTCTTCAAACTGTCTACAATCTCTGAAATGAATTTCAAATTTTTACAAAATTTCCAAACATGGTTTTGAAATTTTCAAATCTATTGAATCAAAAATGGGAAAATGTCAAACATTTATTTATGGAGCAGTCATTTTCAAACGGCTTGAGTTAGAGACTTGAAATTTGACTCGAATATTCTTCAAACTGTCTACAATCTCTGGAATAAATTTCAAATTTTTACAAAATTTCCAAACATGGTTTTGAAATTTTCAAATCTATTGAATCAAAAATGGGCAGTTTTAAAAATTTATTTGTGAAGCTTCGATTTTGAAGCGGCTTGAGCTAGAGACTTGAAAACTGGCCTAATTATACTTCGAACTGTTTGGAATCACTGGAATAAATTTCAAGTATCCACAAAATTTTCAAATGTAGTTTTAAAATTTCCAAAACTATTGTATCAAAAAGAGGAAATTTTCAAACTTGTATTTATGAAGCTGCCATTTTCGAACGGCTTGAGTTAGAGACTTGAAATTTTGCTTGATTATTCTTCAAACTGTCTACAATCCCTGAAATAAATTTCAAATTTTTACAAAATTTCCAAACATGGTTTTGAAATTTTCAAATCTATTTAATCAAAAATGGGAAAATGTCAAACATTTATTTATGGAGCTGTCAGTTTCAAACGGCTTGAGTTAGAGACTTGAAATTTGACTCGAATATTCTTCAAACTGTCTTCAATCCCTGGAATGAATTTCAAATTTCCACAAAATTTCCAAAAATGGTTTTGAAATTTTCAAATCTATTAAATCAAAAATGGGAAAATGTCAAACATTTATTTATGGAGCTGTCATTTTCAAACGGCTTGAGTTAGAAACTTGAAATTTGACTCGAATATTCTTCAAACTGTCTACAATCCCTGGAATGAATTTCAAATTTCCATAAAATTTCCAAACATGGTTTTGAAATTTTCAAATCTATTGAATCAAAAATGGGAAATTTTCAAACATTTATTGATGGAGCTGCCATTTTCAAACGGCTTGAGTTAAAGACTGGAAATTTGGCTCGATTGTACTTCAAACTGTCAAGAATGTCTGGAATAAATTTCAAATATTCACAAAATTTTCAAATGTAGTTTTAAAATTTCCAAAACTATTGTATCAAAAAGAGGAAATTTTCAAACTTGTATTTATGAAGCTGCCATTTTCGAACGGCTTGAGTTAGAGACTTGAAATTTTGCTTGATTATTCTTCAAACTGTCTACAATCCCTGAAATAAATTTCAAATTTTTACAAAATTTCCAAACATGGTTTTGAAATTTTCAAATCTATTTAATCAAAAATGGGAAAATGTCAAACATTTATTTATGGAGCTGTCAGTTTCAAACGGCTTGAGTTAGAGACTTGAAATTTGACTCGAATATTCTTCAAACTGTCTTCAATCCCTGGAATGAATTTCAAATTTCCACAAAATTTCCAAAAATGGTTTTGAAATTTTCAAATCTATTAAATCAAAAATGGGAAAATGTCAAACATTTATTTATGGAGCTGTCATTTTCAAACGGCTTGAGTTAGAAACTTGAAATTTGACTCGAATATTCTTCAAACTGTCTACAATCCCTGGAATGAATTTCAAATTTCCATAAAATTTCCAAACATGGTTTTGAAATTTTCAAATCTATTGAATCAAAAATGGGAAATTTTCAAACATTTATTGATGGAGCTGCCATTTTCAAACGGCTTGAGTTAAAGACTGGAAATTTGGCTCGATTGTACTTCAAACTGTCAAGAATGTCTGGAATAAATTTCAAATATTCACAAAATTTTCAAATGTAGTTTTAAAGTTTCCAAAGAGGAGATTTTGGAACTTCCTATTGTGGAGCTGCAATTTCCAGCTCGAGTTGGAGACCTGAAAATTGGCTCCATAATACTTCAAACGATCTAAAATCACTGGAATAAATTTCAAGTCTCCTCTATCAGTGATCTCAAATCTTAGACACTCGCCGCTGGACCACCCTGGTACATCATTACTATTTTTTTTAAATTGATTTGAAAGCGTCTCCCTCATTATAGTAATGCAAAATTGACGCATGTAAAAACGGTAATTTTGACAAGTGGATAATTTAACTTGATCATATAGCCTTGCGTTAATGTTACCTTAAAAGGCGTGAGACATTTTTAGCGTTTTCGTGTAAAATCGATCAAGGATAAGTATTTTTACAGCCTTTATCGACTTAAATTTGGAAAAATAATGATAAGGTTATTAAAAATAATCCTCGATTTCGTTTTATTGCACCTCCGTCATTGTTATAATTATTTACGTTTTGATATTCAATGAGATCAACATCAATATTGATACATTGATACGTGTGCATAATGAGATAATTTTTTTCATCAGGTCATTGAATGATATTACTATCGGGATTTATTTATTTTTTCCTCTGCAATGGTCAAGTTTTGCTTATTTTGAAAAAACGCCTTTCCGATGCTGGAAATAGATTTATTGGATTACTTGAACTAGTTTTTTTTTATTTAATGTAAACTAGTTTGGAATCAGATCTGTGACGTAATCGGGATTTGCGCGTGCAATTCGGAGGGTCCGAATAATTATAGAATTAACTCAGTCGGAATAATATTGTCTATAAATGGTACAATGGTTATGTTAATTTGTTAAGTAGTTACAACAATGCTAAGTACCATTGGTTCAGAGTACGAATAATTGGGATAATTTATTACATTTCCAAGTGGCCTTGGGATAAGAAATAAATAAAAAACGTTCATTCTTCAAAAATCCATTTTTACGTTGTTTTAAGAGCACCCTGTATAATTTTCAAATAAACTTTGCTATTACTGACAATTTAACATCGGAATCAATCCTGCATCATCACTTAAAAATAACATGCGTTAGACAATGTTTCTGCAAATTTGGAATTTTTGTAACTGAACAATTTCCACTTTTGAATTTAATTTGATTGAACCGTCATTGGCAAAAACAATGCTAAAAATGTTGGCAATTTTCCTAGCAAATTCCAAAGTTAATTTACAACTAGAAAACCAATTTAAAAGTTACGACTCCAATACACATTCCCGGTTCTCCAAGGTACTGATCCGACTTTATGGTTCTGAAACGAACACCCGTCCATAGTAAATGACTTGAAAACGAAACGATAAAAACACTCTTAAGAATTATATTGCTTAAGTAGTTAAGTGCCTTAAAAGTGCCCTTATCCGGCGATAGAAATGTCAATATTTAACAGCTTTTTCATTTTGACTTTTTTTTTTGGCTTATTGTCGTCAACTGTACGCATTAAGTCAAGGTGATCATGTTGTAATGGATATGCGTAAACAAAAATTTACGTGAATTAAAATCCACATGTTTTGTCTGTTTCTGACCCAGCCAAAAAAAATTGAAGAATTAACAAAATTTTGATATACAGTGTGTTTCATTTTGTTTGAATATAATTCGATGTTTTATTAAAACTATAGTCCGATTTGATACATTTTTTCTCAGTTTATATCAATGATCTAATAACTATTATATAGTAGTCTAATAGATCTATCTTTTTTTTTTCATTTTGTTTTTTTAGACTTATCTTTATTCCATTAATTGAGATTTATTCACCGCTGTATACACTTAATTTTTAGTAATTTTTTAAATTTTCAATTGTCTGTTTGAACGTTTCTGTTTCATTGAAAGGAATTTTTCATAATTTTCAAGTTTCTCTTTATAACTAGACTGCTTTTTTTGGCTTTTTTTTTCAGCAATTTTGCTGTTTCAGTTTCAAGGTATTTTTTATAATTTAAATTTTCTCATTATCTCATCCTACATGTAAATTCTTGTTATTCCAGCTAGCTTATACAGGGGAAAAAAGAAAATTAGCAAAATAAATGTTTGGCGTTTGGTAATCTTCTGAACTCACCCTGTATAAGCTAGAGTATCAAACCTATACTCGATTGTATTTGAAGAGAATTTTCAAGTAGTTCATTCATTAACTAAATTTTTGAACATCCTGTCAGAGCTGTCGCAATTACTTTTAAAATGTAATTCAATTACAATTACCAATTACCTTGAGTATGACAAAAGTAATTCAATTACCAATTACGATCAAAAGTAATTGATTCTTTATGAAATTACCACATGCCAATTACTGATTTTAATTCGATTACTTTTAAAAGTAATCGAATTACTTTTTGGTAATCGAATTACTTTTTCAGTGGTTGAATTACCTGAAAAGTAATTGAATTACCCAAATTCTAGGAAAATTATATTTGAGTAATTTGATAAGTATGTACAGGGTGTCCCATTTTGGGTACTTTTGCAGGGTATCTCCGTTATTCTTATAGATAGAAAGTTGCGGTTTTCGCGACAGTGTGCTACTTTTTCGTGAAACTGTAGATGTCGTTAACAAAATTTGCATAGCCTTTTTAGTTTTTAAGATACAGGGCTAAACTGAAAATGTTGGAATTTAAGGTACCCCTCGTATCTAAACTATCAGATAAGTTATGGAAAATGTGAAAACTGTTTCTTATATAACTTTTCCCGTAGAACTCGATTCTGCCTTCGGAATTAGTATACAGGGTAAGGTCAAAAAGTTATCGGACCCAACTTTATTTTTTTAAATGGAACACCCTGTATATTTATAGTACATACATTAAGAAGATTTAGTTGTTTATTATTGTTATTCATGGCCTACTATCAAATTATGCATTTAATTTCAGAAAATTGTCATTTATTGGGGTGTTTATGTGAAAAAGTGCATACTGTTATATATTTCTTCACATTCTCATCATCATCCGTCATCTTTATGTGTAAATAAGGTGGGTATATCTATGTATGTGGTTTCCCAAATTACAATAAACAATACATACACTATCTAGTGTAATGAAATATGATGAATTATTATATTGATATTTTATGTTTGTCTTTGATCATATAATATACTCAAAGAAAACCGGCGAGCAATGGATGCGGTGATGTTGAATAATTTTGTAATGTAATATGTAATTCCCCCAGGCCCAGGAATATGAAGAAAAATTCCCCCACTATCGTTCTCTCATTCAATATAGACAGAATGAATCCAAATCATGTGACCATCAAACCTTTATCAAACTGGCAGTCACGTGACCAAAAAACAATGGCCGACTATTAAACTACCGCCACACTCACATCAGTTCAAGAGATTCAAGATTCAAGACTTCCACGGAGAACGCCACGGCGTTTACAACGGCAAAAGTCAAACCGAAAACCGAACGTCTCGAGCAAAAAGCGGTTCCACTAACAGATATGAAAGTAGTTCAATTATTCTCCAAGTAATTCAATTACTTTTCAAAGTAATTCAATTACTTTTCAAAGTAATTGAATTACTTTTCAAAGGAATTGAAGCATTCTGAAGGTAATTGAATTACTCTTCGAGTAATTGAATTACTCTTCGTGTAATTGAATTACTTTTCAAAGTAATTGAAGCACTCTGAAGGTAATTGAATTACTCGAAGAGTAATTGAATTACTCTTCAAGTAATTGAATTACTCTTCGAGTAATTAAATTACTCTTTGAGTAATTGAATTATCTGCGATATATTGAAACCAATTACTAATTACAATTACTTTATCTCAGTAATTGAAAAAACAATTACAATTACTCTTTTTGAAAAGTAATTGAATTAAAGTAATTCAATTACCAAAAAGTAATTAAATTACATTTTTCAATTATTGTAATTCAATTACCGACAGCATGGTATTTTATTACATAATTATTGTTATAAGGGTTTTTGGATGTGATAAATTCAGAAACGTATCCGTTTATAAATTCAAAAAATGCCTAATAACTTTTCTCACTTACGTACGTAACTTATTACTAATTACTTTAAACTGAAAAAAAAAATCTTTAGATTGGACCATTTTTAATTCAATCAAAATAAAACACATCTGTTTACAGCTGACTAAGGCTGTTATCTAATAGTAGAGTAATTTATAAAATGATAAAAAACCTTGTCGACATTTTCAAACCCCTTTAATAATTTGATTAATAAATTAAAAATAAAAATAATTCCTGATAGAAAGAATTGATTATCGTATTGATGAAAACATTTTAACATAACTCATACTCATTCAAATATCTATAAAATCAAACGTTAGTCTGTAATAGACGAATTAAGCCGTTTGAATGACAAAAATTACAAATTAAAAATTCAAAAAACTAGTTTCTGGCGTTTGTAGGAAATATTAGTTGTTCATGATGCTGCTAACAACCTTTGATCGTTGTACACATATTATACAGGGTGTTCCAAAAAAAACACGTAAGGGGATTCCTGCGTTATTTTGAAGAAAATTTGATCCAGTTTCTTCATGAACCTTGTTTCGAATTTGACAAAAACTTACTTTACAATACTCAATACTACATTCAAAAATAGTGACGAGTAAAAGGCAAAATAATCAAACAGTCACATTTCATTATTCAAATACCATAAATTTTTTATGGCCCATACAATGTTTAAAAATACACCATTTCTCGTGTACCCATTAAATATACAGGGGAAGTATGGTGTCAAATTTAACACTTCACTCACTGTTCAATGGATAAAACAAAAATGTTACCAATGCGATTAAAGTGAGTTAAAATTAAAATGATTTTAAGATTCTATTTTTAGCATACATTTTCCTTATTATTCTCATTTCAGATGCAAATCATTTTCTACCACAATAAAAGTGGCGAAGACGCCTACACCGGAGATCTTAACAAAAAAGAAGTCCACAAAGCCATTACTCTACATCCGGTAAAAAAACCGGAATTTATGTATAGGCTGCATGAATATATACAGGTAGATATTTCACCCATATAATGTACCATGCATATAAACAGACCCATACCTTATTACACTAAACTAAATCTCTATTTATAGCCCAGCAATTTAACTCATGAGCGATTCCGCTTGTCCCTAATAGACTTTATTAATTACAAACTATTAGCGCAATTAATAATATTGCATATCATTAGCCCATCAAATTAAATATCATTGATCATCGGGATTTAATTTTCAAATTTTAGTCTGTCTCACACAATAAATCAGTGGGACGCTAAACCTGTTTGTTTGAATGGTCACTTTATTCTTTGGGGTCTATGAGGCCCTTTTATACAGGGTGTTCCAAAAAGTTTATTTTTTCAGGGTTTAAAAATCCAAAACGCTTTGCACCAATCCATCCTCCTCCACAGAGATATAGCAGCCTCCATGAAGGAGCTGGGTTATAGCAAAGATAAGGTTGAGGAGGCCTATATAGGAAAGGATATGCCTCTTTTCACGGAGAAAAGAGGGAGTGAGGGATATTTAGGAGATACTAGTCTTTTAGGTAAGGTCAAAAACAACTGAATAATATTTTTTGGTAGAATACGTCAAATTAATGGTAATTGAATGTGGAGGTCACTTGTGTTGACATTTTGACATTGTTTATCACGTTTTGGATGATTTTCAATAATGGTTCAATTTTTTTCGTTTGTAGGTAGTTGTAGCAAACCTTTTTTTTATTTTTAATTAACTTGTTTGTTTTATTTTATTTTTAATCTAGCTTTGTTTATTTTAACTGGTTCATTTATTATTCCACTTTATCCAGATCTATTTCGAAAGGATTTTTAATTTAATTCGACGTTTTGATGGTAATTTTTTGATAAACATTATTTTCTATTCTTTTTTTGATCACTTTTTCTATTCAAAGCAATTCATTTTTTAGTTTAAGGGGATTTATTCATTGATCATTTCTTGATTTTGCTTTTTTTAATCACTTATTCGGGATATTTTAACCATTTTCTCAACTTTTTTTTATTTATAATTTCTAATATTTTGTAAAAGTAGTGTTCCGTAGTGAATTTTACCATGAAATTAACAATATTTACTTGAAATACTTTTTTATCCTGGTAAAATAAAAGTTGATATCCCAATAGAGTGGAGTTTTGTTTTGTAGGAATACCAGCCAGTATTAACAAATACCGTCCAAAAAAACGCTCGGACGTACTCGAATGGGAAATGATCTCCAAAACCCTCTACACCCATCGCGATTTGAACCCCAGAAAAAGAATCGGATCATCAATGAAAGAAGGCTTGGCCGATATAACCAGAGAGGTAACTAATATAAAAACCAGTTGAAAAGATTAAAAAATGCTTTTTTTCGCATCAAAATCGCGTCATAAATAACGGAGCTGCAGAAACTCAAAAAACTACTCATAAAACCGTTCCTGAGATACTGACAAAAATTTCAAAACGCCACAACTCTGCTATTTGTTAACGGATTTTCATGAGAAAAAAAGTGTTTTGAAGGAAATTTTGTGCTCTATTCATGTCATTATGTCAAAAAATTTCAAAGTCTATATGCTCAAATGAAAAAAGAGAATGACAAAAGTGGGACAGTTGAAAAGATTACAAGACACCCTACAAAATGCTTTTTTTTGCATCAAAATCGGTTCATAAATAACGGAGCTGCAGAAACTCAAAAAACTACTCATAAAACCGTTTCTGAGATACTGACAAAAATTTCAAAACGCCATAACTCAGCTATTTGTTAACGGATTTTCATGAGAAAAAAAGTGTTATGAAGGAAATTTTGTGCTCTATTCATGACATTGTGTCAAAAACTTTCAATGTCAATAAATATGCTCAAATAAAAAAAAAGAATGACAAAAGTGGGACAGTTGAAAAGATTACAAGACACCCTACAAAATGCTTTTTTTCGCATCAAAATTGGTTCATAAATAACAGAGCTGCAGAAACTCAAAAAACTGTATATTAAACCGTTCCTGAGATACTGACAAAAATTTCAAAACGCCATAACTCAGCTATTTGTTAACGGATTTTCATGAGAAAAAAAGTGTTATTAAGGAAATTTTGTGCTCTATTCATGACATTGTGTAAAAAATGTTCAATGTCAATAAATATGCTCAAATAAAAAAAGAGAATGACAAAAGTGGGACAGATGAAAAGATTTCAAGACTACCTTCAAAATGCTTTTTTTTGCATCAAAATCGGTTCATAAATAACGGAGCTGCAGAAACTCAAAAAACTGTATATAAAACCGTTCCTGAGATACTGACAAAAATTTCAAAACGCCATAACTCAGCTATTTATTAACGGATTTTCATGAGAAAAAAAGTGTTATGAAGAAAATTTTGTGCTCTATTCATGACATTATGTCAAAAACTTTCAATGTCAATAAATATGCTCAAATAAAAAAAGAGAATGACAAAAGGGGGAGGGATGAAAAGATTTCAAGACACCCTTCAAAATGCTTTTTTTTGCATCAAAATCGGTTCATAAATAACGGAGCTGCAGAAACTCGAAAAAACTGTATATAAAACCGTTCCTGAGATACTGACAAAAATTTCAAAACGCCATAACTCAGCTATTTATTAACGGATTTTCATGAGAAAAAAAGTGTTATGAAGGAAATTTTGTGCACTATTCATGACATTATGTCAAAATATTTCAATGTCAATAAATATGCTCAAATAAAAAAAGAGAATGACAAAAGTGGGACAGATGAAAAGATTTCAAGACGACCTTCAAAATGCTTTTTTTTGCATCAAAATCGGTTCATAAATAACGGAGCTGCAGAAACTCAAAAAACTGTATACAAAACCGTTCCTGAGATACTGACAAAAATTTCAAAACGCCATAACTTAGCTATTTGTTAACGGATTTTTATGAGAAAAAAAGTGTTATGAAGGAAATTTTGTGCACTATTCATGACATTATGTCAAAAACTTTCAATGTCAATAAATATGCTCAAATAAAAAAAGAGAATGACAAAAGGGGGACTGATGAAAAGATTTCAAGACACCCTTCAAAATGCTTTTTTTTGCATCAAAATCGGTTCATAAATAACGGAGCTGCAGAAACTCAAAAAACTGTATATAAAACCGTTCCTGAGATACTGACAAAAATTTCAAAACGCCATAACTCAGCTATTTGTTAACGGATTTTCATGAGAAAAAAAGTGTTATGAAGGAAATTTTGTGCTCTATTCATGACATTATGTCAAAAAATTTCAATGTCAATAAATATGCTCAAATAAAAAAAGAGAATGACAAAAGGGGGACAGATGAAAAGATTTCAAGACACCCTTCAAAATGCTTTTTTTTGCATCAAAATCGGTTCATAAATAACGGAGCTGCAGAAACTCATAAAACCGTTCCTGAGATACTGACAAAAATTTCAAAACGCCACAACTCTGCTATTTGTTAACGGATTTTGATGCGAAAAAAAGCTTATTGAAGGAAATTTTGTGCTCTATTCATTCCACTGACACATTTTCTAGCTCATGGAACTGATCAACAAATACTCCAAACAACGAGGCCGAGTCATTGATTTCCGAGAAATCCTTTATGGGTACTGGAGGTTGGACCCTTTGCACGGAGTGGACATGATCCTGGACATGCTGCTGGTTTATAGAAAGTACCGGGGACATAAAATGACTGTTCAAGTTAGACGACATGCGTATATCCAGCAGAGCTTTGCAGGAGTGTTCATTCGTGAAGTAACCAATACTAAGGAAATCGAAGATACGCTTATCAACAGGGTTATAAACCAAATAAACCTCCCGCTGCTTCAACCCAAAAGTGAACAACAGACTGTGATCAACTTCCTGCTGCCGCTCAGTGGTCGCTACGAAACCTTTGCCCGTTTCCTGAGCATGTATGAGGACGTTTGTGTCCGCAACTGGGAGTCAACGCGACTTTTTGTGATTTTATATAAAAACCTTGATAATCCTGGGGATTATACACTGACGTTGAGTCTGATTAACACAGTTAATTCCAAAATATCCAGCTACAAACACCAAATTCCCATCAGCGTGATACAGGGGGGTAATGACAGTTTTTCCAGAGCTGGTGCTTTGCACAAAGCAGTAAACCAGATGTCTGCCAATGATCTGATGTTGTTCATCGATGTGGATGTGGTCTTTGACCAGAGTTTCCTGCAACGTGTCCGCTGGAACACTGTCCTAAACCAAACAGTCTACTTTCCCATTTTATACAGCCTGTACGACCCCAGATTGCTGGACATAGGCCTGGACAGCTACGCCAACACCAGCTTCAGCTACTTCACCAGCAACCAAACCGATTCAAATCGTGGCTTCTGGAGACAATTCGGCTTTGGAATTGCTTCAATGTATAAACAAGACTACGAAGCTCTTGGGGGTTTTGACGTGAAGATCTTCGGCTGGGGTACTGAAGATGTAACATTCTTCAACAACATTGTTCAGAAACATTCCCATAAAATAGTGCGCAGTGTTGATCCAGGCTTGATTCATGTGTTCCATGAAGTTAAATGTGATTCTAAAGATCTGGACGCCGAGCAGAAGAGCATGTGTTTGGGTACCAAAGGCAGTACGTTGGGGTCCTTGGATAGTTTGCAGCGGTTGTATGAAAAATATAGGACATTGTTTAGCTAACGTTAGGTTTAGGTGTAATGAGGTAATTGTCTGTGATGCCCTTTTTTTGATATTATGCGTTCCTACTTCTGCCAGGGGTGTTTTTCTGTGCCATATTAGTAAAGTTGATGTACAGAAAAATGTGTGGTAATAAATTTATTTTGTGTCCTGATTTACTTTACACGAGATCAGTTAAAAGTAGAAAACAGTAACAATGAATAGAGAAAAAACTATAACAAAGCAGATTAAAATTAACTAAAAATATCTGTGGAAAAAATTAGAAAAAAAAATATTTTCAAGTGGTTGTGATTTTTCTTTTTTTTTAAACTTTTTGCTTTCAACTTCAATGAAACTTGATTTACAATCAATAACGCAGAGAAAGTTTCTTAAAATATACAAAATAACGGGAGAGCAAGAATACTCGAAAAAATATAGAGAAAACCTCTATAAGCTTTATTATAATCCCTTAATATCTTGCTATAAGCGTTTTGAATGAAATTTTGTGCTCTATTCATGTCATTATGTCAAAAAATTTCAAAGTCAATAAATTTGCTCAAATCAAAATAGAGATTGACAAAAGTTAAACAGCTAAAAAGATAACAAAATCTTACAAAATGCTTTTTTTGGCATCAAGATCGGTTCATAAATAACGAAGCTGCATAACTCAAAAAAATTACTCACAAAACCGTTCCTGAGATACTGACATGAATTTCAATATGCCATAACTCTGTTATTTTTTAACGGATTTTTATGCGAAAAAGAGCGTTTTGTAAAGAATTTTGTCCTCTATTTATATCAATATGTCATAAGATTTTCGTGTCAATAAATATGCTCAAATCAAAAAAGAAAATGACAAAAGTGGGACAGTTGAAACGATTACAAGACACCCTACAAAATGCTTTTTTTCGCATTAAAATCAGTTCATAAATAACGGAGCTGCAGAAACTCGAAAACTAAATAAAAAACCGTTTCTGAGATACTGACAAGAATTTCAATATGTCATAACTCTGTTATTTTTTAACGGATTTTTATGCGAAAAAGAGCGTTTTGTAGAAAATTTTGTCCTTTATTCATATCAATATGTCATAAGATTTCAGTGTCAATAAATATGCTCAAATCAAAAAAGAAAATGACAGTTGGAAAGGTTACAAAATATTTTTTTTCGCATCAAAATCAGTTCATAAATAACGGAGCTGTTGCAACTCAAAAACTAAATAAAAAACCGTTCCTGAGATACTGACAAGAATTTCAAAACGCAAACAAATGCTTTTTTTCGAAAAACCACATATAAAACCGTGAGATACTGAGTTCATGAGTTTTCTCATTACACATGTCTAAAAAGTGAAACTTTTTGCGAGATCTTTTATAATTTTGATGCGCTGATTCTAATTTTTCCATCCATTTCAGTGTAATACGTAAGATATAATATATGCAAATATTGAATCTAAATACAGTTATCTAATTTCAGGAAAAAAGGTCGAAAATATCAGGAGGTCATTGTTCGGATTCAAAATAATTTTAGTACTTTAATAAAAAAAATTGCTATCAGGAAATTTTCGATTTTTTCAAATTATCTTTGCAAAACATTGAATTTTTGCACTAAATGGTTTTCAGGTGAGAAATTATAATTCCTATCAATTTTTACGTACCACTTAGAGGGAGCTACGTATTTGCGGAAAGCTACGTATGCTATCATTTATTATTTTATTTTTGATTTTTTTATTCCAGGATATCGATTTGTGAAAAGTTGCCATGTGATAGAATAAAACTAAAGGTCAATTTTGGACTCAGGAGGTCAAAATTACTTAATAATAGATGTTGGCTCAAAAACATCACTTTTGCTCGTAACCTGTGTTATTTCTCAACAGTCCCCTGTACAGTTGACAAAGTAAAAATAACCATGGTTGTAACCCATACTCCATACTCATCCACAAGAAAACATCTACACGTCCCATCACTGTAGCCATCTATACACGGCATCGGACACTATGATTACAGTTGACATATAACCCCTTTTCTTTTCTGTATGTAAACAACACTCCATATTGTGACTGAATTTTTGTGATTGTTTTTAAAGTCGTGCTTTTAAATGGGCAGAAAGGGTATTCCAGACAGGTCAGTACTTGTCCCTTTTTAATAAGTAACTTAGAATTACATTAATAACGATAAACAACGATCTCTGGTAGATAAATGTGTTATTATATGACTGTCCTTTGACGTCATCCGTCAATACAGTTTCCTATATTATCAATGTTAGACCGAGAGCAAAGGCCCCTTTTTCATAGAATTAATAGTGAGATGTTATTTTTTTCGTTATTCTATGAATTCTATTAAAGACAGATGTAATTATTTCCTCGTTGTAAGTAATTGATAAAAAGTAAACAAAACTAATTCACATGGTCAAAAAAACAATTCAGTTAATAATGATAATAACTTTTGTTTATTTAACGATCGTCAAATTGTAATGAATATTCTCCTTGAGCAAAAAAGTTATTGATAAAAACCGTTTCAATAAACAAATTTGTTCTACAAAATAAATGGTATGATAATATAGTGAATGACTTTGAAAAAAGGGTATCGGATCCCAGACTATAATATGGTGTTGGTAACTTTTATATCAGTTTCAAGAGGTGGCGCGTGTACGTTATAGGTTGCTACTGTCACTAATAGTATTGGCCAATAGATGGCAGCATGATAACTTGAGATTTTCTTTAATATGAACTATGACCATTTTGCTATGTTTGCAAAGGATGGCGCTCTATGTTACATTTCTATATGTTTCAGATGGCTTGATTACAAGCCTGTGGGGTCATGCATAGAAGGTACCAAAATAGTGGCATTCAAAGTACCATTGAAGTTGGTAAGTGAAGGTTTGGGTTTTTTTGGATTTGTCAAAAGACAAATGGCCTTGTCACATGCGACTACCTTAACCAATGACAGCCGTGAAATATGGGCGCCTGATATTGGGGTGACAATAAAAAATTAAAACATTGCCGTTTAAAGGAGATTTTCGAGAAACCCAAAAAAAACGCCGCATTGCCACCCGTGCGATATTTCAGGTAGAAGGGCACTGACGGGTACTGGGTACTGTACCCATCCATCCAGTACATACAATTTATATAATTTTGAAACTTGACGCCTCTTAATATCAATTTCCGAGATGCGGGCCTATAAATTATCCAGGCATTATGCCTCCCTTTAATTAGCTGTCTCTTTTATGGTCGATTTTTTATGTGGTTCAAAATTGGGCATGGGGTAACCCAACACCCAATGGTATGCCAATTTTCTGATGGACGTTATGGTATCAACATCAACCACGCCCGGTTTAAAGGACACCGACGTAAATTGTCTTTCATAAATTGGTCGGCGTCGTACGCGTATTTGGCGAGACCGCTTCTCGCCCACCATTGGCGGCGATTTCGGATAAAAAGAATCGTGAGAACCGCTTTTTGAATTCATTTATTCAGCCTTGTCGCCCTGTCTTGTTCCTGGAACGACAGCCAACATTTTTGTTATCGCTTTGTCAGTCTGAAATGACGATGAAGATGAGCGACATCGCCCACACTTTGAGTAGTCTTAGTTTGCTTCCACTTGCCGCTATGAGGAGTTTTTATATTTTTTCTGATTCCCCGCGATCTAATATTTCAAGTTATTATCTCAATAATCAAGACAATTATCAATATTTGAAGATTTAGTGGGAGAATGTTATATTTCATTAAACACTCTGTATAACCGAAACAAAAAATCCCAGAAAACAATGTAAATTATCCTTCAAAATGTAACAAATTAAGACAACTTTTTGGGCAATTTGAAGTAATTATCTCAAAAACCAAGATAATTATTAATATTTGAAGATTTACTGGGAAAATGTGATATTTCGTAAAACACTCTGTATATCAGAAACGAAAAATCCCAGAAAACAATGTAAATTATCCTTCAAAATGTAACAAATTAAGACAACTTTTTGGGCAATTTGAAGTAATTATCTCAAAAACCAAGATAATTATTAATATTTGAAGATTTACTGGGAAAATGTGATATTTCGTAAAACACTCTGTATATCAGAAACGAAAAATCCCAGAAAACAATGTAAATTATCCTTTAAAGTGTAACAAATTAAGACACCTTTTTGGGCAATTTGAAGTAATTATCTCAAAAACCAAGATAATTATTAATATTTGAAGATTTACTGGGAAAATGTGATATTTCGTAAAACACTCTGTATATCAGAAACGAAAAATCCCAGAAAACAATGTGAATTATCCTTCAAAATGTAACAAATCAAGACAACTTTTTGGGCAAATTGAAGTAATTATCTCAAAAACCAGGATAATTATGAATATTTGAAGATTTAGTGAGAAAATGTGTTATTCCATAATACACTCTGTATATCAAAAACGAAAAATCCCAGAAAACAATGTAAATTATCCTTAAAAATGTAACAAATTAAGACAAATTTTTTGGCAATTTGAAGTAATTATCTCAAAAACCAAGATAATTATTAATATTTGAAGATTTACTGGGAAAATGTGATATTTCGTAAAACACTCTGTATATCAGAAACGAAAAATCCCAGAAAACAATGTAAATTATCCTTCAAAATGTAACAAATTAAGACAACTTTTTGGGCAATTTGAAGTAATTATCTCAAAAACCAAGATAATTATTAATATTTGAAGATTTACTGGGAAAATGTGATATTTCGTAAAACACTCTGTATATCAGAAACGAAAAATCCCAGAAAACAATGTGAATTATCCTTCAAAATGTAACAAATTAAGACAACTTTTTGTGCAATTTGAAGTGATTATCTCAAAAACCAAGATAATTATGAATATTTGAAGATTTAGTGAGAAAATGTGTTATTTCATAAAACACTCTGTATATCAGAAACGAAAAATCCCAGAAAACAATGTAAATTATCCTTCAAAATGTAACAAATTAAGACAACTTTTTGTGCAATTTGAAGTGATTATCTCAAAAACCAAGATAATTATGAATATTTGAAGATTTAGTGAGAAAATGTGTTATTTCATAAAACACTCTGTATATCAGAAACGAAAAATCCCAGAAAACAATGTAAATTATCCTTCAAAATGTAACAAATTAAGACAACTTTTTGGGCAATTTGAAGTAATTATCTCAAAAACCAAGATAATTATGAATATTTGAAGATTTAGTGAGAAAATGTGTTATTTCATAAAACACTCTGTATATCAGAAACGAAAAATCCCAGAAAACAATGTAAATTATCCTTCAAAATGTAACAAATTAAGACAACTTTTTGTGCAATTTGAAGTGATTATCTCAAAAACCAAGATAATTATGAATATTTGAAGATTTAGTGAGAAAATGTGTTATTTCATAAAACACTCTGTATATCAGAAACGAAAAATCCCAGAAAACAATGTAAATTATCCTTCAAAATGTAACAAATTAAGACAACTTTTTGTGCAATTTGAAGTGATTATCTCAAAAACCAAGATAATTATGAATATTTGAAGATTTAGTGAGAAAATGTGTTATTTCATAAAACACTCTGTATATCAGAAACGAAAAATCCCAGAAAACAATGTAAATTATCCTTCAAAATGTAACAAATCAAGACAACTTTTTGGGCAATTTGAAGTAATTATCTCAAAAACCAAGATAATTATTAATATTTGAAGATTTACTGGGAAAATGTGATATTTCGTAAAACACTCTGTATATCAGAAACGAAAAATCCCAGAAAACAATGTAAATTATCCTTCAAAGTGTAACAAATTAAGAGAACTTTTTGGGCAATTTGAAGTAATTATCTCAAAAACCAAGATAATTATCAATATTTGAAGATTTAGTGAGAAAATGTGATATTTCATAAAACACTCTGTATATCAGAAACGAAAAATTCCAGAAAACAATGTAAATTATCCTTCAAAATGTAACAAATTAAGACAACTTTTTGGGCAATTTGAAGTAATTATCTCAAAAACCAAGATAATTATTAATATTTGAAGATTTACTGGGAAAATGTGATATTTCGTAAAACACTCTGTATATCAGAAACGAAAAATCCCAGAAAACAATGTAAATTATCCTTCAAAATGTAACAAATTAAGACAACTTTTTGGGCAATTTGAAGTAATTATCTCAAAAACCAAGATAATTATTAATATTTGAAGATTTACTGGGAAAATGTGATATTTCGTAAAACACTCTGTATATCAGAAACGAAAAATCCCAGAAAACAATGTAAATTATCCTTTAAAGTGTAACAAATTAAGACACCTTTTTGGGCAATTTGAAGTAATTATCTCAAAAACCAAGATAATTATTAATATTTGAAGATTTACTGGGAAAATGTGATATTTCGTAAAACACTCTGTATATCAGAAACGAAAAATCCCAGAAAACAATGTGAATTATCCTTCAAAATGTAACAAATTAAGACAACTTTTTGTGCAATTTGAAGTGATTATCTCAAAAACCAAGATAATTATGAATATTTGAAGATTTAGTGAGAAAATGTGTTATTTCATAAAACACTCTGTATATCAGAAACGAAAAATCCCAGAAAACAATGTAAATTATCCTTCAAAATGTAACAAATCAAGACAACTTTTTGGGCAATTTGAAGTAATTATCTCAAAAACCAAGATAATTATGAATATTTGAAGATTTACTGGGAAAATGTGATATTTCGTAAAACACTCTGTATATCAGAAACGAAAAATCCCAGAAAACAATGTAATTTATCCTTCAAAGTGTAACAAATCAAGACAACTTTTTGGGCAATTTGAAGTAATTATCTCAAAAACCAAGATAATGATTAATATTTGAAGATTTAGTGAGAAAATGTGTTATTCCATGAATGAAAATCGTGAATGGTCCATGGACAATAACTTTATTATATCAATGATTGACAGGCATCGTGGGTCATTCGTGTCCCAACCCATAAAATGGACAAGCAAAGACACGTGGGGTACGGAATGTGGAGCTCTTTACCGGGCAAGATTGAATAATTGCAGCATATGTTCAGCGAGATTTATTACGCAAAACTCTCATTAAAATCAGGTAAATCATTTGATATTAAAACACGGACCACCGGTAAAGGTGTGAGAATAATAATACAGTATTACCTGGAACGGCGATGGGTAATTTCATAAAATAACCATAGTTAGGGTTAGTCATGGTTGATTAGCGGGAAAGTGTTTTCTACCATCGCCTGGAGGATGGTTTGTTGGTTTCCCATGTAAGGAACCCTGTAAAAACGATGACCGACATCCGCATCATCTTAATAAGACATCCCATGACGCAGACATATTCCAGAGGCTCTTCCAGCAATTACCAGTTGTCAATTTTGCACGAGTCGTCAATTTGTCCAACCCAATATCACATCGATCTTGACGCCAGCAACTGTCATGTCACAATTAATAACAACGGAGTTTAACATCGAAAACCCAGATATGATTTGTGACGATAGAACACTACATGGGTTTGGATAAATTTAGCCCCCCGCTGATCCGACCCTTTACCTGAGCTATTTTAGCTATTTTTAGCGGAAATTCATCTTTTAAGTCCTTTAAACACTCGACAATTTATTCGAATGTCGCCGAACAAAAGACTTAATCTCCGCCTTACCGTTGGTGGTGCTTCTGATTTGTATGAGGACGTTTAAAAATTTATTTCTTTAGATTGGGTCGTATATAAGCCGGGGGACAACTCACTACCGGGTGAGAAGCTGCGTTTCTATACAGCGGACCAAACATAAAAGTCTATTTTGGTTTTGATTATTTATGTTTAGTGTCGTTTTATCGAATTACCGTTTCATCTTTTGAGAATGACTACTACCACTTTAGTTCCACTCTGTTACACTTTTATACATATGTCCACTTTTATCAATGGGAATTCGACCACATATTACCACTCAAGTGGTTCCCATACCTTTGTGAAATCGACTCTTACCACTTCTATTTACCCTTGTCACTCGGAGATCGACTCTTATACCACTTTAATACTTCCTTTTCCACTCAAAACTCAACTGTTACCATACTCAATTTCTTATCTTGAGTTGAAAATCGTCTACTTCCACTGTAATGCTTCTTTTACCACTGAGATATCGCCTCTTTCCACTTCAATACTTCTCTTGCCACTCGAAAATCGACTCTCACCATTCCCTTACCACTTAAAAATCGACTTTAACCACTTTTGCCATCCGAAACTCAACTGTTGCCACTTCATTTATTTTTTTTTACAAGTGGAAAATCATCCTCTTCCACTCTAATGCTTCTCTTACCACTAAAAAATCGACTCTTTCCACTTTAATCCCTTGCTACTTAAAAATCGACTCTTAACACGTTGGTCTTCCCTCACCACTGGAAAATGGTCAAGTACCACTTTAATGCTTCTCTTACCACTAGAAGAAAATCGACTCTTACCACTTTAATACTTTCCTTACTACTCAAAAATCGACTCTTTCCACTTTAATCCCTTGCTACTCAAAAATCGACTCTTAACACGTTGGTGCTTCCCTTTGCCACTTTGATATTTCCTTTTCACTCAAAAATTGACTCTTACTACTTGAATACTTCCCTTACTATTGCAAAATTGTTTACTAATACTTTGGTGCATCTTTTACCACTGGAAATTCGGCTCCTATACCCCTACCACCTCACCACTTCTTTTATCACTCTGAAATTTAATCAAACCTCTTTAATCCTTCCCTTACTCTCTTACCACTAAGAAATTGTCTACTACCACTGTGATGTTTCTCTTACCTCTGAGAAATCGACTTTTACTACTTTAATAATACTTTCCCTACCACTCAAAAGTCAACTTCTACCTGATTAATACTATCGTTACCACTCTTACCACTTTAATACTTCCTTTACCACTCAAAAATCGACTTCTACCATTTTTTCTTGCCACTCATAAAATTACTATAATCTCTTAAATACTTTATTACTAGAAATCGTTCACTATTATTTTGATGCTTCTCTTACCACTTTAATACTTCGCCTACTATTGGAAAATCGACCACAACGACTTTAATACTTTCCCTACCACTCAACTCTTACTATTTTTATACTTCCCTTGCCACTCAAATATCCAATTTTGATACTTGAGTACTTCCCCCACTATCAGAAAAATTGTCTGCTATCACTTGAATGCTTCTTGTACCACTGAGAAATCGACTCTTATCACTTGAGTATACTCTTGCCTCTCACAAACTGACTCTAACCACTTACTCTCTCTAACTAATGGAAAATCGTCTACCACCATTTCAATGCTTCTTTTACTATTAAAAAATCGATCCTTACCACTTTAATGCATCACATAAGTACCGCTCAGAAATTGACTCCAACCACTCAAAGCATTAGAGAATCGTCTACTACCACTTCAATACTTCTCTTGTCACTAGGAAATCGTCTACTACTACTTTGAAGCTGAGAAATCGACTCCTACCACTTTAGTATCACTCTTACCACTCAGAAATTGACTCCAACCACTGAATCAACGCTTACCACTTTAGTACTTATCAGGAGTCGACTGTTACCATTTTAGCACCTTACGACTAGAAAATCGTCTGATTCCACTCTAATGCTTCTCTTTGTACTGGGAAATCAGCTCTTCACTTCAATACTTCCCTTGCCACTCAAAAATCGACTCTTACCACTTTAATACTTCCCTTACCACTTAGAAATCGACTCTGATCACTTTAATACTTCCCTTACCACTTAAAAATCGACTCTAACCACTTCAATACTTCTTTTGCCACTCAAAACTCAACTGTTACCATACTCAATTTCTTTTCTTAAGTTGAAAATCGACCACTTCCACTATAATGCTTCTCTTATACCACTAAAAAATAGACTATTTCCACTTCAATCCCTTGCCACTCAAAAATCGACTCTTAACACGTTGGTGCTTCCCTCACCACTGGAAAATGGTCAAGTACCACTTTAATGTTTCTCTTACCACTAGGAGAAAATCGACTCTAACCACTTCAATACTTTTTTTGCCACTCAAAACTCAACTGTTACCATACTCAATTTCTTTTCTTAAGTTGAAAATCGTCCACTTCCACTATAATGCTTCTCTTATACCACTAAAAAATAGACTATTTCCACTTCAATCCCTTGCCACTTAAAAATCGACTCTTAACACGTTGGTGCTTCCCTCACCACTGGAAAATGGTCAAGTACCACTTTAATGCTTCTCCTACCACTAGGAGAAAATCGACTCTAACCACTTTAATACTTTCCTCACTACTCAAAAATCGACTCTAACCACTTTAATACTTCCCTTACCACTTAAAAATCGACTCTTATCACTTTAATACTTCCCTTACCACCTAAAAACCTACTCTTACCACTTGAATACTTTCCTTACTACTCAAAAATCGACTCTAACCTCTAACCACTTTAATACTTCCCTTACCACTTAAAAATCGACTCTTATCACTTTAATACTTCCCTTACCACCTAAAAACATACTCTTACCACTTGAATACTTCCCTTACCACTTAAAAATCGACTCTCACCACTTTAATACTTTCCTCACTACTCAAAAATCGACTCTAACCACTTTAATACTTCCCTTACCACTTAAAAATCGACTCTTATCACTTTAATACTTCCCTTACCACCTAAAAACCTACTCTTACCACTTGAATACTTTCCTTACTACTCAAAAATCGACTCTAACCTCTAACCACTTTAATACTTCCCTTACCACTTAAAAATCGACTCTTATCACTTTAATACTTCCCTTACCACCTAAAAACATACTCTTACC
The DNA here is from genome assembly GCA_958502075.1 of Orchestes rusci. NCBI lineage: Eukaryota > Metazoa > Arthropoda > Insecta > Coleoptera > Curculionidae > Orchestes > Orchestes rusci. Next base: position 884,629 of record OY293308.1, on the reverse strand, counting down.
ACTTGAATACTTCCCTTACCACTTAAAAATCGACTCTCACCACTTTAATACTTCCCTTACCACTTAAAAATCGACTCTAACCACTTTAATACTTCCCTTACCACCTAAAAACCTACTCTTACCACTTGAATACTTCCCTTACCACTTAAAAATCGACTCTCACCACTTTAATACTTCCCTTACCACTTAAAAATCGACTTTAACCACTTTAATATTTCCCTTACCACTTAAAAATCGACTCTAACCACTTCAATACTTCTTTTGCCACTCAAAACTCAACTGTTACCATACTCAATTTCTTTTCTTAAGTTGAAAATCGTCCACTTCCACTATAATGCTTCTCTTATACCACTAAAAAATAGACTATTTCCACTTCAATCCCTTGCCACTCAAAAATCGACTCTTAACACGTTGGTGCTTCCCTCACCACTGGAAAATGGTCAAGTACCACTTTAATGCTTCTCTTACCACGAGGAGAAAATCGACTCTAACCACTTTAATACTTTCCTTACTACTCAAAAATCGACTCTAACCACTTTAATACTTCCCTTACCACTCAAAAATCGACTCTAACCACTTTAATACTTCCCTTGCCACTAAAAAATCGACTCTAACCACTTTAATACTTCCCTTACCACTTAAAAATCGACTCTAATCACTGTAATACTTCCCTTACCACTTAAAAATCTGCCCTTAATACTTGAATACTTTCCTTGCCACTCAAAAATCGACTCTTACCACTTTAATACTTCCCTTACCACTTAGAAATCGACTCTGATGACTTTAATACTTTCTTTACCACTTAAAAATCGACTTTAACCACTTTAATATTTCCCTTACCACTTAAAAATCGACTCTAACCACTTTAATACTTCTTTTGCCACTCAAAACTCAACTGTTACCATACTCAATTTCTTTTCTTAAGTTGAAAATCGTCCACTTTCACTATAATGCTTCTCTTATACCACTAAAAAATAGACTATTTCCACTTCAATCCCTTGCCACTTAAAAATCGACTCTTAACACGTTGGTGCTTCCCTCACCACTGGAAAATGGTCAAGTACCACTTTAATGCTTCTCTTACCACTAGGAGAAAATCGACTCTAACCACTTTAATACTTTCCTCACTACTCAAAAATCGACTCTAACCACTTTAATACTTCCCTTACCACTTAAAAATCGACTCTTATCACTTTAATACTTCCCTTCCAACTTAAATACTTCCCTTGCCACTAAAAAAAAGACTCTAACCACTTAAATACTTCCCTCACCACTTAAAAATCGAATCTTAACACTTTGGTTCTTCCCTTATCACTGGGAAACCGACCCTAACCACTCCAATATTTCTCTAACCACTTAAATACTTTCCTTCCAAAGAAGATTTGTCTACTACTACTTCAATGCTTCTCTTACCACTGGAAAATTGTCTACGACCACTTTCAATGCTTCTCTTACCACTTAAAAATCGACTCTTATCACTTTAATACTTCCCTTACCACCTAAAAACATACTCTTACCACTTGAATACTTCCCTTACCACTTAAAAATCGACTCTCACCACTTTAATACTTTCCTCACTACTCAAAAATCGACTCTAACCACTTTAATACTTCCCTTACCACTTAAAAATCGACTCTTATCACTTTAATACTTCCCTTACCACCTAAAAACCTACTCTTACCACTTGAATACTTTCCTTACTACTCAAAAATCGACTCTAACCTCTAACCACTTTAATACTTCCCTTACCACTTAAAAATCGACTCTTATCACTTTAATACTTCCCTTACCACCTAAAAACATACTCTTACCACTTGAATACTTCCCTTACCACTTAAAAATCGACTCTCACCACTTTAATACTTCCCTTACCACTTAAAAATCGACTCTAACCACTTTAATACTTCCCTTACCACCTAAAAACCTACTCTTACCACTTGAATACTTCCCTTACCACTTAAAAATCGACTCTCACCACTTTAATACTTCCCTTACCACTTAAAAATCGACTTTAACCACTTTAATATTTCCCTTACCACTTAAAAATCGACTCTAACCACTTCAATACTTCTTTTGCCACTCAAAACTCAACTGTTACCATACTCAATTTCTTTTCTTAAGTTGAAAATCGTCCACTTCCACTATAATGCTTCTCTTATACCACTAAAAAATAGACTATTTCCACTTCAATCCCTTGCCACTCAAAAATCGACTCTTAACACGTTGGTGCTTCCCTCACCACTGGAAAATGGTCAAGTACCACTTTAATGCTTCTCTTACCACGAGGAGAAAATCGACTCTAACCACTTTAATACTTTCCTTACTACTCAAAAATCGACTCTAACCACTTTAATACTTCCCTTACCACTCAAAAATCGACTCTAACCACTTTAATACTTCCCTTGCCACTAAAAAATCGACTCTAACCACTTTAATACTTCCCTTACCACTTAAAAATCGACTCTAATCACTGTAATACTTCCCTTACCACTTAAAAATCTGCCCTTAATACTTGAATACTTTCCTTGCCACTCAAAAATCGACTCTTACCACTTTAATACTTCCCTTACCACTTAGAAATCGACTCTGATGACTTTAATACTTTCTTTACCACTTAAAAATCGACTTTAACCACTTTAATATTTCCCTTACCACTTAAAAATCGACTCTAACCACTTTAATACTTCTTTTGCCACTCAAAACTCAACTGTTACCATACTCAATTTCTTTTCTTAAGTTGAAAATCGTCCACTTTCACTATAATGCTTCTCTTATACCACTAAAAAATAGACTATTTCCACTTCAATCCCTTGCCACTTAAAAATCGACTCTTAACACGTTGGTGCTTCCCTCACCACTGGAAAATGGTCAAGTACCACTTTAATGCTTCTCTTACCACTAGGAGAAAATCGACTCTAACCACTTTAATACTTTCCTCACTACTCAAAAATCGACTCTAACCACTTTAATACTTCCCTTACCACTTAAAAATCGACTCTTATCACTTTAATACTTCCCTTCCAACTTAAATACTTCCCTTGCCACTAAAAAAAAGACTCTAACCACTTAAATACTTCCCTCACCACTTAAAAATCGAATCTTAACACTTTGGTTCTTCCCTTATCACTGGGAAACCGACCCTAACCACTCCAATATTTCTCTAACCACTTAAATACTTTCCTTCCAAAGAAGATTTGTCTACTACTACTTCAATGCTTCTCTTACCACTGGAAAATTGTCTACGACCACTTTCAATGCTTCTCTTACCACTCAAAAAATGACTTTTACCACTTTTATACTTTCTTCACTACTGGGAAATCGTTTACTACTGGGAAATCGACTCTTTCCACTTAAATACTTCACTTGCCTCCAAGAAATCGACCTTTTCCGCTTTATTACTTCCCTTTCCACTCAATAACCAACTTTTCCGATACTACTTCCTTTACCAGCAGAAATTGTCTTCTTCCACTTGAATGCTTCCCATACCACTGACAAATCGACCCTTGCCACTTTGATATTTCTTTTTCACTCAAAAAATGACTCTTACTACTTCCCTTACTATTGCAAAATTGTTTACTAATACTTTAGTGCATCTGTTACCACTGGAAATTCGGCTCCTACCCCTACCACTTCACCACTTCTTTTATCACTCTGAAATTTAATCAAACCTCTTTAATCCTTCCCTTACTCTCTTACCACTAAGAAATTGTCTACTACCACTGTGATGTTTCTCTTACCTCTGAGAAATCGAATTTTACTAATTTATTAATACTTTCCTTATATACCACTCAAAAGTCAACTTCTACCTGATTAATACTATCCTTACCACTCTTACCACTTTAATACTTTCTTTACCACTCAAAAATCGACTTCTACCATTTAAACACTTTTCTTGCTACTCATAAAATTACTATAATCTCTTAAATACTTTATTACCAGAAATCGTTCACTATTATTTTGATGCTTCTCTTACCACTTTAATACTTCGCCTACTATTGGAAAATCGACCACAAAGACTTTAATACTTTCCCTACCACTCAACTCTTACTATTTTTATACTTCTCTTGCCACTCAAATATCCAATTTTGATACTTGAGTACTTCCCCCACTATCAGAAAAATTGTCTGCTATCACTTAATTGCTTCTATTACCACTGGGAAATCGACTGTTACCACTTGAGTGCTCTTGCCTCTCACAAACTAACTCTAACCACTTGAAAACTTCCCTCACTAATGGAGAATCGTCTACCGCCATTTCAATGCTTCTTTTACTATTAAAAAATCGATCCTTACCACTTTAATACATCACATTCCGCTCAGAAATTGACTCCAACCACTCTCCTTAGCACTAGAGAAACGTCTACTACCACTTCAATACTTCTCTTGTCACTAGGAAATCGTCTACTACTACTTTGAAGCTGAGAAATCGACTCCTACCACTTTAGTATCACTCTTACCACTCAGAAATTGACTCCAACCACTGACGCTTACCACTTTAGTACTTATCAGGAGTCGACAGTTACCATTTTAGCACCTTACGACTAGAAAATCGTCTGATTCCACTCTAATGCTTCTCTTTGTACTGGGAAATCAGCTCTTCACTTCAATACTTCCTTTGCCACTCAGAAATAGACTCCAACCACTTGTATACTTCCCACACTATTGGAAAAGCATTTACCACTACTTTACTACTGGGAAATTGACTCTTATTTTGCTACCTTTTCTGCCACTCAAAAATCGACTTTAACCACTCAAGTACTTCTGTTACTTTTGGAAAATAGTCTACTACCACTTTATTACCATTAGAAAATCGACTGCTATTATTTTAATAGTTATCTTGCCACTCAGAAATCGAGTATAACCACTCGCATACTTTCTTTACAATTGAAAAATCGTCTACTTCCACTCTAATGCTTCTCTTACTACTATATTACTTCCCTTACCACTGGGAATTCATTTATTACCTCTTTATTGCTTTTATTACCATTGAGAAATAATTTTATATGAACTTTGAGGGACTGTCCTGACTCAACTAGTGTTATCAAATTTGCAGTGCCCCACCACAAATTTATTTATAAATAGAGGATGCATTTTGCTAAAAAGGAGTGCCCGATTGACTCAATTCATCATAGAAAGACATTGCAAAATATCCATAAATTAGAAACAAAACTCTCTCAACTATTTCCAAATGCCCCCCTTCCAATCCGACGATACTATTTTAATTAAATTCCACACTTGACACCTAATTTGTCTTTCGAACACAATGATTAACATTTAAAATTAATTCTGGGACTACATCGACAATTTTATAATTGATCGTACGCCAAGACCTTGTACTAATTCGTGTCTTCACTGTGTTAATTCTTTTCTTCATACGGAGAAAATTAATTAATGATTGAACGAAGAATTCAGATTATTCTGGCGCACAGTGTATGCGTTGATAAAGACATCACGTGACAGCTGGAGTAGTATATGCCACCCCAGATAATGATGCCTATCAGCCAGATATCTTTATTCCGTACCTTTTTCTTACATACCAGCTCTTATCTTGATCTGGTATTGTTTTTACACGCCTTCAAGCTGCCAGTAGCGTATCAGTCCGATCAGAAACTTGATATGCTCAGATTCAACTTCGGCAAATTTATTATACGAACAAAATTGGCTGCCATGTTGGTAATTGAGTTTCCAGCTTTTAATAGTTTCCCTTTAAAGGGGCAATTTGCTTTTATAATGTCATTTTCCAAGGGATAACATGATTTGGCTGTTTCAGGAAAAATTCCATGCACCACCCTCTGTTTTGGAAATATATATTTTGATAAACAACGACAGGTTTGTATAAATCTTGTTATAGGAACCGTTTTTTTAATGGTATAAACGTACCGCTGAGTACCGAAAGAACCTTTTTGGGCGGGAGATTTGCATTTTGGCAACGGCAGGGGGGCGGCGAATTTTTGGTTTCGAATTAGGTTGTGGCGGCCGGTGATGACTGTTCGTTTTTTTTTTGTGTAGAATTTGAAGAGTCCATTAGTTTTACGAAGACATTGAAAATATTGTTTTTACAATGAATGATTTACCAAATTAATTTAACTTGATGACGGTTTTATCGAAACGTTGTGTTAAAAAAGATTGAGCTCAGGGGTAAAAAGGTGAATAAGAGATTGTGTCATTTTGTTTTTTTTTAATCAAAATCAATAACTCAAAAAACACAAAAGATAGCACCATTAAATTTTTTAGACTTTTTTTATAGGATTGAATGAAAAAAATGTACAGGGTGATTTGGAAAAAAATCAGTTAACGGTCATTGAAATTAATGCTAGATTGTCTGACACACGACATACATTCATAGAAAAATCAATAACTCAAAAACTGAAAAAAAAAGCGATTTGATTTTTTTACCAGTGAATTTTTTGGACTTTTTTCCATAGGATTCGATTAAAAAATATACAGGGTGATTTGGAAAACAATCAGTGAACGGTAATTGAAATTATTGCTAGATTTTCTGAGACAAATGACATACACTCATAAAAAAATCAATAACTCAAAAACTACAAAAGATATAGTGATTTGATTTTTTCACCAGTGAATTTTCTGGACTTTTTTCCATAGGATTCGATTAAAAAATATACAGGGTGATTTGGAAAACAATCAGTGAACGGTCATTGAAATTAATGCTAGATTGTCGGAGTCACACGACATACATTCATAAAAAAATCAATAACTCAAAAACTAAAAAAGATAGTGATTTGATTTTTTCACCAGTGAATTTTCTGGACTTTTTTCCATAGGATTCGATAAAAAAATTTACAAGGTGATTTGGAAAACAATCAGTGAACGGTCATTGAAATTAATGCTAGATTGTCGGAGTCACACGACATACATTCATAAAAAAATCAATAACTCAAAAACTAAAAAAGATAGTGATTTGATTTTTTCACCAGTGAATTTTCTGGACTTTTTTCCATAGGATTCGATAAAAAAATTTACAAGGTGATTTGGAAAACAATCAGTGAACGGTCATTGAAATTAATGCTAGATTGTCTGAGACACACGACATACATTCATGAAAAAATCAATAACTCGAAAACTAAAAAAGATAGTGATTTGATTTTTTCACCAGAGAATTTTCTGGACTTTTTTCCATAGGATTCGAAAAAAATATATACAGGGTGATTTGGAAAACAATCAGTGAACGGTCATTGAAATTAATGCTAGATTGTCGGAGTCACACGACATACATTCATAAAAAAATCAATAACTCAAAAACTAAAAAAGATAGTGATTTGATTTTTTCACCAGTGAATTTTCTGGACTTTTTTCCATAGGATTCGATAAAAAAATTTACAAGGTGATTTGGAAAACAATCAGTGAACGGTCATTGAAATTAATGCTAGATTGTCTGAGACACACGACATACATTCATGAAAAAATCAATAACTCGAAAACTAAAAAAGATAGTGATTTGATTTTTTCACCAGAGAATTTTCTGGACTTTTTTCCATAGGATTCGAAAAAAATATATACAGGGTGATTTGGAAAACAATCAGTGAACGGTCATTGAAATTAATGCTAGATTGTCGGAGTCACACGACATACATTCATAAAAAAATCAATAACTCAAAAACTAAAAAAGATAGTGATTTGATTTTTTCACCAGTGAATTTTCTGGACTTTTTTCCATAGGATTCGAAAAAAATATATACAGGGTGATTTGGAAAACAATCAGTGAACGGTCATTGAAATTAATGCTAGATTGTCTGAGACACACGACATACATTCATGAAAAAATCAATAACTCGAAAACTAAAAAAGATAGTGATTTGATTTTTTCACCAGAGAATTTTCTGGACTTTTTTCCATAGGATTCGAAAAAAATATATACAGGGTGATTTGGAAAACAATCAGTGAACGGTCATTGAAATTAATGCTAGATTGTCGGAGTCACACGACATACATTCATAAAAAAATCAATAACTCAAAAACTAAAAAAGATAGTGATTTGATTTTTTCACCAGTGAATTTTCTGGACTTTTTTCCATAGGATTCGATAAAAAAATTTACAAGGTGATTTGGAAAACAATCAGTGAACGGTCATTGAAATTAATGCTAGATTGTCTGAGACACACGACATACATTCATGAAAAAATCAATAACTCGAAAACTAAAAAAGATAGTGATTTGATTTTTTCACCAGAGAATTTTCTGGACTTTTTTCCATAGGATTCGAAAAAAATATATACAGGGTGATTTGGAAAACAATCAGTGAACGGTCATTGAAATTAATGCTAGATTGTCGGAGTCACACGACATACATTCATAAAAAAATCAATAACTCAAAAACTAAAAAAGATAGTGATTTGATTTTTTCACCAGTGAATTTTCTGGACTTTTTTCCATAGGATTCGATAAAAAAATTTACAAGGTGATTTGGAAAACAATCAGTGAACGGTCATTGAAATTAATGCTAGATTGTCGGAGTCACACGACATACATTCATGAAAAAATCAATAACTCGAAAACTAAAAAAGATAGTGATTTGATTTTTTCACCAGTGAATTTTCTGGACTTTTTTCCATAGGATTCGATAAAAAAATTTACAAGGTGATTTGGAAAACAATCAGTGAACGGTCATTGAAATTAATGCTAGATTGTCGGAGTCACACGACATACATTCATAAAAAAATCAATAACTCAAAAACTAAAAAAGATAGTGATTTGATTTTTTCACCAGTGAATTTTCTGGACTTTTTTCCATAGGATTCGATAAAAAAATTTACAAGGTGATTTGGAAAACAATCAGTGAACGGTCATTGAAATTAATGCTAGATTGTCTGAGACACACGACATACATTCATGAAAAAATCAATAACTCGAAAACTAAAAAAGATAGTGATTTGATTTTTTCACCAGAGAATTTTCTGGACTTTTTTCCATAGGATTCGAAAAAAATATATACAGGGTGATTTGGAAAACAATCAGTGAACGGTCATTGAAATTAATGCTAGATTGTCGGAGTCACACGACATACATTCATAAAAAAATCAATAACTCAAAAACTAAAAAAGATAGTGATTTGATTTTTTCACCAGTGAATTTTCTGGACTTTTTTCCATAGGATTCGAAAAAAATATATACAGGGTGATTTGGAAAACAATCAGTGAACGGTCATTGAAATTAATGCTAGATTGTCTGAGACACACGACATACATTCATGAAAAAATCAATAACTCGAAAACTAAAAAAGATAGTGATTTGATTTTTTCACCAGAGAATTTTCTGGACTTTTTTCCATAGGATTCGAAAAAAATATATACAGGGTGATTTGGAAAACAATCAGTGAACGGTCATTGAAATTAATGCTAGATTGTCGGAGTCACACGACATACATTCATAAAAAAATCAATAACTCAAAAACTAAAAAAGATAGTGATTTGATTTTTTCACCAGTGAATTTTCTGGACTTTTTTCCATAGGATTCGATAAAAAAATTTACAAGGTGATTTGGAAAACAATCAGTGAACGGTCATTGAAATTAATGCTAGATTGTCTGAGACACACGACATACATTCATGAAAAAATCAATAACTCGAAAACTACAAAAGATAGTGATTTGATTTTTTCACCAGAGAATTTTCTGGACTTTTTTCCATAGGATTCGAAAAAAATATATACAGGGTGATTTGGAAAACAATCAGTAGACGGTAATTGAAATTATTGCTAGATTTTCTAAAACAAATGACATACACTCATAAAAAAATCAATAACTCAAAAACTACAAAAGATATTGATTTGATTTTTTCACCAGTGAATTTTTTGGACTTTTTTCCATAGGATTCGATTAAAAAATATACAGGGTGATTTGGAAAACAATCAGTAGACGGTAATTTGAAATTATTGCTAGATTTTCTGAGACAAATGACATACACTCATAAAAAAATCAATAACTCAAAAACTCCAAAAGATAGCGATCTGATTTTTTCACCAGTGAATTTTCTGGACTTTTTTCCATAGGATTCGATAAAAAAATTTACAAGGTGATTTGGAAAACAATCAGTGAACGGTCATTGAAATTAATGCTAGATTGTCTGAGACACACGACATACATTCATGAAAAAATCAATAACTCGAAAACTACAAAAGATAGTGATTTGATTTTTTCACCAGAGAATTTTCTGGACTTTTTTCCATAGGATTCGAAAAAAATATATACAGGGTGATTTGGAAAACAATCAGTAGACGGTAATTGAAATTATTGCTAGATTTTCTGAAACAAATGACATACACTCATAAAAAAATCAATAACTCAAAAACTACAAAAGATATTGATTTGATTTTTTCACCAGTGAATTTTTTGGACTTTTTTCCATAGGATTCGATTAAAAAATATACAGGGTGATTTGGAAAACAATCAGTAGACGGTAATTTGAAATTATTGCTAGATTTTCTGAGACAAATGACATACACTCATAAAAAAATCAATAACTCAAAAACTCCAAAAGATAGCGATCTGATTTTTTCACCAGTGAATTTTTTGGACTTTTTTCCATAGGAGTCGATGAAAAAATATACAGGGTGATTTGGAAAACGAGTAGTTAACGGTCATTGAAATTAATTCTAGATTGTCTGAAACACGACATACATTCATAAAAAAATCAATAACTCAAAAACTAAAGAAGATAGCGATTTGATTTTTCCACCAGTGAATTTTTTGGACCTTACTCCATAGGATTCAAAGAAAAAATGAACAAGGAAATTGGAAAACAATCAGTAAATAGTCATTGCATGAAATTATTGCTAGACTTTCAGTGAAACGTGACATACACTCTTAAAAAAATCAATAACTCAAAAACTACAAAAGATAACGTTCTGAATTTTTCACCAATGATTTTTTTGTAGATTTTTCCAAAAGATCCGATTAAAAAATATACAGGATGATTTGGAAAAAAAGTAGACGGTCATTGAAATCGATGCTAGTTTTTCAGTGACGCACGTGCACGTGACATACACTCATAAAAAATCAATGTGAGGTTCGAAAACACCAGCAAATTTCCTCTCCTTTCCAATGAACTCAAGCACATCTTGATATCTATTGTATTTTTTGAGTTATTGAGGTAAATAGTAAATATTACAGAGCTACACTGTGGACAGTTATCTGTGTTATATTGAATGTTTTGTATTACCCGACAGCACCTTATTTAATTACACCCATTAAGGAAAATGTTCATCCAGGAACACAGCTGCACCCGGCACCCGGCACCCGGCACCCATTAAACGTGGGTGCCAAAAAAGAGGTGCGACAATGTGACTCTTGTTACCGTATAAACAAATACGTAAAGTTTATTATTCTGACTCGGAGAGACAAAAGGCTCTGTGAAAAATGGTTGTACACGGGCTTAAATGGTTTCGGAAAACGATACCATTGGTATGGCAACTTGTACGACATGAATCAAAATATGGGCTTTCGTGTTTTGCCTTAACTGGGACACGATCGGTTTATTGTCGCTGTTTTGACAACAAATCGGGTCAGAACCATTAATTTGGTGGTACTGTATGGTTCATTGAAAATGTTTGCACCACAACAACTAAAAATATTTGACCACCCAAATTGACCCATCAAACCTCGCGCTATTTTTGGGCAGATGGGTCTTTAGAGATAATTGGTGTATCATGGCCATTGCACAACCATTGCGGGGCCCCATTTAATTACCATGAAAAATGTGTGACCGTAAAAAAAGTGTGGCGCCGCCGAGCAAGAGCTCTTGTTTAGATAACAGAACTGGCATAATAAATATTTATTATTTATTTATTATAGATTAACTATCGATGTGTAACGGTGTTGTGTGTCGAAAACGTAAAGTGTATAATGATGATTTATTTTGTCTTGTTCGGTGATTGAGATGATGATGATTACTGGGTTTTAGCGGAGGAGTTGAAAATGTTAGCTAATTAATATGGCTATTTTGTCTTTAATTCAAATAAAAAAAGTCTTCTTTCATTGATTTCATCATATTCAAATTTAATTTACTCATTAGCAAATATTTTTGCAGTTTTCTATTCGAAAGCTTGGACAAATTAAAAACACTATAACTAAATCGGCAAATAAATAATTACGTAGTTAATTTGTTTATTAACCAATCGACTTAAATAACCGATGATGTACTGGGTTTGCGTTTTTGTTGAATAGTTTTAGATGAATTTATCATCTTTTGTAATGCTACAGTGTAAATAATCTCGTTGTTTATTTTGGATATTTTGCAGATTAGCATCAGGGTATTGTTGATGGGCTTTTCTTTTTGGGAATTCCCTCTTAGCAAGGATTTTGAAAATAAAGATTACGCGATCAGGATTTTGTTTTGACACCATCGATAACATAAACAGACAACGGACTTCGATGTAACGACGACAGACCGTATTCTTTTGGTTCTCCTCCGAACTCTTAGGGTTTCAAACAGAATCGATAAAATATTGGAAATAATCGACACAATTTCATTGACAGCAGACCGTATTCTTTTGGTTCCACTCTAAACTCTTTGTGTGTTTTTCAAAAAATTAAAAGGGGGAAATTTTGAAAATAAAGATTAGATCAGAATTTTATCAGCAAGTATGGAACTGATCAACTATTTGTTTTGTCATATTTTATTGAAATTAAGTTTTTTTTCATCTTCTCAAGGTTTAATTTTATTTGTTCATCTCTGTTTTTATATAAACAATTGTTCTCAATACAATGAATAAGATTAAAGGACTCAGATTCACTACAACAGATCGTATTTTTTTGGTTTTACTCCGAACACTGTTTATTTCAATAAATCGACGAAATACACTGATTAATCGACGTTAGCGGAGCGTATTCTTTTGGTTCTCCTCCGAACTCTTAGGGTTTCAAACAGAATCGATAAAATATTGGAAATAATCGACACAATTTCATTGACAGCAGACCGTATTCTTTTGGTTCCACTCTAAACTCTGTGTATTTTTCAAAAAATTAAAAGGGGGAAATTTTGAAAATAAAGATGAGATCAGAATTTTATCAGCAAGTATGGAACTGATCAACTATTTGTTTTGTCATATTTTATTGAAATTAAGTTTTTTTTCATCTTCTCAAGGTTTAATTTTATTTGTTCATCTCTGTTTTTATATAAACAATTGTTCTCAATACAATGAATAAGATTAAAGGACTCAGATTCACTACAACAGATCGTATTTTTTTGGTTTTACTCCGAACACTGTTTATTTCAATAAATCGACGAAATACACTGATCAATCGACGTTAGCGGAGCGTATTCTTTTGGTTCTACTTTCCATGTTACCCAAGCAAAAATGTTTTACAGGTGAACTTTACCTTTTTATTAAATTGTAGGGTTATGTTGGGGATACAAAGAATATTGGAGAATTTTTCCCCTATTTCCTCGTACAAAAAAGTTATTGATAAAAATATAAACAAAACTTATTTTCATGGTTATAACAGTTGAAAATGATGATAAAGGGACGATTCAAGCGTCAAATTGTATAGAAAAAAGTTTGGGATACAGAAAAAAATTCCCCATTTCCTCGTACATTATATTTTAAAAAAACCTAAAAATAAGAAACAAAATGTATAAAAGTAAAAAAAAAAATCGAATCTTATTAGCAATTTTCCGGATATTTTTGAACTGATTTTACAAAATTTAAACAACGATTTATAGAAAAAATATCAAGAAATCTCTTTGTATATAAAAAAAATCCGAATCCACCTTCCAAACTACATACCCTGCATGTAGTCCCAAATTTTTCACAATGTTGAAAATAGGTACAATGAAATAAAAGCAACGTTGCACGACTTCCGGTTATACCGGAAGTAGGTGTCAACTCGCTTATTTTAAATGGAACACCCTATATATTATTACATTTTTGGATTCAACGTAAAATTATAGGCAGATTTCATGTATCATGTCCTATACCCAAGTATGAGCGTTTTTGAAATATTTTAGTTTTTATGTCAAAAATGACGTTTGAAGGCTCGTATTTAAATGTGAATTTCACCTATAAGAAAGCCTTCATTATTTAATTTGTATTGGATTTCTTGTTGAAAAGGACCTACCTACTTTAATAGATTTTTCACAGCAATATGAAAACTTTTATTACAGGGTGGGCCAAAAATAAAATCAAAAATTAAATTCAGAAAACGGCCAAAAAACAATTTTTTCAAATGGAAACCCCTAATTTTCATAATTTTATCTTATTGTGCATTAAAAATAAAGATGAGTTTGTATAAGATTGTCCTCTCCAAAAATTCTTTTTTTTTTTTTTTAATTTTTGGAATGAACAATATTAGGTAAACTCACCCTTATTTTTAATGCACAATAAGATAAAATTATTAAGATTAGGGGTTTCCATTTGAAAAAATTGATTTTTGGCCGTTTTCTGAATTTAATTTTTGATTTTATTTTTGGCCCACCCTGTAATAATCATTTTCATATTGCTGTGAAAAATCTATTGAAGTAGGTCCTTTTCAACAAGAAATCCAATACAAATTAAATGATGAAGGCTTTCTTATGGGTGAAATTCACATTTAAATAGAAGCCTTCAAACGTCATTTTTGACATAAAAACTAAAATATTTCAAAAACGCTCATACTTGGGTATAGGACATGATACATGAAATCTGTCTAGAATTTTACGTAGAATCCAAAAATGTAATAATATATAGGGTGTTCCATTTGAAACAAGCGAGTTGGCACCTACTTCCGGTATAACCGGAAGTCGCGCAACGTAGCTATTATTTCATTTGAAGAAGGGATCCTTTTAAACCTCACCATACAAATTTTCAGAATTCCAATCGTTTTATTTCCCGAGATATTCTATTGAACGGTCACCGTGAGACACCCTGTATACAGAATTGCATTTTGTTTCCTTTCAGGGATCTTGATGTATTTTCAATGTTTTCAGTAAAATTTTTTTTTGTTGCAGACCCTGTGTCGATCACATCTAGAGGAAAAAGAATGGTAAGTAACCATCGCAGTCAAAGAATGCCGAAATATTCTTTTGCAATTAAATTCGAAAAAATGGCCCATAAATTGCAACGGTGCAGATGGCCTTTGGGACAAAACAATGGCAGAAAACAATTGGCGCTGCGGCGCGTGGGCCACCACAATAATCGATTCATCAGTTTATCGCCAGGCCTGCCAACTGCTTCTGTCAGAGCGGCACTTTGCACAGATTGTATTGTAACGTGGATTATTTATTTGACAAGTGCACGTATCTATAATCTATTTATATAAACACTCAACACTGTTTTCAATACTACTATTGTCACTGTCAAACTTGTCACTCTGCATGCCAAGAACCGGACTGGTTATAAGTATAAAATACAGGGTTGGTCTGCTAAAGATAATATCGAGAGACCTTACATTCTGAAATTATGTATTATGTTAAATCAGTGACTGATTTTATCATCAACATCAACAAGTAACCAATAAATCGTGGTTGTTGCACAATAATTAAATCCATCTATGTAAATAGACATCGACAACAACTTTAAAAAATCAATCGATAAAAGTCAAAATCAAGATAATGTAACTGGCCTGTTATCTCTATCAGATAATCTCGGAAAACATATAATAAAATAGTGGTTTTATCGCTAATAAAGGACTTAAAAAGCGATTTAATTGAAAAACAACATGACGAAAAAGTTTTTTAAGCGCTGTTTATTATGGTCTAAAAGTAATTACAACGTCGTTAATATTCATGCGAACTGGCGAAATCCCCACGTTAATGAAAAGGCTTGATAAATGATTATTTCATAAATTTGTGGTAAATGCCACTTGTTGGAATTGCCACCCGTGAGAGATAACATACTTATACAGTTTGTCATCATCGTTAAAAAAAATTGGCTCATCAAAATTCTTTGGGAGGATTCTAATCAATTCAATGGGAAATCTTACCTACATAATTCTGCATGGTTTTTTTGAACTTGACAATTGAAGAATATATCGATAAGTTGGCAACGTTTTAGAAAAAGGTCTTACATGGTTGCCAGTTTCATCAATGATTTTTGTCGAAATATTCATGATTTATTTGAACCATATAGACGAAAATTTTTTTCAAAATCTGAGGTAAGGTATCTATCGGTGACTAAAGTGATTGGATATTGCTGGACGATAAATGAAAAACTGGCAACGTTGCAAATTTTCCTCCCAACTCAAGAGTGTATCGATAAGCTGGCAACGTTGTTGAATTGGTTTTACAGCGTTGCCAACTCCATCAGTTATGTAGAGATATTCGTGATTCGATTAAAAAAAAAAGATTTAGAGTATAATATGTCGATATAAGCTGGCAACGATGCGAAAAAAAATTACAGGCTTGTCAACCTCATCAATGATATTTTTTTAAATATTCATAGATGTGATTTTTTGATAAACAGGCAACATTGTAGATTTTCAATAGTCTTTGTGGAATAGTTTAAAAAAATAGAATACTGACAATAATTTTCCCGAAATTTAAATTATATGTCGATAAGCTGGCAACTTTGTAAAATAGGTTTTACAGAGTTGTCAGCTCCATAACTATGATATAAGAAAAATTGAAAAGTACTGACAACGTTGGAATTTTTTCTCCTACTTTCTTCGATTTATTTTAAAAATAAACGATTTTAATTTTTTACAATGATGAACAGGCAACGTTGAAGAAATGAATTTACAGAGTTGCCGATTTCATCAATGACTTTTGTGAAATAGTTCATGGTTTGTTTGGAAATGAGCAACAAAATAGAAAACCAACAACATGGCAAATTTTCCCCGAGATTTGAAAAATATATCGATCAGCTGACAACGTTGCATAAAACTTCAACATGGCAAACGTGATCAATGATTTCTGTGTATAATTTTTTCTCGAAATCTGATTGATATTCCGATGAATAGGCACAACCAAGAAAGCTACAAGCGGTAAAACTGTGATGACGTGGCAGTATCAAAATGGCTGTAGCTTCGTCAAATTTTGAACGATTCTGACACGCAAAACATCACTTTAAAGAGGGTTTCAAACTCTTCAAAAAGGATTTTCAAACATCAAAAAAATTCCACAAGTAGGAAAGTTACAAGCGATTAAAGTGTGATGACGTGGCAGTATTAAAATGGCTGTAGCTACGTCAATTTTGATCCGATTTTAACGCGCAAAACACTATCTTAAAGAGAATTTCAAGCTCCTTAAACTGGTTTTCCAACCATTTGAAAATCTTGACAAGCAATTTGAGATTGATGACGTGGCAACATTAAAACGCCTCTAAATCCGTCAATTTTCATCCGATTTTGACGCATAACAAACCGTTATGAAGAGGATTTTAAACCTTTAACGCTTTTTTTAGGTTTACTCCAAAAGAGCTTCTCGAACAACAACCGAACCTGAAGACAATCATCGATCTTACCAACACTCACAGATACTACAACCCGAGGGTAAGCCAAAAATAACAATGAAACTATTCGACAAAGAATCCAATTTCCCAACTCGAATTAATGTCCAACCTGCTCCACTTACTTAAATACCTCACTAATGTGGCTCCTCTTAACACATCGAACATAAAAATAATCCATCGTTTGTATAACACCGTTTATTTACGATCCATGAAAGGGACCACTCACAAGTCTATAAAAAAAATGGTCTATTTATTTCCCATAGAAATCAAATAAATTGGGCTTTTATTCGAGTGAAAAGTCGTTAAAATCGGTTTTGATTGTGAGTGGTCCTCGTTGGAATGTTTTCTATGTTTAATAATTTCCTAGGATTGTTTTAAAGTTCCGCAAAACGATTTTTCGAAAATCAATTAGCAGAGGTGCTATTCCTCAATCAATATGTATTTATGCACCGGCGATGGATATATTTATCATATAGAAGAGAAGAATGGATGATTACTAAACGTTTTATAGTTTACTGACACGCAACTTTATTCTATGGACCAATTAGCTTGATATCTTTGTTTGCTTGGGGAGGGCGATATGTAACTAGATTTTATTTACTTTGAAAATATTTCCTGCATGTGGTCACTTGGAAAATAAAATCGTCTTAAAAATATGTGATTTTGGTTAACAGATTCAATCAGCCATAAAATAATTCATAACTCAAAAACCACAAGAGATAGGATTTTGATTTTTGCATCAGTGGATTTTTCAGACAATTTTCCAATAAAATCATAAAAAAAACATTCCTGGTGATTGGAAAAATATTGAAGAAAATCGTTTTAAAAAAATTGTGACAAGATTTGAATTAATAGACAACAATCTCCCAAAAAAAAAATCATTACTCAAAAACTACAAGAGATAGGATTTTGATGTTTGCACCAGTGGATTTTTCAGACAATTTTCAATTAAAATACATGAAAAAACATAACAGGTGATTTGGGAAAATATTAAAGAAACTTGTTTTGAAAATTTTGTAACAAAACAATCACCCTAAAAAAAAATCAAAAACTACAAAAAATAGAATTCAATTTTTTTTATTTAACTATCCTTAAAATGATGATAGATTGATTCAAACGTCAAATTTTCATCAAAAGAATTAATCAGCTTCAACGAAAAAAATCCTCCACAACCCCCTCGAAGATATCGAGGGCATCGCAAATCAATATGTAAAGACTTGAAAAAGAAGGGAGAAAAAAATTACAAATATGTAAAAAATTCATCAAAAACCAAAAAAAAATTTTTGACCATAGTTAAAAAAAAAGAAACAAAAATACAAAAAAATGAAAAGAAAATAGAGCCTGATTAAGAATTTTGAAAAATGTAAGGTTACGAAAATTCCAAAAAATAATAATAAGAATAAATGGAAATAAATGAATTAAATTATTTAATGAAAAACGACAAAATTTAGTCAGCAAATAAAGTCCAAAAATCACAAAAATGTGAAAAAATCATCAAAAGCAATTCAAAAATAAGATTGATTGATTGATAAATACTTTATTGTCATAAATGAACGTCATTTGTTGACAAAGCACTGTATACTATAGAATAAATTAAAAAATGGTACATAAAATATTAAAATACGGTTAAAATACATTTAAGAATAACATGCATATAAAATTGAACAATATAACGAAGACAAGTTTAGTATGAATAAAATCTAAAAAGTATCACAAAAATATTCTGATAAATTATAATAAGCCTTCACATACAATAACCTGCATAGAAGTGTCCTAAATCTTTTAACTGTTGTGCTACGAGTTATTCCTGAAGGCAGAGAATTGAAAATTCTACGTCCATCATAAATAATGGATTTTTTAATAAGGGATGATGACGGTCTGACCAGAAGGAGATTGCTTCCCTGACGAGTCGAATGATCATGAGAAGGACGAGGCAATCTACTCTGCACTTTGAAAATTATAGTTGCTACCTCCAAAATGAAAATGGACGTCAGGGTCAATATTTTATACCTCGTAAACAGGGGTTTGCACGATTCGCGAGGAGGCACACCATACAAGGAACGAACCGCCCGCTTCTGCAGGACAAACAAGGAATTCAATAAGCATTGACTAGCATTTCCCCAAAATGCAATTCCGTAGCGTAAGTGTGACTCCACCAAAGAGTGATACACACTTCTCGCCACTCCAGAGCCCAGCTCTCCCGCAGCAACACCAACAGCATAGCACCCAGATGCCACACGCCCACAGACCCTGGCAATATGCTGATCAAATTTTAAATCTCTGTCGACCATTACACCCAAGAACCTGGAACAGCTACTCTGAGCCAATGGACAAGAGTCAATAAGAGCCGCATCAACGGATCCCTTGAAGGAAATGAGGTGTGTTTTATCTACATTAAGAGTTAAAAGATTGGCATTGAACCAGTTTTTGATTAGAACCATGTCAGCTGTTATAACCTCCTCTAATTGAGCAGCATCTTTATGGCGCCAAACAATAGACGTATCATCAGCGAAGAGGGTGATAGTACCCCGGATTGGCAACCGCGGCAAATCATTTACATATAACAAAAATAAAAGTGGACCAAGAACAGAGCCCTGTGGGACTCCCCATCTCGTAATGGATAAATCAGATGTAGCTTGACCAACCACAACTCGCTGAAATCTCTCAGACAAAAAACTCCCGAACCAATCATTGGAAATACCCCTAAAGCCATACATAGGGGTTCGCGAGACCGAGACCGAGACCGAGACTAACGTAGTCTCGGTCTTGGTCTCGAGGAATGAATCATGGTCTCGGTCTTGGTCTCGGTCTTGAAACCGAGACCGAGATCGAGACCATGGATGGTCTCGGTCTCGGTCTCGGTCTTGTCTCGTTAAGTCTCGGTCTCGAAATTTTCAAAAGGTGTCTTCCAATATTCAGTTTCACAGAGCAAAATAATCATATTTTTCAATGTGTGCTGGGGTAATAGTGAGTATAAAATAAAACAATATTTTGATAAAAAATATTATTATACTAAATTAAAGTTGAAAGTGATGTCAGACTGTTACATTTAATAATTATTGATTTCGTTAACTCAAGTATTCTTTAGAATACAAATGGAATTTTATCATGACATTTCATGGTGCATTATTTTGTTAGCATCTTGATTAGGAAATGATGAAATGAAGACAATTAATGAACAGTGATGCGTTGTAGACCGCCTTCACGATAGAAGCAGATTCAAAAATGCAAACTCATATTAGTTGTATTTTGAGAGGTCTGCTGCAAAACAACCTCTGCAGATTCTAGTGGTCATTTTTTAGGCAATTCAAAGCCATGTATAATTCTACTTTGAATTTTCGTTCAGGGAGCATTGTCTTTTCGTTTTCAAATGTATAGGTAGATCAAAATATTATCAATTTTTTGTAAAGGATTATAATCTAAACCAAAAACATTTAATCAAAAATGTCATATACTTTCATATATACAGTTCATTTTTTATTTAAAGTTACAGTGACAGATCAAAATTGGAGGTTGAAGGTTGGCAAAAAATAAATAAATGCCATAAAGTGCTCGCTAAATGAAATGATAAAATAAAATATTCGTTTATAAACTTCATTTTCTCAATTAAAGAAGGATTTTGATCATCAATTCCAAAATTATCATCACAATCTATTCTTGAACGTTTTTTTCTATCGAATCAAATACTTTTTGAGCAAAGCAAAATAAAACGAATCACAGTTCAATTTATGACTATCGTTATAGAACAAGCTTGCCAACCTTTAACCTACAATTTTGATCTGTCACTGTAACTTTAAATAAAAAATGAACTTTACGTGCGTTTTTTTTAAGACGGAACATAGGGATTCCCATGCTAAATTTTCAAACCCATGTTAGCAGTACTTCCGTTCGTAATACACAGCTGAAACTTGCCGTAGATGAACTTTGGTGCTTCGAGACTGTGTTAGTTCATCAATTACGCCAGAATAACTAGGAAGAAGACTCAAAAAATGCTTTGATTTATCAGAAAGTGATACTTTTAACATGCCTTGTATATGACGATGACAACACATTTTCTGAAGTGACTAACTTCAATGTCAATTTTTTTAACCAAAAAATTTCATTTTCATTTTTATGACCGTTATGAATACTCTTTGGCCGTGAATAGGGGACCCTTTGGACAGGTTATCCACGAAATAATGTTTGATTTTTTATTGCATGTATTATACTGTTAAAATTTAATGTTATCACAATTTGACAATGAAGTTATTGGTTAACAGTGGCATATACAAGGCTAGTAAAAAGTTGTCACTTTTCAATAATTAATACAAGCGTTTTTTCAATCTTTTTTCAAATTATTCTGTGCTAATTGATGGAATAACATAATCTCTAGATACCAAAGTTTATTTACGGCAAGTTTCAGCTGTGAATTTTGAATAAAAGTACTGATAACAAGGGTATGAAAATTTTACATGGGAATTCCTATGTTCCGTCTTAAAAAAAACGCACTGTATATACAAAGCCGTCTTGATATTGTCCGTAGAATCGGAAGCTACTTTAATAGATTCAATAAACTGGTAGGTACCTGAAAATTCATAAGAATCATGTTGAAATCTACTGCAGTTACATGTTTCGAGAGAAGCCAGTCCAATGTGTAATGACTTTTATCTCATATACTACGAATAAACTGAAATAAAACTAACTAAATGAAAACCAGCTAAAATAAAGGGTCAAATACGGAAAACATCATCGTTTGAGCTCTAGTCCATATATAGTCCATCGTAAAATCAAATTTTTCAAAAATGATTTTTTGAAAAAAAGTTTTGTTACAAACAACATTTTCCCAACAAGTCAACAAACCAAATGTATTTTTCGAGACCGAGACCGAGACCGAGAGTCTCGGTACCTGGGTCTCGGTATTGGTCTCGATCTCGATGTGTAAGTCTTGGTCTCGGTCTCGAGTCAGATTCTACGTCTCGGTCTCGGTCTTGGTCTCGATTTCGAGACCGAGACCGAGACAAGACCGAGACCAAGACCAAGGTCTCGCGAACCCCTAGCCATACACATGTAATTTTTGTAAAAGAATCTGGTGATTAACACAATCAAAAGCTTTAGACAAGTCACAAAATACAGTTGCCACCTTCTCACCATCATTAATACCCAAGTAAACCGTCTCCAGTAAGTTGTAAATAGCATCAGTAGTTCCCGAAGCGGATTGATATGCATACTGATTTGGGTGTAAAATACTATTAGTTTTGAGAAAGGTCAGCATTCTTCTCTTCACAAGCTTCTCAATAAGTTTAGACAGGACTGACAGAAGTGAAATAGGCCGGAAATTATTGGGATCATCAAGGGCACCACCCTTGTGAATTGGAATAACCTTTGCTATCTTCAAACAAGAGGGAAACAGGCCAGAATTCCATGAATAGTTTATAGCCTCCGCCAAAGCAGAAACTGCGCTCCCAGGAAGCGACAACAAGATCCTTGCAGACAGTTCATCTTCACCAGAAGATCCACCATTGCCAATCTCAAGGAGACAATCCCGAATTTCAAGTTCGTCAGTTGGGATAAAAAAGAAAGTTCCAACTGCGTTGTGATGTTCCAAGTATATCAGAGGATCAGTATTTGCAAGTATACTCCTGGTTAAGGACTCAGCAATCGAACAATAAAAGTCATTCAAACAAGAAGGAGACACGGAAGGTACAGTAGATGCCCTGCTTTTCCCTCTAATCTCGTTAACTATGGACCAGCTCTCTCTTTGGAGATTACGGGAGTTGCTGAATCGTTCACTATAGTATTTCTCCTTTGCAATTCTTACCAGATGCCTATAATTGACAATGAAATTTTAAAAAGGAGAAAATAAATAAAATGGTGTGCATAAAAAGTTTAATATTAGTTATTTAAAAAAAATCAGAAGTTTCAATTAACGAAAACAGGGAAAGAATCAACGTTTTTCTTTCCAGAACAGTTTTGTCTATGTTAATTTGTCATTGTTTCTGATTTTTTTGTCTTGTTCTAAGTTTGTTTAGTTTCCAATTATTTCTCTTGTGTGACAATTTGTTGATTTTTTGCGGCTTCATAAGAGTTTTATCAACGTTTCTTCATCTTTATTTTCGACTTTTTTGGTGAATTTGTTACATTTTCTTGTGCGTATTGTTTCTTTTACTTTGACATGTTTTTTATTTTATTTTTTCAATTATTTAGCATTTTTTTCTTATTTTCATCTTTTTTTTTGTAAATTGTTCAGGGTCCTGTTATTGCTTATGTGCGGAAAATAACTACTTTGTTCATTAATATTTTGCTTAATTCAAATTATTCTATAAATTATAAATTTTTGCTTTAGAAAAATTGTGTTTTTTTTTAATATTGGTGTATTTATTTATTTTTTGTATGCGCGTATTGTTTCTGATTGTTTTTATGGTTTAGTTTGGGTTTTATCTACGTTTATTAATTTTTCTTTCCGATTGTTAATTTTTTTTGTAAATTGTTCAGATTTTTGTTAGACAACTTCTTAGATTTTTTTTACTGTAACTTTCTTAAAAATGATGATACAGCGATTCAAACGTCAAATTGTTAGCAATAGAATCAGCTTCAACGAGAACATATCAAAACTCCTCTATAACTCTCTTGAAAATATACAGGGCGTCCCAAATTGGAGATTTTAAGATTCAACAAAAACAACTTCCTATAAATTCTAACTAGACTTTCTTGGAAATATTGATAAAAAAATTGAAATAGAAAAGTAATTCCTGTGAAAAAAAAAACAAATACATATCTAATTAAATCACAAAAATTACTGATAGACAAGCAAGAGAATGCTCTCTAAAGAGAAAAAATGAGAAAAAATCAAAAAGAAAATTCAACGAAATACTAAAAAAAAGATAAAAGTGGTCAGAATAAAAAGAAAAATAAGAAGACATCAATACCCACGAGGAATATGGGAATAATAATAATAATCATCAAGAGCAACAATAATTGAAAAAGAAAAACGAAATATCAAACGACAATAAAAAAAAAATCAGGGACAAATAATCACATATAAAAAAGGAATGGTGTGAAAAAACTGTTCTCCAGATTAAAAATAGAGTACTTTCTAAAAACTGACACAAACATTACCAATAGACAACAAAAGTGGTTTAGGTTTCAAAAACAAGTGATTATACAGGGTGTCCGGAAATTACGCGTCAGGATTTTGGTGGGCGATTCTACATGAAAAATTAATGCAACAAACTTCTATACAATTTTTTCAAAAACTCAAAATTAAGGAAGATACAGGGTGTTGAAAAATATTTTTTTTTTCTTATTTTTTTTAATAACTTTTTTTCTAGTGTAATGATTTTCGCCAAATTTTGCATGCATGTCACTAGTGTTTCTTTGTATTCACCCTATTAATTTGACGCTAGTCGTCAATGACAAAAGGCTGAAGCTGTCCTTCACCTTAGGAAAACTACTTAGAACTTTTTTGTTTTAATCTTTTTATAAATTTGGATGTCAAATTAGTAAAGAGCATCAAAATATTTTTTAAAAAGGTGCTCGTGTTGCATCATCGTAGAATTAACGGTTTCCGAGAAAAACGACTTTAAACATTAACCGTAACTTAAATAATTAAAAATTCGTACTTTGAAAAAATTTTTGAAGTTTTTGAAAAAATTGTATAGAAGTTTGTTGCATTAATTTTTCATGTTGAATCGCCCACCAAAATCCTGACGCGTAATTTCCGGACACCCTGTATAGCCAAACAAAAGTTATAGGGAATTTAATTTTGAATAAAAAAAGTCTCCATTATGAATAACGTAGGTGCTACCGTTTTCCAGATAATCGTATATTTATGGAACTTTGCAGCAATCGAATCCCACGAAAAAAAATTAAAATCTACTTACTTAACACTTCCCCCATCATAACCCACAATTAAAAAATCAACGCCCCAAAAAGTCAATTTCAACCTGAATTGTTTCCCAAGTTAATGTAATCGTTTACATTAGATGATTATGGGTGTCATGTTGTGTGACAGCTTGTTGAAAATGTGAACAATCATTGTGAGTTGGTCGCGATTACGAAACACTGAATAAATCAACCCCATAAATTATTGTCACAATCGATCAAGGTACAATAACAGTAATATTTTTCAGGAGGAATTCGGGACAAAGGGCATCGACCACGTGAAAATATTGGTGGAGGGCCGGGGGAGCATCCCCCAAGATTTCCAGCTACGGAGGTGAGTCAGTTGGAGATGTTTTTCCATTCTTTTGAGTTTGCGGTCGGTGCACATTGCGATAAACAACTTTGGGTATGGTCTGGA
Source organism: Orchestes rusci (assembly GCA_958502075.1). Taxonomy (NCBI): domain Eukaryota; kingdom Metazoa; phylum Arthropoda; class Insecta; order Coleoptera; family Curculionidae; genus Orchestes; species Orchestes rusci. The sequence goes on along the minus strand of OY293308.1, from coordinate 858,970 downwards.
AAGTTTGGGTCCGATTAGAAGTTGGGGAAAACAATGGGGGAGACAAGAAATTGCTCTACATATAAGGGGGTGCGGGGGTTTAGAGTTTTTAGTTACCTTACTGATTTAGGGGCAGTTTGATGACGACCTCACTCCCAGCACGCTCGTGTTTAATCATTGTTATATTATAGTGATTTTTCAATTTTAGAATCGAAATATTAATCTGCAATAAAATATTTCAAAACGGCAAGGATCTAAGCAATATCTGTCCGGTTAAACACATTTAATGTGACAATTCAAACAAGTTTTGATGAAATATGGCATTTTTCTTAAATATTCCACATAATAAGGCTTCCCGCTGAGCATTACATGTAGATTATTGTTTTTTATCTGCGTTTAGAACGACTAATCGGTTTAGGATGGCAAGTATGAATTTATTATCATCTATTTTACGCCTATTGATTATTTATGACCGGTTTTTTATTTTTTTTGTTTTTATGCCAATTCGATTTTATCGGATTTGTGATGACGCAGGTTTTCAATCTTTTCGTAGGCTCAATCACATAATCCTAAATAAAACGTCAAATTAATTTAGGATTATGTGATTGAGACAATTTAAAATGAAATTTTAGGACAAAACTCAAAAATACTTTCAAGATTATACTGAGGAGGTAGAAGGTTGAAATTTGGAGGTAACACTCTTCAAGATTTCCCAAAACAACCTCCGCAATATTGAGGTTGAGTTTATACGGTTTTTTTTTTAATTATTTTATGAAACCTTGTCCAATTTGGAATAAATTTTCAAGACGAAACTCAAACATTTCTCCAGGATTATCCAGAGGAGATGGAAGGTTGAAACTTGGAGAGAACACTCCTCAATACCTACCAAAATAGCCTCGGCAAAATTGAGGTTTAGTGTATTTTGCAGTTTTTTTTCTAGAAATTAATTTATGAGCCCTTGTCCAGTTTAAAGTCAAATTTCAAGACGAAACTCAAAAATTCCTCCAGGATTATCCAGAAGAGGTGGAAGGTTGAAACTTGGAGAAAACACTCTTCAATACCTCCCAAAATAGCCTCAGCAAAATTGCGTTTTAGTGTATTTTGCAGTTTTTTCCTATAAATTAATTTATGAACCCTTGTCCAGTTTAAAGTCAAATTTCAAGAAAGAATTCAAAACTTTCTCCAGGATTATCCAGAGGAGATGGAAGGTTGAAACTTGGAGAGAACACTCCTCAATACCTCCCAAAATAGCCTCAGCAAAATTGAGTTTTAGTGTATTTTGCAGTTTTTTTCTATAAATTAATTTATGAACCCTTGTCCAGTTTAAAGTCAAATTTCAAGACGAAACTCAAAAATTCCTTCAGGATTATCCAGAAGAGGTGGAAGGTTGGAACTTGGAGAGAACACTCCTCAATACCTCTCAAAATAGCCTTGGCTAAATTGAGGTTTAGTGTATTTTGCAGTTTTTTTTTATAAATTAATTTATGAACCCTTGTCCAGTTTAAAGTCAAATTTCAAGACGAAACTAAAAAATTCCTCCAGGATTATCCAGAGGAGATGGAAGGTTTGAAACTTGGAGAGAACACTCCTCAATACCTCCCAAAATAGCCTCAGCAATGTTTTAGTGTATTTTGCAGTTTTTTTCTATAAATTAATTTATGAACCCTTGTCCAGTTTAAAGTCACATTTCAAGACGAAACTCAAAGATTCCTCCAGGATTATCCAGAAGAGGTGGAAGGTTGAAACTTGGAGAAAACACTCTTCAATACCTCCCAAAATAGCCTCGGCAAAATTGAGTTTTAGTGTATTTTGCAGTTTTTTTCTATAAATTAATTTATGAACCCTTGTCCAGTTTAAAGTCACATTTCAAGACGAAACTCAAAGATTCCTCGAGGATTATCCAGAGGAGATGGAAGGTTGAAACTTGGAGAGAACACTCCTCAAGATTTCCCAAAACAGCCTCCACAATATTGAGGTTGATTTTCTTCTGGAATAATTTCTATTAATTAATTTATGAACCCTTGTCCAAAGTGCAAATACAAATTTAAAACAAATAATCTCATATCATTGATCATTGATTCACGTATCATGTTATTAAATTATTCAGTGATCAAGTGATCACATCATTAGGTAAAGTGCATGGATCTCCAACATCACTAAATCGCTTAGATCACTATATCACTGACTCACAAACTCAGTAATATATCGAATTTTATAACTAAATCACAAATCATTTTATCACAAAATTGTTTATTGAATCACTTATATCAAGTGATCATTGAATCACTAGTGCACAGAACAATCATCACTTAGTAGCTTCACTAGTCAGTTAATCAGTGATGAAGTGAATAAATCACTGAATACTTTTATCACTGAATCACTGCATCACTGAAGTGCCTGTGATCAATAAATCACTTCATTACCATCACTTGATGATCAGATTTCAGTGATAAATTTTGTGAATAAGTGTGATGAATTCAGCGACTATAACTATTGGGGTGTAGCATTAAGTGATCTAGTGATGTGGTGATCCACTTGCATAGCACTAAAACCATAACTAGTGTAAACAAGATAAGATACCTGGAGATGGCGCCATTCGAAACGGTGTCAATTCGCATTTTTACGCCAAAACCGCCTAATTCATTATTTACTCATATCGATTGCGATAATTCCATAAATCACTCCGATATCGCATTTGTTGATTTCGATCAGTTCATTGGCCTCCGCGAAGTTTTCAAACTTTATACCGACAAACAAACTCGCAAATCACCTTAACGGAAGAGTTCATGAAGTTTCCCCGATAATGGAATTGGTTTGTTATGTCCCATTCATCACAACTTAACCGAACCATCAAAATATTACCAAAACGTGGTGCTGAAAAAGACCATTGACACCCCCATGGAGTAACGAAGCAACTCCCAATTTGGAAAACAGTCGGGGATCGACCGGTGGGGTTATATCTATCTGTTTTATGGGGCTTTAAATTTTAAATTAAAAACGCATTTTGTTTGAGTTATTGCCAAAAATCGAATTCGGCTTTGAGTTAATGACTTGGTGAGATTAGTGTTGAGGAGGGGCTTTTGTGTATCACAGCTTCAACTTGTATTAAATTTTAAGTCGATATTTCTTTTTGTGACTGATTTTCCAACAAATCCCTGTAGAAAAATGTCAATTTCAATGGCCGTTTACTATTTTTTTTTCCAAATCACCCTGTATATTTTTTTATCGAATCCCATAGAAAAAAGTCCAAAAAATTCAATAGTAAATAAATCAGATCGCTGTCTTTAGTAGTTTTCTTATTTTTTTATTAAGTTTTAGTTGAAGTAACAAAATATAATTTTTCAGATTTTTTGACGCTATGGACCATCACATGGAAAAATACGCAGACAAAACTGGTAAGTAATAAATCAAAAAATTTTGACTGAATCCGTCGATAAATTACTTAAACTCCACATTCGAAAAATCGGGCATTATCTGAAATCAAACTTCATAACAAATTTATATATTTATCAGAAACTTCAAATCGAATCGGGTATAATTTATGACGGTAACCCAGTTACTTTTATTTTCGCAAAGTTTATTGTTCTCTGGCTACAGGGCTGGATTGAAACAAAATCTAACTCAAACTTCGTTTATTTGGGTGTAACCCACTCGTTTCAACATATCATCGGATTAAGTAATAAAAAACCCAAACAACATAATTATGCTAATAAAGCCATATATAATCCGATTTCCCATGCTACTATCGAAAAACGGATGTTTTCCCAGATTTTTCGACACAAAAAATGTTTTTTTGGCATATGGTTTATTGCTTTTACTACCATAACCGAAAACCAATGGTACGGGTACCCATGGGTGTGTTCTGAAGATGGATGAGTAAACGGCGCTGTCGAATTGAGATTGTTGATAATTATTTATTTTTGATCTTTTGTCGATTTGGTTTGCAGGAACGGATTTTGTATTTTGTTGGTTTGACTGAAAAATATTCTTAAATTTTTCATAAAAAAAATCATAACTCAAAAACTACAAAAGTTGATTCTTGCACCGCTAAAATATATGAATAACATTTAGTGACGATTTGGAAAAATATTGAGGAAAATGGTCTCAAAAATAAGTGACAAGATTTTGATCAACAGGCATTAATTTTTTTTTTAATAACATACATAACAAAAAATGTGACAGTAACAGGAATCATCAAATAATAATGTTCAAAAATAAAAATAACACAATATATATTGCCCCTTTTACCCTTGTAACATTTTCAGGATTAGCTCGAAATACTTTGCTTCAATTCACTGTCAAATATCAAGTTGATATCCCACAAACTATAGGAATTCTCAAGCCGCAAAGACTATAGGTACCATTTTTTTCCTAATAAAAAAGATTCGCAACATATTTTCCACCGTGAATTTTTTAGTGAAATTTGAAGGATTCTCTTGAAATACTTTGCTTCAAGTCACTGTCAAATATCAAGTTGATATCTCACAAACTAAAAGAGATATCAAACCGCAAAGACTAGCTACAATTTTTTTATTAAAAAAACATTTGCAACATTTTTCCCACTGTGAATTTTTCCGTAACATTCTCAGGATAAGCTCGGAATACTTTCCTTCAATTCACTGTCAAATATCAAGTTGATATCCCACAAACTATAGGAGTTCTCAAGCCGCAAAGACTAAAGGTACAATTTTTTTCCTATGAAAAAAAATTCGCAACATATTTTCTACCGTAAATTTTTTAGTAAATTTTGAGGATTCTCTTGAAATACTTTGCTTCAAGTCACTATCAAATATCAAGTTGATATCTCATAAAATACAAGAGTTCTCAAGCCGCAAAGACAAGGTACAATTTTTTTCCTAATAAAAAAATTTCGCAACATTTTTTCCACTGTGAATTTTCTACTGAAATTTTTATGATTAACTCGAAATACTTTGCTTCAAGTCACTGTGAAATATCAAGTTGATATCTCACCAACTACAGGAGTTCTCAAATCGCAAAAACGGGCTACAGTTTTTTCTTGATAAAAAAATCGCATCATTTTTCCCACTCTAAATTTTTTAGTGAAATTTGCAGGATCCACTTGAGATACTTTGCTTCAAGTCACTGTAAAATATCAAGTTGATATCAGACAAACTACAGGAGTTATCAAGCCGCGAAGACTGACTACATTTTTTTTAAAAAAGAATTTTTGATGCAAAAACTCAATTTCTAAATACAACCCTGTCCTACTCAATCCGTAAAAAACGCTCATAATCTCGATAAAACCCGGTTCTGAGCACATTCATCATCATTTTCCGTCGTAGTCGTACAAAATAAATGTTGATATTCCGATCAAACTTATCAATTGGTGTCGACAGTGTTTGCCACCTCGATCCATGCGAACAATAAAAATGCCGCGTTAATCAATCAACCTAATATTTGGCATAAAATCAAGCCGATTTGAATAAATAATACAGAACATGGTCGAGGAACAGGCTCAATAATCAGTCCATGTCCAGTCCTCCCACTCGAAAATTCTTCAAAACCTATGAAGAATGAATCTTCAACGGACCGTAATAGATTTCCGATCTTCACAATTATTATTTACTGTCCGCTTAATCAATTTCAAACAGGTTCATGTTACCTGTTTGGTTTGAAACAGTCAATTTCAATTAAATTAAGCCACAACAAAAATTATTTTTAACCAAATTTATAGGCCAAACAGGAATAAGATAAGAACTTTTCCACGTTGATAAAAAAGATTTATAGAACCTCTTAAGGTAACGTGATAACACCAACTATAAAAACTGAGGGTCTTTATTGAATTGAAATATAAATTTGAGGGTGGTACCACACGAATTTAAAAGCAGCAGGAATGTATGTTTTTATAATAACGACTCAATAAATTCCTTGAGATGACTATCGCAGGAATAATGACAAAAATGATTCTTCAATCGTATCCATTTTTACGTCTTCAAGGATTACATAAGCAAATGATTTATCGAAAGGTGGGCCAGACGTGTACATTGTTCTTCCCATGTTTATACAAATAACAACAAAATTGTTGTCCATGACGTGGAATTGATGTTTTGTTCACATAAATTTGATGGGGTATCGTGGGCTCGAGCTTTTTATGAATCACTGATAGCCTTGTTGATACGTATGAGGAGATTCTTCTTTGAAGAATCATCATGGTCCCCTTAACAAAAAATCGTAAGTCATAAACTACAGAATTCTGATTTTTGCACCAATGGATTTTTCAGACAATCTTCTATTAAATTACATGAAAAAACATACCAAATGATTTAAAAAAATATTGATCAATATCGGCTTAAAAATATGTGACAAGATTTTGGTTAATGAGCTAAAGTCACCCATGAAAAATTTCATAACTCAAAAACTATAAGAGGTAGGATTCTGATTTTTGAACCAGTGGATTTTTCAGTCAATTTTCCATTAAGATTCATAAGAAAACATTCCTAGTGATTTGGAAAAATATTGAGGAAAATCCTTTTGAAAAAATTGTGACAAGATTTGAATGAATAGACAACAATCTCCTATAAAAAAAATCATAACTCAAAAACCACAAGAGATAGGATTTTGACTTTTGCACCAGTGGATTTTTCAGACAATTTTCCAATAAAATTCATGAAAAGATCTTCCTAGTGATTTGGAAAAATATTGAGGAAAATCGTTTTAAAAAAGTTGTGGCAAGTTGGAATTAATAGACAACAATCCCCCATAAAAAAAAATCATAACTCAAAAACTACAAGAGATAGGATTTTGATTTTTGCACCAGTGGATTTTTTAAACAATTTTCCATTAAAATTCATAAAAAAACATTCCCAGTGATTTGGAAAAATATTTAGGAAAATCGTTTTAAAAAAATTGTGACAAGATTGGAATTAATAGACAACAATCCCCCATAGAAAAAATCATAACTCAAAAACCACAAGAGATGGGATTTTGATTTTTGCTCCAGTGGATTTTTCAGACAATTTTCCATTAAAATTAATAAAAAAACATTCCTAGTGATTTGGAAAAATATTGAGGAAAATCGTTTTAAAAAAATTGTGTCAAGATTGGAATTAAAAGACAACAATCCCCCATAAAAAAATCATTACTCAAAAACCACAAGACATAGGATTTTGATTTTTGCACCAGTGGATTTTTCAGACAATTTCCCATTAAGATTCATAAAAAAAAACATTCCTAGTGATTTGGAAAAATATTGAGGAAAATCGTTTTAAAAAAATTGTGACAAGATTGGAATTAATAATAATAATAATAATAATATTCGTTTATTTAGCATCAGCTACAATAGAACAGTTACAGAAAAAGGAGTATAAAATTTAAATATAAAAAAATATGGTTAATCACAGGTTATCACAATATGTTGTCTTAACATTTTTTTAAAAAGGATCATATTATCACAGCTCTTAATATTTGTTGGTAACAGATTAAATTCATGCAAGCCTTTATACATAATAGATTTGTACATAGAGTTAGATCTACATTTATCCACAAGAATAAAGTCATCACAATTTCTAGTTTTATAATTATGTACATCTCTAAACACAGTCACTTTATCACAGATATATGGGGGCAATATTTTTTGTTTGATTTTAAAAATATACAATAAAACATTATACTTAATTTTTTGACTTACTGACAAAACATCTAACATATCAAGCATTAATTTAATTGGTGTATATTTATTACATTTTAAAACTACTCTTAAAGCTCTATTTTGAATTTTTTGAATCTCATTGATTTTGTAATTTGGCAGGCTGTACAAAATGGTTGAACAGAATTGAAGGTGGGGAGATGCAATAGCATTGTAAATCATCAATTTTGCATAAGCAGAGAGTTGTTGACAAGCTCGTGAAATAAAACCGACTTTTTTCGAAAATTTGCGCATCATAAAATTGGCGTGATCGTGAAAATTTAAAGTTGGATCCAATGTTATCCCAAGGTACTTAACTCTCTCCTCATACACAATTTTTTCGTCGTTGATGACAATATTTATATTATCCTTATCAACATTAGCCAACCTAGTCCTATTACCATATACACAAAATTTGGATTTACTCGTATTGATACATAATTTGTTATTACATAGCCACATAAAAATGCTGTTTAATTCGGAGTTTAAGGTGTTCTGCATTTCATTGAGATCATTTCCAACAACATACAACATAGTATCGTCAGCAAACAATACGACTTCACACTTACTAACCATTTTAACAATATCATTGATGTATATAATAAACAGTAATGGACCCAGTACTGTACCTTGGGGTACTCCATAATTAACAATAAGAGAATCGGACACAGTATTCTTGAATTTTACTCTTTGACTACGGTTATACAAATAATCTTCAAACCACTTTAAAACAGTACCCTCAACACCAATTGACGTTAATTTACATAACAAAAGTGACCTATCAACAGTTTCAAACGCACGCTTAAGATCTAAAAACACAGCCAAAACAATATTGCCCTTATCCATAGCTTTTCTAAACTCATAACAAATATTCACAATGACTGACTCACATGAGTGTTTTTCCCTGAAGCCGGACTGATTAGGAACTAATATATTATTTTTAACGCAGTGAAGCAGTAATTGTTCCTTTACCTCAATTTCTAGCAATTTTTCATAACAAGGAACTGTGTTGATAGGCCTGAACTCCTGATGATTTTTAGTATTGTGAACTTTGGGAACAGGGATCACTGTTGACATTTTCCAGGTTTCCGGGAATGTTCCAGTTGATAAGGACAGATTTATGACGTCGAGTAGTCGGTTTCCAATTACAGAACAAGCATCACTCAGAATCTTCTTCGATATTCCATTTTCACCGCCCCCAACATTTTTCATTTTTTTCAGTGTTTCTTTCATTTTATTTAGTGTGATATTTTCAAATTTGCGAAAAACAATAAGAGGATTAGTTGATGTCAAAGTATAACTTATAATAGGGTCCGGAATGTTACTAATTATACGTTCAATGCTCTGAATAAAATACTCATTGAATCCATTGGCTATGCACTGTTCATCAGCAAATGTTTTCTTCTCAAAAATAATTTCGTCTGGCAGATTGTGGTTTTTACTAGGCAAAAGTGTTTTAAGGTTCCTCCAGAGTTCTTGAGACAACAATCCCCCATAAAAAAAATCATAACTCAAAAACCACAAGAGATAGGATTTTGATTTTTGCTCCAGTGGATTTTTCAGACAATTTTCCATTAAGATTCATAAAAAAAACATCCCTGGTGATTTGGAAAAATATTGAGGAAAATCGTTTTAAAAAAATTGTGGCAAGATTGGAATTAATAGACAACAATCCCCATAAAAAAAATCATAACTCAAAAACCACAAGAGATAGGATTTTGATTTTTGCATCAGTGGAATTTTCAGACAATTTTCCATTGAAATTCATGAAAAAACATTCCTAGTGATTTGGAAAAATATTGAGGAAAATCGTTTTAAAAAATTGTGTCAAGATTGAAATTACAAGACAACAATCCCCAAAAAAAAATCATTACTCAAAAACCACAAGACATAGGATTTTGATTTTTGCACCAGTGGATTTTTCAGACAATTTTCCATTAAAATTAATAAAAAAACATTCCTAGTGATTTGGAAAAATATTGAGGAAAATCGTTTTAAAAAATTGTGTCAAGATTGAAATTAAAAGACAACAATCCCCCAAAAAAAATCATTACTCAAAAACCACAAGACATAGGATTTTGATTTTTGCACCAGTGGATTTTTCAGACAATTTTCCATTAAAATTAATAAAAAAACATTCCTAGTGATTTGGAAAAATATTAAGAAAAATCGTTTTAAAAAAATTGTGGCAAGATTAGAATTAATAGACAACAATCCCCCATAAAAAAAAAATCATAACTCAAAAACGACAAGAGATAGGATTTTGATTTTTGCACCAGTGGATTTTTCAGACAATTTTCCATTAAAATTAATAAAAAAACATTCCTAGTGATTTGGAAAAATATTGAGGAAAATCGTTTTAAAAAAATTTTGGCAAGATTGGAATTAATAGACAACAATCCCCCATAAAAAAATCATTACTCAAAAACCACAAGAGATAGGATTTTGATTTTTGCTCCAGTGGATTTTCCAGACAATTTCCCATTACAAACATGGAAAACGTACCAAGTGATTTGAGAAAATATTGAGAAAAATCGTCTTTGAAATATATGACAAGATTTTGGTCAATAGACATGAAAAACTACCAAAATCTTTGTTTTCTTCGTGGTGTCATGCATCAAATGGAGACTTGAAAATTTTGAGGCCCACCATAACTCAAAAACACCTCACCATACTTTCATCAACAAATCGATGATTTCCCGATATCAAACCACTCCACAGGGTGTCCACTTCATGTCAGTAACTACTACATTTATTACATTTCATATGGTGGCCGCCTCGCCGGCCAGATCTCAATCTATCTGACGAAGCGCCGCGTCATTTACAATAAATCCTGTCGACTTCAATTGAATAAATCAATAATTTGCTGCTGATGTTTCAGATGCGCTTGTTGGAGTCCATTGTACACATGGCTTGAACAGAACCGGCTATTTTGTCTGTCGCTACATGGTGGAACGGTTGAAGTTCAAACCTGCTGATGCTATCAACAGTAAGTTCCATGCAAGTTCTGGATATTTTAAATTGATTGTTGCAGGTTTCAATGTGGCCAGAGGCCATGATATGGAACGGCAGACACTTATAGATCATCTACATTTGAAGGAACTACCGGAACAATATCGATCACCTCTTGAGGATGATGCATTTGATGATGGGTACCGTAGGAGATATGGTGTCAGAGAACCAAGAAGGCACCATCCAAGAGATCATAGAAGAAGACCTGGACGAGCGGACTTGGATAGGAAGTGGAGAGATAGAAGCAGAAGTGAGCGGAGATGATGATAATAAACGATCAAGAGAATCGGAGTTTTAATGGGGTGTTAAATTAAATTTACTTATATCAAGTTACCACGTTAATAAAACGGCCAATAAATTTGCTAACGGGGTGGTGCGTGAGAAAATTCAGCGGTACCACGACATGAGCAGGAGCCGTGTAGGTTATCAGGTTTTGCAGGTTGCCTTGGGCGCCGATGAAATTGTTGAGATAATGGTTTAAAATATTCTATCACCTTATATGACGTATAACCAGGACCACCTTGTATAAATATTCATTGAATATGATAATTTTTGGTGATACTTTTCTAACAATGGCTCATTGTTCTTGGTTGTGGTGCAAAACAAGCAAAGGGCTGGACATGTCCATCAGGGTGGCCTTCAGGACACATTCCCACAGATCCATAAACATCGCCGGATGGGTAAAAAAGAATGCAAAACGAGCAAAAGCGAAATTAAAAGTTGAGAGATGAGCTGTAGCTCAAACCCGTATTTAAAAATTAACCATGGTTTTAATAGCGGCTGAAAGAGAACGGGTCAAAGGCAAAGCGGCCCTATGAGACCTTTTTTTCGAAACGTATTACCATATCTAATCGGTTGGAGCGGACAGAGATGACTGACCGCCGGAATAAGAACAAAAAAGTGAATGACATTTTTACTAGGGGGGCAGGATTAGGTTTACAACTGTGCAGGAAGTTGTAGGATTTTTGTTTGAGGAGTGTCCTCCAAATTTAATTTTTATTGTCCAACTATAGTGACAAGATTTTGGTTATAAGCAACAATAAAAAAAAAATCATAACTCAGAACAAGAGATAAGACTGATTTTTGCACCAGTGGATGTTCCAGACAATTTTCCATTAAAAAACATACATATGACACAATTTTAAGCAGGAGTATCTGGATAAATTCAAAGTCGAAAAGGTCATATAGATTTGGGAAAAAAAAAACAAAAAAAATTTGTTCCTATACCTTAATATCTCAAACCGTCTTTGGAAAATGTATTAAAAACTTGAAATAAAATAAATCTTTAACATCCTGTATCTTAAAAACCAAATATACAGGGTGTCCGGGAAAATGTGGGAGATCTCTCGGATTCTGATAGAATATTAAAAAATAAGATGACAAGTTCCCATAAATTTTTTTCCTAGCGTTAGGTTCACAATTTCGTCAAGAGCACCACTTCGTCATGGCTTTTTTCGAGGTTTTGTTTAATAAAAATTGTTTTTTCTCGAAAATGGTTCATTTTATCGACAATGAACAAGAGTACCTTTTCTTTAGCTTAATGTTCAAGGTATCCAAATTTATTTTTTTTAACTCCTTATCATACAGGGTGTTAAAAATTTGAGCGTTAAAATGTACAATCTAGTCCGTCCCTGGTAAACTAAACAAGCTAATTATGTTTTAAGGGAAGTATTTTGAGAGGTCCTTACTACTGTTTATCATATTAAATTTTCATTGAATTATATTGAGTCGTTTAAAAGTTATTCAAGAAAAACCGATTTCCAGTGGGGTCCTTTAGGGGGCCGTATCTCCGTAGGGAGGGCCGCTAGGAAAAAAATTTATGGGAACTTGTCATCTTATTTTTTAATGTTCTATCTGAATCCGAGAGATCTCCCACATTTTCCCGGACACCCTGTATATACCGTTACTGAAGGGCAGTAACTACTTAAAAAAAAGTATATATATCATAAACCACAACTACAAAAAAAACTCTTCAAATATGTTCTCTGGTTGATGGTCTACAACATTTTGTAAAAACGATTTTGCTCCAAGAGGTACTACTTTCAAGATATCTTGCAAAAACTACCCTCATTGGTTCCAGGGAGTGATGACGTCACACAAATTTCAATACTAATTATATCAGTGATCATAACTCCCAACAAAAAATGATGAATGAAATGAATAAAAGTCGATCTTATCGGATCCACTAATATTGATTCAAAATCCAAAATCAGTCATTAGCTAAAAAATCAATGAAAAAAACTAGCAAGTTGCTTTTGGTACATAAAAATGATAAATCAAAAAAACTGTCGATCTCACCGGATCCATTTATATTAATGTTTTTACTGAAAGCTAGTCGAGACGCTCGAAATTAATTAAAAAAAAAACGATCATCTCGCTTTCAGTTGTGGGTCAGTAAAAAATTCCTTTTGGGAGATATCAACTTGAAATTTGTAACAGATTTATGCTTGAAATTTTTAAAAATAATTTCGGGGGTTTTAAAAATCAGGTCAAAAAACTAGACTAGCATTTTGTACGACAAGAATAAATTAACTTTGTTCCACTTGTAGGCTCTGTAAAAAAATAATTGCTGATGGAGATATCAACTTGAAATTTGGACCACATTTACTTGGAATATTCATTATTAATCTGAAAGCCTCAAAAAAACTGGTCAACAAATCAAACATGTATTTTATGTACCGTTTTGTGGACACGAGTAAAGAAACTTTGCCTAACTTTATAGAAACTGCTGATCTCACCGGGTCCGTTTTATATTGATGTTTTTACTCAAAACTATAGTCGAGACGCTCAAAATTAATTAAAAAAAATCAAACTTGTCGCTTTCAGTACGTCTAAATGATTAATTTAGAAAACCGCCGATCTCACTGGACCCACTGGTGTAGATGTTCCAGATGATCCAAAACTACAAAATCATAAAAAATACGAACATGTCACTAAAGCGATGGAATTAAGAAAGTCGATCTCACCGGATCCACCGATGTTTCCGTCACAAAATGAGCATAGTGACGTCAAAATGTCTTCGCAAAATAAAGATCACAATGAAGAAATTACGAAAGTATGATAATTGGGGTCGATCTCGTCGGATCCACTGATATTTTAGATTCAAAATTTGCCTAAACCCAAACCTCAATCACACAATTGGGGTCAATCTCACCGGGTCCATTGATATTTTAGATCAAGAACTAGCCATAACCCTCAAAATCAATCAATCAATAGGGTCGATCTCATCAGATCCACTGAAGTTTTAGATGCGTCAAACGTCAAAATCGCTTCACAAAAAAAAACCCCTACATTTCGCAGAAGTTTTAACTCACTTTCAAGATGGAAGGAATTCTTCTAACTTTAAATTATCCCTTTAAAGTCGTTAAAGTCCACTCATTAGCTTCTCAAGCAGCCCTTGCTCACTCTTATCTGCTACTTAAGACTGGCGCTAACCAATTACAGAGATGGTCAGCCAGATTAGATTTTCGGACGTGACCATCAGTATCTAGATTTTCCGAAAAACATAGGTCAACGGAAGAGATAAATCAAGAGCGTTTTTATGAAAACGAACAAAAGCACACAACTTGAATTAAAAAGAGTTATTTGGAAGAGTGTGAGGTTCTTCCTCAAAATTTCACATCTCCAAACCTCGTTTACTTTTAATAGTTCTCCAAAGTTGGGTTTTCATACTGCAAAAGTTTCTGGACAACTTCGTGTCCACGTGCAAAATTGGCACAGGATTTAAAGCTCACCCTGTGTAAGGTAGTAGACTGTTCCCAACTTGCCAAGAAGAACTCCAATCGCCGAGTTACATGAACTCGCTTCGATACCGCAAGTGCAAGAGTACGTTGAGCAAATGAATCCACCCTTAGAGGGTCTCCTCCAAATTCCATGCCCTTCAAAGGGCAATTTATTTATTCCAAACAACAAAGCCGGTGGCAACAACTCCATGTTCGCCCTAATCGAATTCCCAGGTTGCATCAATAAAAAATCATCAGCACACATACCAACCATTGACATGATTTAGAGCTACAAATCTGAGACTATTAAAAATCTCGTCAGCGTCAATTTATACCTCTTCTGATCGTATCAAGCCGATCTGCTGGACAGAGAAGAATAAATAGCTGAGCATTCTGGTTGACTAAACTGAACGATATCGATCTTCTCGCACAGGGTTTATTGTCCTTAGATGGACAGATTAACAGGGTTACTTGGCTTTGGACAGCAAATTGAAATCTGCCAGTCAATGAAATCAATAATATGGTAAGGTCAAAGGGTTTCTGGCAAGTTTCAATGTTTGTACGGTGATAAATCAACAAACATCTTGAAACAAACAACTTTAATTATCGGGACAATCAACTCAACTCCAAACCGCCGATTACGAAGCTGACATCTCCATTTTTATTGTGCATAAACCCGAGCAAGAAGTTGTAAAAAATCATTACTCCGCATACTCCGCGACTCAATTTTATAGGCTTTGAAACTCAATTGCATGTAGCAGCGATTCTACTTGAATTTTATTGAGGGCATAACGAGTTTAAGGGGAGTGCAACTTGAAATAAATTTCAATTGTGAATGTTATTTTGGTGCTCGCTTGACAAGTTTTAGGAGTGCGCTCCGAGTCTGGATATGGATTTTTCGGCTCCGCCTCATCATGACTAAACAAGTTTAAAAATAGCCCACCCACATCTCCATTCAGTCATAATTCTTGCCCACACAATCGGGAGAAACTTCTCCAAATATCCGCATTGGCAACTAACTTTTCCATTCTGGAACGTTATGTTCATTGTGGGCGAATAATGGAAAAACTGTTTTCGCATTTGCTGTTGTCCATTGCCAGAGAAGTTTTCTTTAATTGGAGTGGAAGGTTTCCAATTTTAATTGAGTCTGGTGTTACTAAATTTGCCGAATTAGATTGACCAGTCTCATCTTTAACTTTTATTTGAAGAGTTTTTTTTTATTAGAGTTATGAGCATACTTTATTCAAGATATCTCGAAAGTGGTACCTCTTGGAACAAAACTTCATGGACCATTTTTGAAGACAATCAACCAGAGAACAACTTTTATTTGAAGAGTTTTTTCATGGGAGTTATGGTTTTTGATATAAACGCTATCAAAGTTTGTCTGGTGTCATCACTCTTTATAACCTGAGAAGTATAGATTTCTCCGGATATCTTGATAGTAGTACCTCTGGAAGCAAATTCATACAAATGAATCTTGTAGACAATCAACCAGAGAACAACTTTTATTCGAAGAGTTTTTTCATGGGAGTTATGGTTTTTGATATAAACGCTATCAAAGATTGTCTGGTGTCATCACTCTTTATAACCTAAGGAGTATAGATTTCTCCAGATATCTTGAAAGTAGTACCTCTGGTAGCAAATTCATTTTGATAAATCTTGTAGACAATCCACCAGAGAACAACTTTTATTTGAAGAGTTTTTTCATGGGAGTTATGGTTTTTGAGATAAACGCTATCAAAGTTTGTCTGGTGTCATCACTCTTTATAACCTAAGGAGTATAGATTTCTCCAGATATTTCGAAAGTAGTACCTCTGGGAGCAAATTCATTTAGATAAATCTTGTAGACAATCAATCAGAGAACAACTTTTATTTGAAAAGTTTTTTTATGGGAGTTATGGTTTTTGATATAAACGCTATCAAAGTTTGTCTGGTGTCATCACTCTTTATAACCTGAGGAGTATAATAGATTTCTCCAGATATCTTGAAAGTAGTACCTCTGGTAGCAAATTCATTTGGATTAATCTTGTAGACAATCAACCAGAGAACAACTTTTATTTGAAGAGTTTTTTGATAATCGATATAATTGCCATCTTTTTTTTTTAACTAAAGGGCATAGTTATTTCAAGATATCTTGAAAATAGTACCTCTTGGACCAAAATTTCATGAACCATTTTTGTAGACAATCCACCAGAGAACAACTTTTATTCGAAGAGTTTTTTCATGGGAGTTATGGTTTTTGATATAAACGCTATCAAAGTTTGTCTGGTGTCATCACTCTTTATAACCTGAGAAGTATAGATTTCTCCGGATATCTTGATAGTAGTACCTCTGGAAGCAAATTCATACAAATGAATCTTGTAGACAATCAACCAGAGAACAACTTTTATTTGAAAAGTTTTTTTATGGGATTTATGGTTTTTGATATAAACGCTATCAAAGTTTGTCTTGTGTCATCACTATTTATAAACTAAGGAGTATAGATTTCTCCAGATATCTTGAAAGTAGTACCTCTGGCAGAAAATTCATCTGGATAAATCTTGTAGACAATCAACTAGACAACAACTTTTATTTGAAGAGTTTTTTCATGGGAGTTATGGTTTTTGATATAAACGCTATCAAAGTTTGTCTGGTGTCATCACTCCTTATAACCTGAGGAGTATAGATATCTCCAGATATCTTGGGAGTAGTACCTCTGGGAGCAAAATCATTCCCATTAAATCTTATAGACAATCAACCAAAGAATAAGTTTTATTTGAAGATTTTCTTGATTAAAATTATGGTTTTTGATATAACAGCCATCAAATTTTGCCCGACGCCATCACCATCTAGAAGCAACCAGTGCAGTCTTTCAGTGATATCTTGGGAGCAGTACCTCTGAGCGAAAATTTCTTCATGGATAATCAACTATAGAAAACAACTTTCACTTGAGGAGTTTTTCAATTAAAGTCGTAACTGTTATTTGAGAAGACTGTCCCTTTTGATCCATGACGTCTGCCATTTAGTCTACTGAACCTCTCGAACTTCTTGGTCAAAAAAGAACCCCATAAATAAAACATAATCCGCATCAATCCGGCGAAAAGAACTTCGCGACCCCTTAACCCTTGACGGCGACGTCGAGCGTCGTCGGCGTCGCGGAGCGCATCGGTCAGTCTACATTCCAACTTCCTGCAAGTTGCAACTCCCGACGCTGTTACGTCACCAGCCGGCGTTTGTTTCGCGAAGTTTCTTAGTGCTTCATTTTCGGTGATTATCAATGTCCAGGGACAAATGCATCAACCTCCGTAAACACTTATGAACGAAACGGACAGGTGAGTTTTGTTCTAACTTCAACAGCAGTTTCACAAAAGAAGAATGGACTCAACTAATCTGATTGTTTGATAAGATAAGAATTAATTAAAAATTTAATCAGCAACCAATCCCAGCTACTTTCACCGGCAATTGTCAAACACCATTTGGACTTAGGGCTTTTCACACTAGTGACTTAAGTCGAAGCTCATGTCACAACACCGCTATTTATAAGTTCATAAAGCAGCATTATCGACGGGCCTACCAATTTAACGATAACTGCGGATTATTCGGATATAATTCCGGATTAGGTTTGTGGTAGTACCGTTAGATAAATTTATTGGTTGCATATGGTTGTGCATGCATAATAACCAATGACAGCGCAACATGCCTTTTACGTACAAGTGTAGCTTTATTTTGGATATCTTGAAGGTAGTACCTCTTGGAGCAAAAAAACATCCAAAAAATAAATCAAGTAACAAGTTTTAGTTAAAGAGTTTTGCTCTATCAAAGTTTGTAACCGCATTTTTGATGATAATTTGAAGGTGGTACCTCTGAGAGAAAAATTGTCTAGATAAATCTTGCAGAGAATCAACTAAGGAACAACTTTTATCCCAAAAATTTTTTGATTGGAGTCACGATTTTTGTTGTAACTGCCGTTAAAATTTGTCTAATGTCATCACTCCCTTCAACCTAGGAGAAGCAGACTTTTGATGATAATTTAAAAGTGGTACTTCTGAGAGGAAAATAGTTCAAATGAATCTTGTAGATGATCAACTGAGAAACAACTTTTATCCCAAAATTTTTTTAATTGGAGTTACGATTTTTGTTGTAACTGCGGTTAAAATTTGTCTAATGTCATCACTCCCTTCAACCTAGGAGAAGCATACTATTGATGATAATTTAAAAGTGGTACATCTGAGAGGAAAATAGTTCAAATGAATCTTGTAGATAATCAACTGAGAAACAATTTTTATCCTAAAAATTTTTTGATTGGAGTTACGATTTTTGTTGTAACTGCGGTTAAAATTTGTCTAATGTCATCACTCCCTTCAACCTGGGAGAAGCAGATTTTTGATGATAATTTAAAAGTGGTACCTCTGAGAGGAAAATAGTTCAAATGAATCTTGTAGATAATCAACTGAGAAACTACTTTTAACCCCAAACATTTTTTTATTGGAGTTACGATTTTTGTTGTTACTGCAGTTGAAATTTGTCTAATGTCATCACTCCCTTCATCCTAGGAGAAGCAGACTTTTGATGATAATTTAAAAGTGGTACCTCTGAGAGGAAAATAGTTCAAATAAATCTTGTAGAAAATCAACTGAGGAACAACTTTTATTCCAATAATTTTTTGATTGGAGTCACGATTTTTGTTGTAACTGCGGTCAAAATTTATCTGACGTCAACACTCCCTATAACCTAGGGGGTGCAGACTTTTGATGATAATTTGAAAGTGGTACCTCTGCGAGAAAAGTAGTTTGAACAAATCTTATAGAATTTTTTGATTGGAGTCACGATTTTTGTACTCACTTTGAAACCACTGTAGATCAAAGATATCTTGAAAGTAGTACTCTCAACTCTCCAAGAAGATGGTATTAAATTTGATAATGGTACCTTTAGATAAATTTATCAGTTGCATATGGTTGCACGTCTCCATAATAACCAATGACAGCTCAAGTACATCACCCATTACCACCATGATAAATACCGTTTGCCTTTTACGTAACGTAACTGGTACCTAATTAACCTATCATACTCGTTACTGCGTTAATTGCTTCAATAGCGCCGACCACGGTACCAACAACAAAATGGCGGACGTTGCTTTATGGCGGCGCCAATTTGCTTTTTATTTATTGCCGCTGATTTGACGTGAAAGAAGTGAAACTTATCTCCCTACCATGACATGGTACATCGGTTGGTACTATCGCAGCAAGGTGTGAGCGGAATAATTATTGCACATGGTTGAGTATGGTTGGCCACTGTCAACGTGTTGGTACGGGCGTTGATGGTTGTTAGGTTGGATTGGTTTTGATTGCTGGACCACCGGATCTATACTCATGGCTCTTGAAAGGTGGGCAAATTGAGACAATCAAAATTCAAAATGTTCATGGGGAAAAATTGACTTTCACAGTATTTTTATAGAAGTCACCCGACTTCATCAAGTCATCAATAACTTGTACAGGATTATTGATTATAAATGCCCCCCCCTCCAACTTTTTAATTTGACGGTTTAGAAATAAAAGTTTCATGGTTGAAAATGAATTTTTTAAATAACCTGTTTTCACATATACAGGGTGCTCCAAAAAGTCTGGGCGAGGTCCAACTTTCTTATTTCAAATTGATACCCTATTTTTTTAATTGATATTTGGATTCTCCTTTTAACTCTAAACATTTTCTATGTAGCTCCTTTACCTAAGTTTAATGTATAAAAACATATTTGATATTTATTAATTGAATAATAATAATTTATTGTTGTGAAAATGTCAAATATATCTATGATTTCGAACTATTGACGCTCGTATTGACGAAAATGTCACGTCATTAAGTACTTTTAAAGTGTAAAAGTATCAAAGTATAAATAATTCTGCATTTGATTCAAAACATTTTTTTTATAAAGGACATTATTTTATTTTTTGGTAATTTTTTGAGTTTCAATTTAAAATCAGAGAAGTTTTGGTATATCCTACACACACAATTACGTCAATACTTCGAAACCATAGATATATTTCACTTTTTTATAACAATGAATTAGTATTATTCAATTTATAAAATATCAAATATCTTTTTATACATCAAACTTAGGTATAGGATATGCTACATAAAAAATGATTAAAATTTGAAGTAGAGTCCAAACATCAAATAAAAAAATTGGGTATCAATTTGAAATAAGAAAGTTAGACCTCGCCCAGACTTTTTGGAACACCCTGTATATGTGAAAAAAAGTTTTTTAAAAATTTCATTTTCAACCATGAAACTTTCATTTGGAACACATTTTTCTAAAACGTCAAATGAAAAAGTTAGATGGGGGGGCATTTATAATCAATAACCCTGTACAGGGTGTCTAAAATTATTCCAACAAAATCCCTCCAACGAAGACAGTCTGGAATCAAAGCAAATTGAATCACTCAAATTTTAAAATATAGGGAAACGAATGAAAAAACCAAAATCGTCATATAAGTACGAAAATAACTACGAAAACCACCAAGGCATTGAAATAACTACAAAACGACGCGATCATAAATTTACGAGAATAAAAATCACAAAATTTACGGCGAATATAATTACGAAAAGTAGCGAGCCATGAAAATAGCTACGAAAACAAGTTTGTCGTGAACTTACGAAAAAACGCTCAGTCATACTGACTACGAAAGTAACTAAGAAACGAGTGGTTCATAAATTTACGGGAATAAAAAAAAAGTTTACGGAAAATGTCCGACTGAATCAATCACGGAAAAGCCCGAGTCATAAACTTACGAAAATCAATTTTTGACCGAGTCATGAAAATAACTACGATGGATGAAATGCAACAATCTCACGTTTGTTTATACGCAGTAAATTTCAACAATGACTAGATGGTACCAATTATATTTTATAGGCTCAGTCTAGCGGGCTTACCGAAAGATCTAATTATATTTAAACATGATGCATGAGGAATGTTAAATAGAAGATAAAACTTCAACTGCACGATTGTTTTGGAAACGGGTTAATCTTCTGTAAACAAGATTTAGAAGAATGATTTTTTTCTTTGAATAATAAAATTCTCTAAAGCACAAGTGGGCTGATTTTTTTTTGCTATTGCATGCGGAAGAAGCACATGGCAATTGACATCACATCAAATGCTCAATGAGCACTATATAACATCATTTATATTCTAGTCAACGATTCACTATCTATTAATCCCTGATCAAATATTTGAAAATTACTCCATAATATAACATGTGGCAATGTTTGGAGAACATCGTCAACTAAAGCTTTATGTGGAATTTCGAATAAAATTCAGCAGAATGATCAGGTGATGGCGCTTGGATAGTTCGCATGCTTAACCTACGGAAGAATTTATATGACCTTTTGACTAAAGCCTACTATGCAACGTATCTACTATTTTTCACCATCAAATGAGTGCTGACTGGAATTTCCGGCTACTATACCCATCGCAGGCCCAACACGCGAAACAATTTGCAGTAGCAATATTAAATCCTGCCGAGTGCAGATTGCTAAATAAAACCTGTTGGATGCTGCCCAATTCCAACTGCTGCAGTAGTAATAGATTGGTCGAAACAGCGCCCGAGGCGTTCTTCACTATTGATTGGTTTATTATGCCCGGTTATTGATAGTTTTCAGTCTTTGGTTTCAATTATTAAATGCCTAATGTCCATGTGGGACGTATATTTTATGACTTGGCAACTGTTCTGACATACTTTTGATTGGATATGTGCTGTTTGTTTTACCAAAAACTACGTGAAATATTGTTAAACTTGTTGGCAACGCTGCACTGAAAACCAAAAGACCCGCCTTCCTCAGGCCTGTTTATCAAAAATCTTACTCGCTGATTTGTTTATGGCGTATGTTTGAATGCAAAAAGCTAAAACATCTTCAAAAACAGAAAGAGAAACTCAAGCATTCTCGAGAGTTCACTGGGTCAGCATGAGTTTCCCTAATGAGATTTGCCAAGGCTATAAGGCAACTGGGTGCGTCGTATCGTAGAATAATTAGCCGTAGAAAACAGGAATTATCAAAATATTTTAATTACTCCACAAATTGTATCGGAGCTGTCAGCCTGTTATCGGGTCTAGAAGTAAAGTCGGTAAGTACCAAAGACTTTCTTATTATAGAAACATATTATGTAGGTGACACATGCTTTATGTATTGGATCTCGTTAACCTGCTGCTGGCTGAATATACTGGGTGATGTTGGTTGATGGGTTTTATGGAGAATTATCTGGAAAATTCACTCGTGTAAAAATCAGAATCCTATCTTTTGTAGTTTTTCATGGGTGATTGTTGCCTATTAATCAAAATCACTAGATATGCTTTCTCATGTTTCTTTTGGAATATTCCCAGCACATGCCTCATTCCTTTTATAGAAAGGATATTCGTTTTCGAATATGCTATGAACATGACACTACAGCTCCTCAAGGGATATACTTTTTCAACACATCATTTCGTTTATATTGACGATTTATATTTTCTGGTGAGCTCGGCCTGCTTCTTTGTCGAAACCTTGTTGAAGTTCAACGGTAATGACAGATGACAGCGTTGCCACATCGTCTAAATTGTTGCCGTTATGACAGTAACTGTTTATTTTTCTAAAGCCAATGACATGCTATTTTATGGAGTGAAAGTGTAATGTTTTATGTTGATTAGTTCACAAGTTATGTGAAGCATTGAAATAAAAATAAATCCAGCCAGAAACTAGCTTTGTGGTTTCAGTTCTATATTAAATTCAGTGTTGAAGTTGACAAGTGACATAACACGATGTTGCCACATTGAAATAATCAAAGAAACTTTCTGAGTTTATTCTCAAAATCAACGTTGTCAAAAGCGGTAAAAACTTGATAAATGAGTTCCTTGACTTAGATGTGACAACACTGTTCTACTCCAATACTTCACTGTTATTTTCTAAGGCCAACGTTGCCAAGTATCTATTTACTGATTGAAGGAGTGATGTAATTGATGAAATATGACAACGTTTTTTATCATGAAGACGAAACTGGCAACATTGTATTTTATGAATCAACGTTTGTCACGTGAAAATGACATCCTAATGAAAATATGACAACTCCCTGACTTTGTATTATTCAATAAAGTTGCATATTTATGATACTGTGTTGCCAAGTCGGTAGAAACGTCAAAAATAACTTTCAAACTAGGCAACATTGTTCACATTATTATTCATGCAACGTTGCCAAATGATAATACTTTTGTATAATGGAAAATTACATCCTTGGTCTGTATAAATATGGACCTACAATGTTGCAGAAATGAATTTGAGGACATTTATTTGATGAAAATATATGTCAACACTGTAACGTAGTGTTATTTTACAAAGCTAACGTTGCCAAATTTGAGCATAAATACTTTGACTGCGTGATCTTTAATACTGTGTTGCCAAATCAGTTAAATGGACCCCATGACTTTTTTATGATTTGAATGGTGAACCTCTAAAGTTTCCATTTTTTTTTATCAGAATCACAATCCACAAACAACACAAAAGAGAAATAAAGAGTACATGAAAAGTGAATACTAATGCAAACAAGATTAATAAAAAAACAAAGGAGGGGTCAAAGAGAAAAGGTAACTAAAAAAAAGGGATAAAAAACCACATTAATTCAACTATTCAAATTAAAAGTTCATAAAATACTTAAAAGAAACCTCACCAACATAAACTAATTCACAAATCGCAAAAAAAATGAGTGATAAAAGGAGAAATAAATGAGAATTAAAAAAGGAAAACCAGAAAAACACGACCACACTAAAAGGAATGATGACTAAAATAGGAAAAATTAGCCAAACTAAAAGTGGATAAAAATGGGGAAACCCTTAAAGTAAAAGAAAGAATGGTAACAAAAAAAGGTGAATTAAATAGGAACCAATGGACCATAAAAAGGATAAATCAACTGAAACTAAAGATAAAAACAAACTGAATAAAAAATGAAAATCAACTCGACCCAAAACTGCAAAAATTGAAAAGAGAAATCTCGTGAATGTCTAAGAAAGCACTGTGGAAGAATATAAATAAAAAAAATAAATAAAAGGGTGAATAGAGGATTAAGAAGAAAAAAAAAATAAAAAAATTAAAAGTGAACAAAAACAGCATTGAACGGAGAATAAAATGGAAAAACACTACAAACTGAAAATGGAGTGACAGTGGTAAAAATGGGGAATATAAGGATGAATAATTCACTTGAACAAAAAGTGGAAAAACATTTTAAAGGAGAGGATAAAAAAAGGAAAAAAGTGGAAATAAAGTGAAGAAAATAATCCAATATATATATATAATCTAACCAGAGAACAACTTTTATTTGAAAATTTGTTGATGGGGGTTCGGCTTTTGATATTTTTTCTCCGACGTTATAGATCTTTTCAACCAAGAACTGTAGACTTTTCACGATATTTAAAAAACAGTACTCCTGAGAGAAAAATTGTTGCAACAAGTCTTGTAGAAAATCAACTGAGGAACAACTTTTATCCGAAGAATTTTTTGATAGGGGTTACGATTTTTATTGTAACTGCGGTTAAAATTTTTCAGACGTCATCACTCCCTAAAACCTAGAAGGTGCAGACTTTTGAAGATAATTTGAAAGTGGTACCTCTGAAAGAAAAATTGTTCAGATAAATGTTGTAGACAATCAACGGAGGCACAACTTTTATCAAATGAATTTTTTGATTGGAGTTACGATTTTTATTGTAACTGCGGTTAAAATTTGTCAGACGTCATCATTCCCTATAACCTAGGAGAGGCAGACTTTTGAAGATAATTTGAAAGTGGTACCTCTGAAAGAAAAATTGTTCAGATAAATGTTGTTGACAATCAACGGAGGAACAACTTTTATCAAATGAATTTTTTGATTGGAGTTACGATTTTTATTGTAACTGCGGTTAAAATTTGTCAGACGTCATCATTCCCTATAACCTAGGAGAGGCAGACTTTTGAAGATAATTTGAAAGTGGTACCTCTGAAAGAAAAATTGTTCAGATAAATGTTGTAGACAATCAACGGAGGAACAACTTTTATCAAATGAATTTTTTGATTGGAGTTACGATTTTTATTGTAACTGCGGTTAAAATTTTTCAGACGTCATCACTCCCTAAAACCTAGAAGGTGCAGACTTTTGAAGATAATTTGAAAGTGGTACCTCTGAAAGAAAAATTGTTCAGATAAATATTGTAGACAATCAACGGAGGAACAACTTTTATCAAAAGAATTTTTTGATTGGAGTTACGATTTTTATTGTAACTGCGGTTAAAATTTTTCAGACGTCATCACTCCCTAAAACCTAGAAGGTGCAGACTTTTGAAGATAATTTGAAAGTGGTACCTCTGAAAGAAAAATTGTTCAGATAAATATTGTAGACAATCAACGGAGGAACAACTTTTATTAAAAGAATTTTTTGATTGGAGTTACGATTTTTATTGTAACTGCGGTTAAAATTTTTCAGACGTCATCACTCCCTAAAACCTAGAAGGTGCAGACTTTTGAAGATAATTTGAAAGTGGTACCTCTGAAAGAAAAATTGTTCAGATAAATATTGTAGACAATCAACGGAGGAACAACTTTTAGCAAAAGAATTTTTTGATTGGAGTTACGATTTTTATTGTAACTGCAGTTAAAATTTGTCAGACGTCATCATTTCCTATAACCTAGGAGGTGCAGACTTTAAAAAATAATTTGAAAGTGGTACCTCCGAAAGAAAAATTGTTCAGATAAATGTTTTAGACAATCAACGGAGGAACAACTTTTATCCGATGAATTTTTTGATTGGAGTTACGATTTTTATTGTAACTGCGGTTAAAATTTGTCAGACGTCATCATTCCCTATAACCTAGGAGGGGCAGACTTTTAAAGATAATTTGAAAGTGGTACCTCTGAAAAAGAAATTGTTCAGATAAATGTTGTAGACAATCAACGGAGAAACAACTTTTATTAAAAGAATTTTTTGATTGGAGTTACGATTTTTATTGTATCTGCGGTTAAAATTTTTCAGACGTCATCACTCCCTTAAACCTAGAAGGTGCAGACTTTTGAAGATAATTTGAAAGTGGTACCTCTGAAAGAAAAATTTGTTCAAATAAATCTTGTAGACAATCAACTGAGGAACAACTTTTATCCGAAGAATTTTTTGATTGGGGTTACGATTTTTGTTGTAAGTGCGGTTAAAATTTGACTGACGTCATCACTCCCTAAAACCTAGAAGGTGCAGACTTTTAAAGATAATTTGAAAGGTGTACCTCTGAGAAAAAAATAAATCAAATAAATCTTGTACATAATCAACTGAGGAACAACTTTTATCAAAAGAATTTTTTGATTGGAGTTACGATTTGTATTGTAAGTGCGGTTAAAATTTGTCTAACGTCAATACTCCCTATAACCTAGGAGGTGCGAGCTTTTGATGATTATATAAAAATGGTACTTCTGAGGGCAAAATAATTCAAATAAATCTTGTAGACCATCAACGGAGGAACAACTTTTATCTAAAGAATTTTTTGATTGGAATTACGATTTTTGTTGTAACTCCCTTACTGATGGAGTTTAGTTAAAATTTATGACATAATTGCTGTCAAATCAAAACCACCACCATATTGTACTAAAATATAAATCTTTATTAGAAGATTTACTGCTGAAATTATACCGGGCATGCATTGAAATACCGTCAAGAAATTTATCGCAGCTCATTACTGGTTTTATGCAATTACATAGAACCATACGTGAGTGAATGCGATGAAATAGTCTGGCCGCTTTGTGCGATTGTGCGAACACAAAAAAAACCATCTTTGTGTAGGAAGTACTGCTGCGTATGATTGTATGACATTCGCCAAGACGTACGACCAGACTGCATGGTCAGCTGAATGAGCACCACGTTAAAATGTGTCGTTGAACAGCAACAATGTCTGGTAATTGGGTTACTGAATGGCCGCTTTTCCCGGTACCAATCTGGGATGGATTTTGCTAATTGGGTTAAATTGTTGTAGTTGTTTATAGTCAATCAATAAGTAGGTGAGATTCTAATCCCGCAATCCTTTCAATTAATCCAGTAAGTCTAGATTTAGAGACCAATATATTTGCCATTATATCGACTTTATAAGGCTTTATTTCCAATAAACCTAGTTGAGTTACGTGTATTGCCATTGACGTCACAACGTGAGTACAAGAGCGTATTTCAGCTTGTTTATTGCTGATCAAAGAAGTGGCTCGTTATTTAATTTCCGATCCATCAACCGGATTTACGTTGAATTTCGAGGTGATCTGATCAATGATAAAAGTGGAAAAACTTTTTTCTAATTGATTTTAGATAGATTTAGTGATAATCTTTGATGGATGATTTGAATGATTAAAGCTTAGCGGGCTGATTGAATGTTATTTTATTGATCGTATATATTACTTACCATTGACCGTTACTCAGACAATGAATTCAAAAATGTTTGTTTTGGCCTGAGTACTCACTTCTTCGATTTTCGTGACACTAAATCCGGTCAAGGACAATGCACATTCACAGAATACTGAGAAATCTTATTTCTTCTGGGAATTTCTAGCAAGAAAGAGAAACAAAATATTAGACACTATCATATCAATGATTAGTCATTGAAAATAAATTCCCTACAAAGTATTTCACAAGCGATGAGATAATTTCATTAAAATATTGGATACCTGGAAAGACAACCACAAAAATGATTCAGATTAATGTCCGATAACAATAATGAATCTCAAAAAAATTGGATCAATAAAGGGCCCCAATTCAATTGATAAGGTGTGTTCTAGTTTCACTGATAAGATATAGTTGATAGTATTCAATGGGGCTGTTTATTAGATTTTACAAACTTCTGGAAAAGTTAGAAAAGATAGATGTTATAAATTTATATCTGGAGCGATCTTTGACCCTCATTTTCTCAAAATTCCTCCATAACTCCCTATAAAGTTTCTCATTCATTATTATAGGGAATTTTGTGGGGAATTCACTGGTGCAAATTTCAAGATGATATCTTCAATGGTTTATGAGTTATGAATTTATATCTGAACGAATGACATATAATTCGAGCAAACCTTGACCCTAATTTTTTTGAAATGTTTTTATAACTCCCTATACATTTTCCCATTCATTATCATCGCAGGAAATTGTCTAGACAATTTTAACAAAATGGAGGGATTTCCGCAGTAAATGGCGCCAAATTTATGATATCTCAAAAATTGACTAAGATATCATCTTTTTTAAGACTATTTTTTATTTATCTGTTAACCTTTTACCGGATTGATTGCGTCATTTTGTAGGGAATCTGATCAACTTTATTCATAATTATTTTTGTACTTTTTGGGCTTTTCATCTCTAAAAATTCCGACGAAATCCAAAGGCTTTGATTTTTCGACGTTTAAATTTTCCTACAAACGATTAAAAAAAAATCATTCACGATCTAATCAAATGTTCAAATGAGCATGAGTAATGATTTCAAACAAAAACTTCAAGGGTTCATTAAAAATTCTCCTTAACTCCCCCAAAGCTGAAATTTTGATGAAACCACCGGAACCACCCTGAAGCTTCACTTTTTGAGTAAACTCACTCAATTTTTTCCAAACTCTTCATTTTTAGGGTTTTTTTGTGGGACGGTGTCATGATTAAAAAAAAATTAAAGGGCTTATTAAAAACTGAAAAAACAAAAAATGGTTTAGTGAAAATGGTCAAGAGTGGTGGAAAAATAGTTTACAAAAAAACAATTGATTAATTTGATTGAATAAAACTGAAAAGAAGAGCAAAATACTTTAAATCAATTCAAAAATTGATTTATGAATAAAATGAATATGATCAGTTTGAACTAAAAAGGATATACAGGAATCTAGTCCTGAAATAATGAGGAGCAAAACAAGAAAAAGATATGGAAATGCTCTGGAAATAAATGAAATGGTAAAGAAAATTCCTTAAAATTGCTATTTGTGTTTTCAAACGTTGTTATTCATTCTTCTTATTATTTGTGGTTTTTAAAGATTTTCTCAATGTTCATCTAATTATTTGGATATTTTTTTTGCATTTTTTTTTTGCGTTGCATGAAGAGGTTTTTGATAATTTTGTTTCTTTTTTTTTTTAATTTAAAGTATTGAAGTGAAAACAAATGTAAATTTTCAAGTTTGAGGGTTTTTCTTTCCGATGTATGTAGTTTCCATAATTTTTATTTTTTCCAGAAAGTCAACGATATTAGTGAAAGCAGGGGTGATGGACCAACTCATAAGCATCCAGAAAAACATAATATGACCTTAGTAAAAACTCAATGGTTTTCGAGATATTGCCACCAAAAGTTCAAAATATTCAATAAGAAATCTTGTTTTACAGAGAAATGATTTATTTTTATTTTATTTTTTACTAAGTACGTGGAAATTCTCGTGACTGGCTTGTAATTGCGAAGGAAAAAGTGGTGGGGAGCAGTCAAATTTTTTAAAAAATATCATGTTTTTCTGGAAGCTTATCACCCCTTTCAATATTATGGTTGACTTTCCAGACACCCTGTATGTTTCCTTGTAGGCATTATTCCTGATAACGAACTATTAATTTATCATTATTGTTATTAAAAGACGAATCAAGGTTAGTTTAAATAAAAAGAACATTTAGTCTACACTGAACAATGATAAGTTAAACTGAAAAAATCCTCTTAATAAGGACCTTATGTCAATATCATCGAAAAAAAACTAAATCCACTGAAAAAGGATAAAATACACTTAAAAATAGTGAAAAAATCTCCTAAGAAAGAATTTACACGAGTAAGGAAAAAAACAAGAAAAAGCTTTGAAAAAAAAAATAAGACAAAATAGAGAAAAACTCCTTAAAACAGGTAAAATATCAATAAAATGCATTGGAAACGAATAGAATAGACTGAAAGTGGTGAAAACATTTCCTAAAAAAGAAATCAAAATTAAAGAAAAAAAAAACATACAAATGCAAAAACCAAAAAAATTAACTAGAAAATTGCCCATTAAAAAAATTAGATCAGTTTAAAGGAAGAAAACATAAGATTGCATTCAAAATCAATGAAATAATCCGGAAAATATCCCCTTAAAGAAGGAATTAATAATATAATAATAATAGTCTTTGTTTAGCAAATAGCTATATAAGATAAACAATACTAAAAAAAAATAAAATAAAAACACTTATAAAAAAAATGTAAGCCTTTCAAAACTTAAATTTTTTTATCAATTATCATCATCTCAAAACCTTAAAAATATATTAATACAGGATTTAAAAAAAAATGGTTTTACTGGACTAAAGAAGTAAAAACCAAAACCAATGACAAAATAAACTAATAAATCAAACGAAGTTAACATGAAAATATATGTAAAATAGACTGGAAAGTGGTTTAAAAAAGCTTAAAATAGAATAAAACTAGTTAAAACGAAAATATTAGTGAATATATGCATAAAATGGAATGAAAAATGCCATACCCTGATTTCCTAATGAAGCAAAACACTGGAAACGAATGAAATAACTGACTTATAAACTTCCAGAGGAATTTTATAAATTATAAAGTACTTTTAGAATGATTTCTATACAACAACCATCGTACAATAATTATATTTAGGGCTTCCCCTTTGAACTCACTAACAAGCCGCATTAATCAAACAAAAAAAAAAGTGACTGGCAGAATTTAATTAAAGTCCTGCAAATTTTACAATGCGTGAGATATGCCCGTTAAAGTCAGACCTTTTGTGGGGGACCAGTTCAATAAAAAAAATTCGGTGTGAAAAACCACAATTTTCCAAACCAGCTAAAATTGGTTTTGTAAATAATCAGCCTCAGCTACGCCTACCACTTTGTTCTGATGGTTGAGACTAATATTTGGAGGAGGGAACTTGGACTTTCAATTGCAGGTTTAGTGTGAGTGGAGATTAATCTTATATGGTAGTTTTTGCATTGCCCAATTCACCTGGCAAAAAACGCTTAATAAAGTACAATGGTACCATAACGGACGAATATAAATCCTTAAAAAATCACAAGAATTAACCTTGCTAAAACTTCAGGCAAGCCATCTAAACGCGTTCCGTGCGATTTTGGTAGTACCGGGCGTTAATGAATTTTTTGATTTATCCCCCGTATCAGATATAGCTCAATTCGATTGTTTTATTGGCCGAGCTATCTCAAATTAGATCCGTACTTCACGTGTTAAAATCAATTTTCTCTCATTGAATCTACCTGTGAAGGTTCAGTTGTTTGGACACCTGCTTCAACTTTCTTAGAAACGGTGTTTGGGTACGACTTGCGACTTTGCTCGATATCACTGGTTTATGGTGATAGGCGTTGTAAAATGTCAATAACGATTTGTATTGTCACTTAAAAAGTTTTTCAATAATTAAGCAATCTCCAAATATTTGTACCTCATGTCAGCATTCTTGGCTAATGAGTCCGGCTCATTTGGATCGATGGTGTTTCAAAGCAAATCAATAAATAAAATGAAGATAAAGTTCAGAACGTTTAAATATAGTTAGCATGCAATCTATGTGTTTATATCACGCGATGTAAGGTTTTTCCAATTTACATAAGTGATTATGTTAGTCTGCATGGCTTAATCAGCTAAATTGAGACTTGGATGTAATTATATGGAACTATGTATACTAATAATAATATGATGGCAAATGATGGGTATGGGGATATGATTTGCTGTCTATGGTTATGTTTAATGATATAAAATCATTTCTTACCCTAAAAATTCATATTTAAAAAAGATTTATTTTTATTAAATTCAAATCTGTGTAGCTTTACCCTGTATATGGTAAAATACCTCAAACAAATCGTATGATTTTTCTGAAGTTTAACTACCCTAGTAAAAATGGACAGATTTTGAAAAATGATTTTTTCTAAAACTTTCTTGCATTATGGCAACAACGCTGTATGTCTTAGTTATCATTAATATATTTGCTATGCGCTGTTGCAACATTTTGATTTTAACTTTTTGAAGTAAAAAAATGTGGAAACTAGTTTGTGAAGTCAATTTAGTTGAACAACTATGAGTATTTTTGTTTACGAAGATACATCGTTGGTTCAGGAACATACGAGGCTCTTGAAATCCGTAATAAAAAATCCAGGACCGTATTTCAAAAACAAAGTTGATGATGGCTGCTCATAAATGAAACGTCGGTTCTTCAATTTAATAGCGCTATCTTGTAAAGGGCAAAAAGTGGCAATGAAATTCCATTCATTTCAAAATATCTCTTCAAATGTTGTCAGAAAACAAATGAAAACGATTTTGAAAAATTTCGGTTTTTTTCGGACAATTTCGGACGTAGTCGGAATTTCTTGGCTTTCAAAACGGCATTTTGTTAAGCATCAAAATACGCAACTTTGCCTCGATTCAACCGACCTTGTATATCTTACGGTTTACGAGATTCTCATGCATATACACTCGAATTTGTCACACCCTGTATACTTATTCTTTTATATTTTGTCAGTTTTAATGTACATATTTATGAACTTTAATTTATTTATTTTTTATGCTTCTTTAATTGCAATTTGTCCATCCTCTAGAGTCTAGAGTATACAGGGTGTTTCAGAATAACATGCGAATAATAAAGGGGGTGATTCTTGGGCTCATTTTAAGAAAAAAAATTCATATGAACGTATGTCCTAAACGCCTTAACTTTTGAGATACAGGGTGTCAAAGTTTTAAAAAATAGATACTTTTTTTACAATAACTTTGTCATTACTGTAGATATCTTTATGAAATTTGAGTCATGTATTTTAGGCATTAATACTCATTCTTTGATGCACCAACAATTCAATTATTCTGACCAGTGCCGTCCATGCGGGTTTTGGTTTGCATATTTTTTGGGAAAAAAGTTAAGGCGTTTAGGACATACGTTCATATGAATTTTTTTTCTTAAAATGAGCCCAAGAATCACCCCCTTTATTATTAGCATGTTATTCTGAAACACCCTGTATATCAACCCTATTTTCTTAAACCTTTTATTTATTTGATTTTCTTGAATTTTTTGTCAATTTTGGTATCTACGATTATTTTCATTCAGTGGCTCTTCCTGTCTTATTTTTTACTAGAAGATTTACATACTTTCAATATTTTATTTGTTTAATTTTTTCTTGATTTTAGTAACATCCATTGTTTATTTAGAATCATTGTTTTCTGTCTAATTTCGTGAATTTAATTTCAATTGATTTTCATTTTTGAATCATTATCAATCATTTTTCTCACTTTCCAATTATTTTTTTTATGTTTTTGAATCCTTTTTATTTTTTGTATTACATTTTCTAATTTGCAAGAACTTATTATACTTTTTGATGACGCTTTTTTAGCAGTTTTATGTATTTTTCTCAAATTCTTGATTATTGAATCTGATTTTTCTATTTTCTTGAAAGATGGTGATTTTTTTTATATACAGTGTGTCCAAGATAAGGATGCACAGCATGAGGATCTCGGAAACTATAAGAGATACAGTGTCGATCAAATCAGACAAAAATTGCGCATTTTGATACCCAACAAGAACCCGTTTTACAAATTTGAAAATTCCAAGCGGTTCCGGAAATATCCGATAAAAACCGAAATATTGCGATTTCGTTTTTATTTTTTTTTAAAGCTATTTTGAAAGATATGAAAAAACCGAAAACACTTTCTCATTGTCACTTTTTGAGCTTTACAAAACAGCCTTGAGAGATTTTCCGTACGACGTTTCGTTTCGGAGAAACCATCATCAACTTTGTTTATTAAATACGGTCCTGGATTTTTTTATGACGGATTTCAAGAGCCCCTTAGGTTCCTAAACCGACAATGTATCGCAATTATTGAAAAAAATTATATTAATGGATTTTTCCATAAGAACTCGTGTGTTAGAGAAAGATAAAAAATACATTTTTAATAGTATTAAAAACAAACACCATTTTTTCAATAGGTGCGATACATCGTTGGTTTAGGAACATAAGAGGCTCTTAAAATCCGTCATAAAAAGTCCAGGACCGTATTTAAAAAAACAAAGTTGATGATGGTTTCTCCGAAACGAAACGTCGTATGGAAAATCTCTCAAGGCACTTCTGTAGAGCTTAAAAAGTGACAATGAAAAAGTGATTTCGGTTTTTTCATATCTTTCAAAATAGCTTAAAAAAATAAATAAAAACGAAATCGCAATATTTCGGTTTATAACGGATATTTCCGAAACGGCTTGGAATTTTCAAATTTGTAAAACGGGATCTTGTTGGGTATCAAAATGCGCAATTTTTCAAATCCTTATTAGTTTTTTTAACTTTTAATTGTCACTATATTTCGGAGTTTTCTCTTGAATTTCCGACACACATATCAATGAAAAATATTAAAAACATTTCTGTATTTGGAAACATGGCAACAACGCTTTATGTCATATATAGTTGTCAGCTATATAGTTCTTTATGCGGTGTTGCAACATTGTACAGGGTGAAATAAAACAACAAAATGTTGCTTAAATCCTCTTGAATCATCCTGTGTATGATAAGATAACTTAAACACTAATATACAGGGTGATTTCGGAATTCGTATGATTTTTATATAGTTAAACTGATGATTAGGCTGGTAAACTCGGAAAGATTTTGGAAAAAAAACAAGGAAATTTATCTGGAACCTTCCTGAATGGTATAAAATAAGATATCTTTAAAACTAATATACAGGGTGATTTCAAAACTCTTATGATGTTTATAAATTTTAACAAATCACTACGTTTGTAAAATAAGATAAAAATTGGAATATAATCCAACAAAATTTACCCTGTAAATTACCCTGTATATAATAAGATACCATAATCAGTAATATACAGGGTGATTTCGGAATTCGTATGATTTTTATAAAGTTAAACTGATCATTGGGCAGGTAAACTTGGCAATATTTTGGGAAAAAAAAGAACGAAATTTACCTGAAACCTTCCTGAATCACCCTGTATATAATACGATATCTCAAAAACTAATATACAGGGTGATTTCAAAACTCTTATGATGTTTTTAAATTTAAACAAGTCACTATAGTTGGTAAAATTGATAAAATTTGGAAAATAATACAACAAAATTTAGCTTAAACCTTATCGAATCACCCCGTATACCTTAAAAACTGATATACATGGTGATTTAAGAATTCGCATGAATTTTATAAAGCTAAACAAAGCACCACTTTTGGAAAATTGGACAGATTTTGAAAAATAAACTTACAAAATTTTACTTGAACCTTTATAATTATTCATCCTATAATAAGATACATTAAAAACCAATATAGGTACAGGGTGATTCCAAAATTCGTATGATTTTTATAAAGTTTAAAAAATCACTACGTTAGTAAAATTGGACTGAGGTTAAGAACAAAATTTAGCTGAAACCTTTCTAAATCACCTTGTATATAATAAAATACCATAAACAGTAATATACAGGGTGATTTCAAAATTCTTATGATGTTTCCAAAGTTGAAAAAATCACTACTCTTGTAAAATTGGACAAAATTTGACTGAAACCTTCCCAAATAAACTAATATACAGGGTGTCCGGAAATTACGCGTCAGGATTTTGGTGGGCGATTCTACATGAAAAATTAATGCAACAAACTTCTATACAATTTTTTCAAAAACTCAAAATTAAGGAAGATACAGGGTGTTAAAAAATATTTTTTTTTTCTTATTTTGTTTAATAACTTTGTTTCTAGTGTAATGATTTTCGCCAAATTTTGCATGCATGTCACTAGTGTTTCTTTGTATTCACCCCATTAATTTGACGCTAGTCGTCAATGACAAAAGGCTGAAGCTGTCCTTCACCTTAGGAAAATTACTTAGAACTTTTTTGTTTTAATCTTTTTATAAATTTGGATGTCAAATTAGTAAAGAGCATCAAAATATTTTTTAAAAAGGTGCTCGTGTTGCATCATCGTAGAATTAACGGTTTCCGAGAAAAACGACTTTAAACATTAACCGTACCTTAAATAATTAAAAATTCGTACTTTTAAAAAATTTTTGAAGTTTTTGAAAAAATTGTATAGAAGTTAGTTGCATTAATTTTTCATGTAGAATCGCCCACCAAAATCCTGACGCGTAATTTCCGGACACCCTATATACAGGGTGATTTCTTGCAATTTGCATCAATGAATTCTCTACAAAATTTCCTATAATAATGGATGGGTAATGTATAGGGAGTTATGAAAACATGAGAACTTCTTTTGAAGCAAGATCACATTATTTATTATTTCCTATGATCAGCAGTTGTAGAAAAATGAAGAAAAACTCAAGTTGGAGCAGGACCAGTAATGTGGTGCAGTAATTGTATCTTCACTAACCTATAAAAATGTCCCATGCGCCTTATTTACCAATACTTGTCAATAAACAGTTGTCGAATAGTTCATTCAATTAACAACCTATCTGGTTTCAATCCTGGGTTTTCCCACAAAGAAAAAGGATGCGCTTGTTTGCTTTGAAGATTATCAGACCAGTGATAGCTTCACAGCAATATGTCAATTGACAGGCGCATTCTTGGTAATGCTGTATCGTCTGTTTGACCAGGAAATTATTGCTGCTTTTCTATAATGATTGTGATAGAATCCCAGCAACAATTTATTTTTAAACATGATTTTCCTGAATCAAAATTATCGGCGCCTCCGTGTGTTTGCTCAAGTTTTATCTGGAACTAATCAATAAATTCTGTAGTTGACGGGTCATTCTTAGTCACTACAAACATGGTTAAAAACCCCTAGAAAACGGTCATTAGTTTCCTTATAGGATGTATATAAACAAACAGAATCTTTTCATGGTGATGTTTTTTTTTTCTTAGAATGGCTGCTCTCGGTTGGCTTCTATAACGTGGACTGTTCGGTAAACACTTTTAGCGGGCCCGATGTGTTTGTCCAGCCACCATGAGTGTTTGTTCAAGGCATACCTTTTCTGTTTCTTTAACATGTTACTTTTACACAGGGGACTAGAAATTTTAACAGTGACTGAGAAACGACATTTTGTTTTTATCAAAAAATTGAAACATGCAGGAAATTGTCTAGACAAACTCAACTAAATAGGGGGATTTCCGCAATAAATGGCGCCAAATTTGCGATATCTCAAAAATTGACAAAGCTTGTCTATATAAGACCATCAGCAATTTTTTTAGTTATATGATTTGTCAACCTTCTACTAAATGAAACTTGCATCATTTTGTGGGGAATTTGATCAACTCTCTTCATGATCAATATGCTTGGTGTGCTATGTGGGGAATTCTTCAGTTTTTTTTCACAACAAGCCAGAAAATGAATTTTGGTCTTGCTTTCACGACCGACGCCATTGAAAGAGAGATGGAAAAGATGAAAATATAAACAATCATCATCAACTGGACTATAAAAATGCTGAAAGGATTATAAACTCAGAAAATGGGAAGTGAACAACAAGGAGGAGTTCTCTCCCCACTCTTGTAACACAAAGATTTTTATTGTTCCTCCCGTTCTTGTAGAAACCTGATCCTGTGCCCCTCTAATGCTTGGAGCCATGCATCAGTAAACCACCACGACCTTTCCCGTATTTGAGCTGGTCTGTTCTGATCCGTCCAATCCTCTTGTCTAAAAATAATCAGCTCAGGCGAGCTATACCAGCGAAGAAGATTGGAGTCATGTAGTCGGAGCGCATTAGCAGCACTCCATCTTTTAGCTGGGGTTCACTCATGATGGCCGAGTGTCCCTTACTCTTTAAGACAGTATACAGACGGTATGCTGTCCTGAGTGCAACACTCTCTACAAACAGGTGCAGTGAGGGTAAGTCCAGGATTACCTCTCGTTGGTGTGGTCCATACTGTTATACTGATGCATCCCATCCTTTGGACCTTATCCAGTTGCCGCTGGATGTATGCTTTCTTAGTTGCGGGCCACCATACTATGGCTCCGTAGGTGATCAGAGGTCTGATAACCATAGAATAGATCCACTAAACTATTCTGGGTTTCATATTCCCCATGTTGTCCCTATAGCCCTTTTACATGCCCATAAGGAGCATATGGCTTATCTTGAGCGCTCTTCGATGTGTTCTTTCCAGGACAGTTTCTGGTCAAGGGAACTATAGGTATTTGACCGTTTTCTGTATTCAAGGACTCTTCCCAAGAGGGATATCTGCGCTTTGAGTCCTGTTTTGTATTTCCTAGTAAATAACAGGATTTCGATCTTTTCGGGGTTGATCCTAAGTCCTTCCATGAAGCATCACTCTTCTATAATTCTCAGGGGTCGCATCGTGGGGGCCCTGAGCTCCTTAATGTGGCCACCCGTCGTTAGGATCACCAGATCATCAGCATAGGCCTGTGTATACAATCCCGAATCCTTCAGCTGCTTCAGCAGGTTGTCTACCACAGGACTCCAAAGGAGAGGATACGACCCCATCCTGGAGCCATAGTTCTGACATTTTGGCCGTTTAGTTCGGCAAATATCATCCTTTGTGATAGCATATTTGCTATCCACTGGGTCAGTGTTCTTTCTGAGCCTCTTGCCTTTATTGCTCGACGAATTGATTCAAGGGAGGTGTTGTCAAATGCGCCCTCGATATCTACGAAAGCACCCAATGCTGATCTATTTCCGTCGAGCGCTCCTTCCACCTTGGTGATAAGGGTTAGTCGATAGGCATATTGATTATTATGCAGTGGCATGGATAACAGATGTATCTATCAACAAGTCTTAGTGTCTTAGGTAGAAAGCTTGATAGACTAATCGGTCGGAAGGACAGGGGGTTGGTGTCTGATTTCTCTGGTTTTGGGATAAATATCACCTTCACTTCCCTCCAGCTAGAGGAAATATAGCTCATGGCTAGGCATGAACGAAAGAGCTTCACCAGGAATGCGGTTATACGATTTCCAGCCTTCTGTAGCAAGGCCGGAAAGACCCCATCCATCCCTGGAGCTTTGTACGGAGATAAGGACTCGAGAGCCTATTCTACCTTTTCAAAGTTGACTATCCTCTTTGCGGTTTCAAAGTCTGGAGCCGTGCGGGCTCTTACCTATGCTGGGTTCCTGGACATAGCAATACTGAAGAGAACACGATGGCAGATGAACTGGCGAAATTAGGACGAAGCGGAAATGGAAAATACATCGCTACCAACGATCAAACTATTGAAAGATACAGTGGATAAAAATATGGTAAAGCTACACAGCGACAGGTGGAGCAACATATCGAGAGCTCTGTGGCCAAACCTGGATATGGAAAAAACAGGGCAATTACTCAAGCAGAGCAAATCCTCCGAAAGCACCCTTGAGAGAGTAATCACAGGACACTGTGAAATCGGAACCATGCTCCAAAAATGGGGCCTAGGGAGTGATGAGCTCTGCAAGGACTGCATCGAGGAGGATGAGAACATCTACTGTGCCACCGCCCAACTCTGAATAAGGAAGGACGTCTCAGGAATATGGGACAATACTTGAAGACTTGGAGGAAGCGGCAGATGTAGACATCGTGCTTATTCTGAACTTCGTAAGGGGATGGTTTAGAACGATGAAGAGAAAGGCTGCAGGTCAAGACCGAGGAGACAGCTCTTCAACACAATGAGCCATTTGGCCTCCGAGTGAAAGCGAAGCCTGTGGGGCAGGGCATACCCTCCGGAAGTCAATCTAGCAAGAGTTCTTCAATTTGCTTCCACACCATCTTCTTTCTCTCAGTCGTAAATAGAGTTCTGGTCCTGCTTACATAAGAGTTCTTCTTCATTATTTTCTGCATCTTCTACAACTCTGACAATCACAAAAATTTTGGTCCTCTCTCAACTTGAATTCTTCAGTTTGTTGTTGCTGTAGCATTGCAAGTAAGTGAACCTTTTTCAGCATCAGGTTCAATGAAGTGGGGTTCTGTGCACACCATCGCACAATATGCAAAGTACTGTCAACAGTCTACGTTTGATGGTACATAGGACAATGAAATTCGAAGAACAGCACCACAATAAACATATTGACTGCAATAAAGTGGCCGACAACAAACCTTGTAAAATCGCTGATTACATTCGCAACAAGTCAAGTGTGTGTGGCCAATGGAGGAACTCCTTTCTATTAAATTCAGCCGTCATATAAACCAATCGGCTGAGACAATGCCGATGTCGATGCATTAATTACGACCACAGTGGAAAATTACTTCTACGAATTGCAGTATTACTGCATTATTCCATTACTGCTTACCGGTGGCTCTTATCGGCGACTGTGGATAATTGATTGGACAGACAGATGATGGAAATTTTCTATTGTGCAATAGAATTTAATTTTTATACACGACAACCTCAAGTCAACAAGACGACATATAGTCCATCGAAATTGAATATCGGCGCCCGTTCAAAAAAATAATTATCGCCCATAATCGCAAAAATAAAGCAAAAGCCCCCATCCCGCACTCTTTGATTTAATTTAAGCTCTATAATTTACTGTTGATTGGCCAATGTAAAAGGCCTTCATTAAAGGCAAATTGCTCCTTTTCGGTCCATCGCCACGATGAAAAATGTTAGAATCCTTTGGTAAACGTACTATTTAAGGCTGATTGATATTTTATTAATATTCGGCGAACCGCCTAAATGGTACTTCAGGGTCGATGTCTTGTAGGACCGGTCTATATATAGTACTAATTTATAAGATTTCTATTAAAAATTTACATACTTCTCCTCAAACGGAAAACACAAAATTAAACATAAAAATATTTTTGAAAGAGAACAAACTTGAGCCGGTTGAGTGGGTCCTTTAGATTTTCCCACCCACCCCTGTAACATTTTTGTTTATTAACCGATTTTAATTTTTTTTTTTTTTTGTTAGGTCTCGTCAA
This sequence comes from Orchestes rusci, assembly GCA_958502075.1. Taxonomy (NCBI): domain Eukaryota; kingdom Metazoa; phylum Arthropoda; class Insecta; order Coleoptera; family Curculionidae; genus Orchestes; species Orchestes rusci. The sequence goes on along the minus strand of OY293308.1, from coordinate 817,880 downwards.
ACACTTTTTGAACATTATACCAAATCAGTTCCAGGGACGTCCTTTTGGGTGATTATGGGGGTTCAAAGTGGGTCAAATTTCAGAAAATCGTATTAGGGGATTTTTTGGAAGAAACTGACAACGGAATCTCAATCAGAATGAACAAAAACTTCCCTGTTCACATTTTCAAAAAAAAAAATGTAAAAATGTTCATCATCGATACCTAATACAAGATTAAATTTTTCGAATTTTAAAATTTTTAGATAATTTTATTTTAAAATCCAAGTCCTTTTCGAGAGAATTGAAACTACAAAGCCTATCTACCGAGTCCTTATCAAGGATGTGAGATAAGAAAAAAACAAAATTCGCTCAGGATAACGTTTTCCAGTTCGTCTGTTCAATGTTAATCCTTGAAACGTTTCAATTTTTTATTGGCACCACTACTTCAAAATGTCAATTTTTTTGGAATTGAGAATAAGGTAAGTTCATGGACTTATTATTGTGCGGGCAGGATAAAAGGGTTACTGGCTTGAATGGTGGGAAAATTATGATGAATTGATTCATATCGACGACTTATCGTAAATTATTAAAAACTTTGTTGTTACCCAGAATTAATGGAAATGATCGGTTTTTACGAGGCTCAATTTATTTATGTTTATAGATTCAGGTGAATGAGTCGTAGAAAAGCTATTGATAAGATAAAATCGATTTTAATGTTTTTATTGTAACACTCAACTATTGATTATAGTCCAGTTTAAGGATTGAATGTCCTTGATCCCTGATTTTAAAATTTTTTTTTCGCCATCATACTCATTAATTTGAAGAAAAATAATTTCATTGAAGATAAAATATCTGGAAATAGTTTTGATCCCTCTCCAAACTCAACAGAAGATTTTCAATTCCTTTTACATAAGTTTCTTACAATATCACCGACTATTTTGAAAATGAAGAGTTGGATAATTTTTAAAAAAATAGTTACCCTAACTAATATCAAGCATTGATTAAAGCTAAAATAACTAAAAATAGTTTTACTTCTTCGTCAACGCCATGCATCAAATCTCTATGACATTAGTTTCTTCAATATATCTTGAACGATTTCGAAGATAGAGCATTGAAGTTTGGATTTTTTTGAAGAAAAATAGTTACCTTAACTAAAATCAAGCATTAATTGGAGATGAAATAACTGGAAATAGATTTGATCCCTCTTAACAAATCAACAGAAGATTTTCAAATTCTTAACATAAGTTTCTTCCGAATATCACCAACTATTTTGAAGATAAAGCATTGAACTTTGGATAATTTTGAAGAAAATAGTTACCATAACTAATTTTAATCAACCATTAATTAAAGCTACAAGAACTACAGTTTCACTTCTGCAACAAAGACTTTACATTCTTTATGACATTAGTTTTTTCACAATTTCGAAGATAGAGCCTTCCAATTTTAATCATTTTCAAGAAAAATAGTTACCCTAACTAATATCAAGTATTTATTGAAGATGAAATAACAAATAGTTTTCTTCCATCTTCAAAATCAACAAGATGCTCAATTCCTTTTACATATAAGTTTTTCCCCAATATCACCAACTATTTTGAAGATACCGTGTTGAATTTTGTGTAATTTTGAAAAAATAAACTTACCCTAACTAACATCAAGCATTTATTGAAGACAAAATAACTGGAAATAGTTGTGATATTAGTTTCTTTCGAGGTTTCTTAAAAATATTTGGAACAATTGATAGAGCCTTGAAATTTGGATCTTTTGAAAAAAGATAGTTACTCTAACTAATATCAAGTATTTATTGAAGATGAAATAACAAATAGTTTTCTTCCATCTTCAAAATCAACAAGATGCTCAATTCCTTTTACATATAAGTTTTTCCCCAATATCACCAACTATTTTGAAAATACCGTGTTGAATTTTGGGTAATTTTGAAAAAATAAACTTACCCTAACTAACATCAAGCATTTATTGAAAACAAAATAACTGGAAATAGTTGTGATATTAGTTTCTTTCGAGGTTTCTTAAAAATTTTTGGAACAATTTTAAAGATAGAGCCTTGAAATTTGGATCTTTTGAAGAAAAATAGTTACCTTAACTAATATCAAGTATTTATTGAAGATGAAATAACAGATAGTTTTCATACATCTTCAAAGTCAACAGAAGATGCTCAATCTCAATTCCTTTAACATATAAACTTTTCCCCAATATCACCAACTATCTTGAAGATACCGTGTTGAATTTTGAGTAATTTTGAAGAAATAAACTTACCCTAACCCCTTACTAACATCAAGCATTTATTGAAGATAAAATAACTAGAAATAGTTGTGATATTAGTTTCTTTCAAGGTTTCTTCAAAATATTTGGATCAGTTTCGAAGATAGAGCCTTGAAATTTGGATCTTTTTGAAGAAAAATAGTTACCCTAACTAATATCAAGCATTAATTAAAGCTAGAATAACTAGAAACAGTTTTACTTCTTCGTCAAAGCCAACAAATTTTTGCAATCTTAATGGTATTAGTTTCTTCAGAATATCTTCGATAATTTCGAAGATAGAGCCTTTGGACCTTTTTGAAGAAAAATAGTAACTCTAACTAATATCAAGCATTTATTAAAAATGAGATAACTAGAATTAGTTTCACTTTTGACAAAAAAATCTTCAACAATTTCAAAGGTGGAGTTTTGAAATTTGGATGATTTTGAAAAAAAAATAGTTACCCTAATGTAATAACAAGCATTTATTGAAGATGAAATAACTGGAAAAACTTTTGATCTCTTTTCAAACTCAACAGAAGATTTTAACTCCTTTAAAATAAGTTTTTTCCGAAGATCACCACCAATTTTGAATCATTATGAAGAAAAAATAGTTACCTCTTTATCAATAATTTATTGAAAATAAAATAATTGGAATTAGTTTCGTTTCTTCTTCAAAGCCAACGAAAGATTTGCATTTTTTTTGATATTAGGTTCTTCAAAATAAAGATAGATAAAAAACAGTTCCCTCAACTAATTTCAAGCATTTATTGAACTTAAATAAAAAGAATACGTTATTTCAAATTCCCGATTAGGTAAATTTTCATCTACAAACCACAAACAAAAATCAATTGAAGAAAGTGACCAACAGACCCCACAACCAAACCCCACATGCCATCAGCAAATCTATCGATATCAATGCGAATAACCGAAACTGGCAAATGACTTATTAATGATGATACATAGCCGCAAATGGTCCGAAATTTGTATCAAATACCAGAAGGAGGTCCAAAAAATTGACCCAAACCATTGTGTACTTTCACACAAAAGTCGGCACGTGAACTATTATTATTATCGAAACCAAATAATTTCAAGCGATAAATTTCTCCACAATAAGGGGGATGGTGAATGGCCTTCTGAAAGGGGGCTGGATGAAAGCTAAAGGTGCTAATTTTAGGGCAGTTGTTCTCTGATAAACCATTTTTATCACGTCAAATCCTCTCTAAGCTGCCTTAAGCATCTACAGCTCCTTATTTGAATCAAAATTTATCACGTATTAACCAGTCTTCATTAGACATTGGGGGATTTTTCGATTAATCTAAGAATCAACAGACAATATCGAGGATTTTGATGTTATTGAGTGTACTATGTTTACTGGAATTTAATTGAATGAATCAGTAATCTATTATTGATCAAAACATCAAATTCCATTGAAGCAACACAGATCACACAATCACCAACCTAACACATATAACATTGGATCACAATATCGCTGAATCACAAACCCATTTATACACAAATTATGATATCACTGCACAACCAATCACCAAATCACTCAATCATCAAAATTAACTTGGGTTTGGTGAAACTGAATTACCAGTTCCATCAGTTCACCAATAATACATCACTTAATCACTTGATAACTCTCTCTTTTTGGCTCAGATTTGCAAAATCACTGGATCACTACACAATCAATCACTGAATCTTTTGATCAATATATCACTTTACTACACCTTCCAGTGATAGGAATAGTCACTTGGTAATCAGATTTAGTGATTTTAACACCAAACATCACTTAACACATCACTAAGTAATATATCGATTTTATTCAGTGATGCTTCAATATCACCGACTCACTAGCTCTAATTGTATCACTAAACTATTTTGACAGAACAATCATCACTTAATCGCTTCACTAATCAGTTACTCAGTGATAAAGTGAATAAATCACTTGGGCACTGAATAGATAATTTTTTCCTCCGTCATTGAGGTTTGTTTAATTAATGCGCGATAATTTTATCGCTGAATTACTGCACAATCAAGTGATTTACTTATGCCTGTTCACCCAGGTTCGGCTTGAATTATTGTGAGTGGAGCTTGAGACGACAACCAAACCTGACACTCACTACTTTCCAATTTGTGACTGAATCAAAAATCTAACGCTAAATTTTTGAATCTTTCTTATCACAATATCAAGTGATCAAGTGAAACATTGGATCACAAACTCATTTATACATGGATTGTTTTATATTGATGCGTCTATAACTTTATCAATATGTATCACTGCATCACTGGACAATTGATCACTTAAACCCTAAATCACTCAACTATTGCCATCTGGTCACTTAGTAAGATTGAGTGATTTCAACATTAATTTTTTCAGTGATCTATCGATTTTAAAAATGTAATGTAAGCAAGTAATCTAATGATCTGGTGATCTTCCATGATTCAGTGATGAAGTGAATGAATCATTTTATCACTGGATAGATTACTTCCACTTTTTCTTCGGTTAGGTTTATTTTATATAGATCAATCACTAAATCGCCAGACTAATAAATCCCTAGATCACTTAACTATCACCAACTAATGATCTAGTCCAATAGAGTTATTCAATGATTCAAGTAAATTAGTGATGTAGTGATTAAAATATTCATTTATCTGTTGATTAATGTGATTCAGTGATTTAATTCGGTGATAAAGTAGGTTCCAGGGATTCAGTAACTTTGCCAAGCAAGGATTAGGTGATTCATGCAGTGACTCAATGATTTTGGTGATGTAATTCGGTGATTGAGTAGATTCCAGAGATTCAGTAACTTTGCCAAGCAAGGATTAGGTGATTCATGCAGTGACTCAATGATTTTGGTGATGTAATTCGGTGATTGAGTAGATTCCAGGGATTCAGTAACTTTGCCAAGCAAGGATTAGGTGATTCATGCAGTGACTCAATGATTTTGGTGATGTATTTTGGTGATTGAGTAGATTCCAGGGATTCAGTAACTTTGCCAAGCAAGGATTAGGTGATTCATGCAGTGACTCAATGATTTTGGTGATTTAATTCAGTGATTTAATTCAGTGATAAAGAAGGTTCCTGGGATCCAGTAACTTTGCCAAGCAAGGATTAGGTGATTCATGCAGTGACTCAATGATTTTGGTGATGTAATTCGGTGATTGAGTAGATTCCAGGGATTCAGTAACTTTGCCAAGCAAGGATTAGGTGATTCATGCAGTGACTCAATGATTTTGGTGATTTAATTCGGTGATTTAATTCGGTGATAAAGTAGGTTCCAGGGATTCAGTAACTTTGCCAAGCAAGGATTAGGTGATTCATGCAGTGACTCAATGATTTTGGTGATGTAATTCGGTGATTGAGTAGATTCCAGGGATTCAGTAACTTTGCCAAGCAAGGATTAGGTGATCCATGCAGTGACTCAATGATTTTGGTGATGTAATTCAGTGATTTAATTCAGTGATAAAGTAGGTTCCAGAAATTCAGTAACTTTGCCAAGCAAGAATTAGGTGATTCATGCAGTGACTCAATGATTTTGGTGATTTAATTCGGTGATTTAATTCGGTGATAAAGTAGGTTCCAGGGATTCAGTAACTTTGCCAAGCAAGGATTAGGTGATTCATGCAGTGACTCAATGATTTTGGTGATGTAATTCGGTGATTGAGTAGATTCCAGGGATTCAGTAACTTTGCCAAGCAAGGATTAGGTGATCCATGCAGTGACTCAATGATTTTGGTGATGTAATTCAGTGATTAAATTCGGTGATAAAGTGGGTTCCAGGGATTCAGTAACTTTGCCAAGCAAGGATTAGGTGATTCATGCAGTGACTCAATGATTTTGGTGATGTAATTCAGTGATAAAGTGGGTTCCAGGGATTCAGTAACTTTGCCAAGCAAGGATTAGGTGATTCATGCAGTGACTCAATGATTTTGGTGATGTAATTCGGTGATTGAGTAGATTCCAGGGATTCAGTAACTTTGCCAAGCAAGGATTAGGTGATCCATGCAGTGACTCAATGATTTTGGTGATGTATTTCGGTGATTGAGTAGATTCCAGGGATTCAGTAACTTTGCCAAGCAAGGATAAGGTGATCCATGCAGTGACTCAATGATTTTGGTGATGTAATTCAGTGATAAAGTGGGTTCCTGGGATCCAGTAACTTTGCTAAGCAAGGATTAGGTGATCCATGCAGTGACTCAATGATTTTGGTGATGTAATTCGATGATTGAGTAGATTCCAGGGATTCAGTAACTTTGCCAAGCAAGGATTAGGTGATCCATGCAGTGACTCAATGATTTTGGTGATGTAATTCAGTGATTTAATTCGGTGATAAAGTAGGTTCCAGGGATTCAGTAACTTTGCCAAGCAAGGATTAGGTGATTCATGCAAAGACTCAATGATTTTGGTGATGTAATTCGGTGATTGAGTAGATTCCAGGGATTCAGTAACTTTGCCAAGCAAGGATTAGGTGATCCATGCAGTTGCCAACTAAAACGGTCCTCACACTGTGCAATGATTCGATCAACTCAGGTTAAGTCTTCCTGTTTATATTCTATTGATGAGACTGTCGAACCATCTTGTCGTTCAACCAGTTGCATGGTGTGTGGACTGTTTAAGAATTTAGTGATCTAGTGCATGACTCATCTGGTGGTGGGCCGAGTGATTTTTTCTATTCTATTGCCATACTATGCATTCGCGCTGGTCTACGTGACCCAAACCAGATGTGCACCGTCTTCTTCAATGAATTGTTTCTAATTTTCATGGTGCAACAAAAACAATAAACCGTAACGTAGTACAATGCCAAGCAGAAGAATGCGCTAGATGAGCAGAATTTTTTTTTCCGGAGAAATGTTTATAGTTCATGTGGAAGTACAGGAATGATGACCTGGTATTTTTGTGAAAACAACAGGTGTCCAGATGGTGTGATGTTACTTTCAGGGTCGAAAAAATGCGCAAACCTTGGTAAATTATTTAGTCTTATCGTTAAAAAATAGTTTTGACTATTCTGCATTGCGTGTTTCTCAAAAATTTTACTAAACGGTGAATTTAATTTTATATGTGCATACTAAGAGGGGAATTTTACTATTCTCCATGCATTCTCCAAGCAGAAAAAGGAAATCGACAAAAATACCTAATCCCAGATAATCCTTGTCAAATCGACACCCTCGGCCGACAATCCAATAAACCCTCAGTTATCCTTTTGTATGGCAAACAACCTTGACTTTTATTATCCTAGATATAGTCTAGCAAAAAAAACGTGCCCGTCATCATTATCGTTTCTCCATCTTTTTGAGCGTTTAACACCCGAAAAATCTTTGTCATTGTTTTTAAATGGGCTTTATGGGCAGGTAGCTGTTTTTGAGAAAACGATTTTTTTCATCTGCTCAGCTAATTATTTTGTTCCATCTGAAGACGCGATACAGGAAAATTATAAGGCACCATGAAATAATTCACAGAAATGTTGATACAATCAGCTGCTGAAATGCACAGGGTAGATATGATCATCTGCGCTTATTTAACTGAGTAAATTATTGCAGTTTTGCAGATTTAATCAATAAGTGAGTGTTTAGACAAAAAAGTTAATCAAACCAGTGTGTTTTCTGCTTAGGAAAAAGTATGATGAAGGTAAATCAGGCGATCTAGGAGGGCTTGTGGAATTCTTGGTACAATTGATGATACGCCTATGGATTTCCCATTAAATTCCTCAACTTTTAAAGCAAAACTCATTCAAAATTTACCTATAATAAATAAAGATTCATCTCATTTATTCATTGCTGATATTTGTGGCACAAATGATGGTACGCCTATGGATTCTACCACTTTTAGCGTAAAAATCAGTAAAATCGAGACAAGCGTGAAGGAGATATGAATTTTTAAAATTCCGCAAAAACTTATCCTATTAATTTATTGCTGATATTTTCGGTACAGTTGATGGTACGCCTATGGATTTTCCATCAAATTCCTCAAGTTTTAGCGCAAAAATCCATAAACTCAAGACAAGAGTGAAGGAGATATGAGTTTTTAAAATTTCGCAAAAAAAATCATGCACAAACTCATCCTATTAATTTATTGCTGATATTTTCGGTACAGCTGATGGTACGCCTATGGATTTTCCATTAAATTGCGTGAAGGAGATATGAATTTTTAAAATTCCGCAAAAGAAATCACAAACTCAACCTGTTAGTTTATTGCTGATATTTTCGGTACAGTTCATGGTACGCCTATATGGATTTTCCATCAAATTCCTCAACTTTTAGCGCAAAAATCCAAAAAATCAAGACAAGAGTGAAGAATTTATGATTTTTTAAAATTCCGCAAAAAAAATCACAAACTCATCCTATTAATTTATTGCTGATATTTTCGGTACAGTTGATGGTACGCCTATGGATTTTCCATCAAATTCCTCAACTTTTAGCGCAAAAATCCATAAAATCAAGACAAGATGAACAATTTATGATTTTTTAAAATTCCGCAAAAAAAAACACAAACCCATCCTATTAATTTATTGCTGATATTTTCGGTACAGTTGATGGTACGCCTATGGATTTTCCATCAAATTCCTCAACTTTTAGCGCAAAAATCCATAAAATCAAGACAAGAGTGAAGAATTTATGATTTTTTAAAATTCCACAAAGAAAATCACAAACTCATCCTATTAATTTATTGCTGATATTTTCGGTACAGTTGATGGTACGCCTATGGATTTTCCATCAAATTCCTCAACTTTTAGCGCAAAAATCCATAAAATCAAGACAAGAGTGAACAATTTATGATTTTTTAAAATTCCGCAAAAAAAATCACAAACTCATCCTATTAATTTATTGCTGATATTTTCGGTACAGTTGATGGTACGCCTATGGATTTTCCATCAAATTCCTCAACTTTTAGCGCAAAAATCATTAAAATCGAAGCAAGGGTGAACGTGTTATGACTTTAAAATACCACAATTAAAAATCATAAAATCTTCTAATTTTTTTATTGCCGATATTTTTGGAACAATGGACAATTTGCATACATTTTCAAATGACTAGAAATTTGTATACGTTTATTAGATAATATTTGAAAATCATCAGCGAAAACATTTTTCCGAAATACCAAAAAATTATCGAAAACGGGGCGGAGCTAGATTACCATCTCAAGAGAGAGAAGGAGTTACAGTCAATACGCCAGACGGAGATAGAAAATGTATTCTGTGACGTCGTGGATGTTGATTGGCGTTTTTTAATGGGTGATTACTACATTAGAGGTCGTAGGTTGATTTTTCGTCAATTTTAAGGTTATAAGAAGTGATGACGCCAGACAAACTTTAACCGCATTCACAACAAAAATCGTCACTCCAATCAACAAATTCTTGAAATAAAAGTTGTTCCTCTGTTGATTCTCTACAAGATGCATCCGAATTATTTTTCTCTCAGAGGTACCATTTTCATATTATCATCAATAGTCTGCACCTTCTAGGTTATAGGAAGTGATGACGCCAGACAAATTTTAACCGCAGGTACCATAAAAAACGTAACTCCAATCAAAAAATTCTTCGGACAAAAATGACTCAATGTTTCATTGTCTATAAGAATTATTTGAACCATTTTTCTATACAACGTACTGTTGTTGAGATAATGTTGATATTGTGTGCTCGTGCGTTATAAGGAATAATGACGTCACAAAAAAAAATGATTTCGGTTATATCAATAACCGTAACTCCAATCAAAAAATTCAAATTATCCTTTGTTTGATTGCCTTCAAAATTCATCTGAACTAGGTTATAAGGAATTATGTCTTCACAGCATTTCAGGAATATCAACTTCAAAAGTAAACCAGATGTTCCACTACAGGAAACGATCACATTTCTATTATGATTTCGGACTAATTCACATGTAACTTGAATACGAGTAGTTAAATACCTGGAGAAAACGATGATTCACTTGAAAAACTTCATTAACAATAATTCATAATACAATGTACCCTGCAGTACCAGACGGGGAATTACTATACAGTACGATAGGAGTTGCGTAATTAATGTAAGTGTAATAAAGAGTGTTAACATGTGGGTTTAGAGTCTGTTAATTCAATTTTCAAAAGACGTAAATTTCATTTAGATTTGTTATGCAGGTCATTAGTGGTGACGTTTATGGGCTAATGATGGTGCTAAAATTGCTCAACTATTATCATCGTTCGGTTCGGTTCTGGCCAGGAGCAGACAATCAATATTTATCTTTTTGCACAATGCCACTTCAAATTCCTCTTGACACAGTTATCTATGTGGTTCCATATCATGCAGTTGGTATTTTTTGGATATTTTGCAACAGGTGACATTTTTTCGGAACGCCGGCCGGCCGGTGTTTAACAGTTGAATATATTCAACTTCCCTTGAATTTTCATGCTTTAATTTTTTTTTGGTACTTTCAGGACCTACATTCCATGCATTATCACATTTTCGCCTTTCGTTAATTCTCTAAAAGTTGAGTCATTTAATGGAAAATCCATAGGCGTACCATCAATCCTACCACAAATATCAGCAATGAAGGAATGAGATGAGTTTGGGTTCTTTTATTGCTAAAGTTTGAAAATTCATAACAACTTTTATCGCAAGAATTTGTGTTGTAACTGTGGTTAAAATTTGTCTGACGCCATCATTCCCTTCAAGCTTAAAGGTGCAGACTTTTGATGATAACTTGAAAATGATACCTCTGAGAGAAAAATACTTCAAATAAATGTTGTAGATAATCAACTGAGGAACAACTTTATTCTGAAGAATTTTTTGATTGGAGCTACGATTTTTGTTGTAACAACGGTTGAAATTTGTCTGACGTCAACACTCCCTATAACCTAGGAGGTGCCGACTTTTGATGATAATTTGAAAGTGGTACCTCTGACAAGAAAATAGTTCAAATAAATCTTGTAGACAATCAACGGAGGAGCAACTTTTATCCAAAGAATTTTTTGATTGGAGTCACGGTTTTTGATATAACCGCTATCAAATTTTGTCTGACGTCATTGTTCCTTATAACCAATGAGCATATAATTTTGACGATATCATGAGAATGGGACTCTGGAGAGAAAAATAGTTCAAATAAATCTTGTAGACAATCAACGGAGGAGCAACTTTTATCCAAAGAATTTTTTGATTGGAGTTACGGTTTTTGATATAACCGCCATCAAATTTTGTCTGACGTCATTATTCCTTATAACCAATGAGCATATAATTTTGACGATATCATGAGAATGGGACTTTGGAGAGAAAAATAGTTCAAATAAATCTTGTAGACAATCAACGGAGGAGCAACTTTTATCCAAAGAATTTTTTGATTGGAGTTACGGTTTTTGATATAACCGCCATCAAATTTTGTCTGACGTCATTATTCCTTATAACCAATGAGCATATAATTTTGACGATATCATGAGAATGGGACTCTGGAGAGAAAAATAGTTCAAATAAATCTTGTAGACAATCAACGGAGGAGCAACTTTTATCCAAAGAATTTTTTGATTGGAGTTACGGTTTTTGATATAACCGCCATCAAATTTTGTCTGACGTCATTATTCCTTATAACCAATGAGCATATAATTTTGACGATATCATGAGAATGGGACTTTGGAGAGAAAAATAGTTCAAATAAATCTTGTAGACAATCAACGGAGGAGCAACTTTTATCCAAAAAATTTTTTGATTGGAGTTACGGTTTTTGATATAACCGCCATCAAATTTTGTCTGACGTCATTATTCCTTATAACCAATGAGCATATAATTTTGACGATATCATGAGAATGGGACTTTGGAGAGAAAAATAGTTCAAATAAATCTTGTAGATAATCAACTAAAGAACAATTTTTATCAGAAAAATTTCTTGATTGAAGTTGCTAATTCCGAGATAACGTCAGTCAAATTTCACTCACCAAAACCACACTTTTCAATGAAAATAACAAATAATAATAGCCCAATAAAGTGGGTTATTGATAATAAAAGCTGGGCAAAAGCGATAAAAAGTTTATAACCCTCGCAAACTGATTTCAATTGATCAATTAACTAGCTAATAATCAAAAACGAATTTTTGAGAAAAACTGATTGGTCAGCGTCCATAAACAAAAGATAAGAAAAGATACTCAAAATCAAATCCGAGCAGAGCAATCAGTGTCAGTTAGTCAGTCGGCTGAAGTCAGCTTTGGCCAGCCGACTAAACCTATTCAGCTACAGCAACCAGCAACCAGCAACCACCTCTACCCGTAGTCCGATGTTGTTGCCGAACGATAGCATTCAGTCTCAGTCAGTCGCGATATCATTTACTTTTTGACTGTGTTCGAGTCGCGTTCAGCACAGGACGAGGAACGAGACGAGATCCTTTCGAAAGGAACAAGGAATGTTTTATACGCGTCAATATCGAAGACTCTTTTGCCGATCCGAAGTGTTCTTCAGCACTCAGTGACAGAGTTTTGTGCCACTAAAAGTTTTTGGATTAGTTTTGTGGTTTCAGTGGTGTTTTTCTTGTGGTTTTGGCCTGTGTTTAGGATGCGCTTTGGTGTGAGTGATGCTCTCCACAGCATTGCTCAAGTATAACGCTCTGTATGCAACCGACTTATGTGTAAGTAAGTACTTTTTTTATTTTTTTTTTTTTGTTTTTCTCTAGTTGTTATTTTTTCGTATCGATTTTTTTGAATTTATTATTTTTTACTGGTTTGTTCTTTTTTCCATTATCTCATCTTTATGTCTTGTTAGTTTTTATTCGTATTTGTATTTTTGTTGTTGAATTAATTTTCATCAATTTTTATTTTGTTTTACCTTTTCCCTATCACTTTTGGGTTTTTACTATGTAATAATGGTTTGAGCGGCAATTCTGTTTATTTTTCGTTTTTAATAGTTTCTATGGACTTTTTATAATGATTTATTTTTTCATTTGATTTTCTTGCTTTTATCAACTTCTTCTCGTTATGCTTTTTACCTTTTGATACGTTTTTTTGTTTAATTTTTCTTTTAAAATTCTGTTGTTTTCTTGATTTTTTTTTGAACTACGGATTTTGATTGAACATTTATTCTTTGCTGATCGTGTATTTTCTGATGATTTGTGTTATTTACATCTTTTTAACGTGAATTATTGTAGCAAATCCTCATTTGTTTCTGTTCTTTACAATAGTTATTGTTGTACAGATCTTGTAATTGTTTTATTTTTGGATTTTCTTCCTCAAAATGATATCAATTTAATTGTGTTTCTTCTTGTAGTTTCCCTCATAAAAGATTGATGTTTTTTTCACTTTTTTCTGTAAAGATTCTTAACTATAGTTTATAAACCAATTCTTTCGATTTTATAATGAATTTAATTTTTTTAATTATAGTTTTAGAACATCTATGTTAAAACATTAATCATTTTATCATTTGTTTCTTTCACTATAATTCATTTTTGTTTGTCTCATTGGTTTTATTTGGGTTGTATTTTTTTCATAATACATTTGATGTATGTTTTTTTAAATTTGTTCCTTATTTCGTGTAGTTTTATTAATTTTTTGGAGTGTTTTTTTTCTAGTTTTTCTTACTGGCTTAAGACTTCTGTTGACTATTTTTTCCATCATAATTTGAATAAATACCTATACTTTTCACCTTTCAATACTTATCTTCAAAATTATGGTTTGGGGAAATTTTGGAATTCTTCTTTTGTGTTAATTCTTTATCGATTTAACTGTTTTTTATTCAACATTATTCATTTAATTTTTTTTTGCTTAGTGCCCAAACATGTTTGCTGAAACTCCTAGACTTTTTTGGTTTGTTTTCTGTTCCTATACTAAATTGTTTTTTTTTATCATTTTTTTTTACATGATGTGAATTGAGCAAATTTTCATTATCAGATTTCCTTGTCTCTGTTCTTTAAATTAATTCTTTTTCGGTCATCAAAATTCGTTGATTATTTAAACGTTTTGTCTTTGAACTTTCTTCCTCAAAATATGATCGATTAATTAGTCTTCATTTAGTCAATATTTTCTTGTAAAGATTTTTTTACTCTTTCTAGTTATGGTTAATCAAGCAACTGTTTCGATTTTATAATGATTTGAGTTTTTTTAAGTACCCATTATTTTGAACTTTTATTTTATTTCCGTCATTCATTTTTTGTTTTATCTTTATCTGATAACATTTTCATAATATTACATTATTTATCATTTCATTATCTTTATCAATGTATTACATTTTTGTAACAGCTCATTATTTTTTAATTTTGTTTTCAGTGTATTAACTTCATTCCATTTTGTATGCTTGATTTATGATTTTCTTTACCTATAAAATATTCTTGTTTTCTTGAATTGATCTTTGTATTAGTTCTCTATCATCTCTTATCTTATTATTCGATTACTCGTTTTTTACTGGTGAAATAATATAAAAGTAACTTAACTTTTATATATTATTTTATAATCACTTTGTTAATTTTTTGTTTTATTAATACATTAACACTTAACAGTGAATTAATCTGTTTTATTGCACTGTCTCATTATATTTTACCTTGTTTTATATTTTTTTTGCCTCATTTCGTTATTTTTTCTAATTGTTTTATTACTGTCTTTGGACAAATTGACTTGTTTTGAGGTGATTTTTTTATCAATTTTTCTTACTGAAAGCTAAAGATTCAATAATTTCCACTTTTTTTAGGGCACTGTATTTTCTGTCTTTTATATTAATTTTTATGATTTTAGCAACTGGTTGTTCTGAAATATATTATTACTGTGGCTTTTTTCCAAATTATTTCACTTTTATCAGATGATGATCCCTAAATTTTCAATATTTTAAAATAATTGCATTTGCCTGTAAATTTTTTAATGCTTGTGATTTTTTTTAAATTTTAAAGTTTCAATTGCTGATGGTTCACACCCATTTTATTATATTTTCTCTTAAAAAAAGTTTTCCGTATTCCAAGAATACAATAGTTATTTACGTTACTAGTTCGGTAAATGACTTATCAAAGTACGCAACAAGATTTTTATGGACGAAGCGACGAACAAGCCGAGTCCGGAATTTTTGGATGAGCTTTTGTGTATCATACAATCGGTTCATAAGTGAAAGTGCTTTCTTGTCAACAGAGGGCAAGGGCGGTGGTGGCTGTCGGTCTCACATTCTTACCATGAGATGGCGCCAACCAAACTATATCACAACTTCCAAAACTAGTTAAAATTATATATTGTTCTAATCCACTTTTACCGGCTCTGATGTGTTAATGTGTCATTTACCGGACTGGTTTTGAGTCTGGTACATGATACAATATAAGTTGTTTCTGCTGATGAGATTTAAAGAAGATTCTATGCATGTTTTTGTTCTTTTATACCGGATAAGATCTAATTTTTATCTACTAGAATCATTTATGCTACAATGATTATAATTATTGAGAAGTGGTTGGAATTTGGAATTTGGAACACGGGTCTACTTTGGATATTTTTGGTCCTCCTCAAGTAGATTATTTTTAAGAGCTGGGGGGGAATTTTGAAGTCATTGTCAATAAAAATTTTAGCCATATCAGCCACTCGAAATTGTCCTGATACGCAATTTTAAAGGATAATGAAGGTGCAGACACATTAATGACTGATGATATAACACATGATTATTGAATTTAACTGACATATAATAATCGTAAAAAGATAAAGGTGAGAGAGAAAATTTTGAAAGATGGTGTAATGATACTGGAGTACTGTAGGTATTTCTGTTATTTTTTTATCACATTAACAGCCGTGAAAAAGGTGGAAAAAATGTTTAAAAGATGGCGTAATGGCGAGCTATTAACGAATGAAATATTCGAAAACCGATATGGACACCGTGAATAATTTAGAGCGTTTCCAATTTATGGGGTGGCAATTATTGCCGGAAAATTGCAGTTGAGCCCGTCGGGAATTGAGCGTTGTTTGGCAAATTGTGTTGCTTGTTTTATTGCTGTGTAGGGACAGAGGTTTTTGCCCAAATCACATTACGAGTTGATTTTCACTTTTTTGGATTTTCTCTTTTCCATTCGATACTGCTAATTTGATTTTATATGATGCGGAAGTCGATATGTACACTCCTTTATTAAAAATATAATGATTTAATGAATGAATTTGATATGACCCTAAATGTTTCCCAAAAATACTACGTAACAGGAAATTTTCTCACTTTTCATCAGCAACATCCTTGGACTAAGTCAATGATCCTTTTTGCGTATTTCAAAATTTAACCACACTGGACGATAAAATTTATCACCAAGTCTTAAGCATGAATGTTTCAGTTCTTCCAGGCAAACATGTTGTTACACATGTAATTTTTTTATCACATAGTCTAGCGATAAACAAAGCAAACATTAGCACACGTTGAGCACCTTTCAGTTGCACGATAAGAAATTTGAAATTTGATTGGCAGAACGGGTTTGATAAGGAAACTGGCACATCCGAAACAATTGTTCATCTGCAGTTCGGCTTTGGAAACAATACCGCATTTATCTTCATTTTGATTTGAAGATGGGTGATAAGATGCCGAGTCGAATTCCATAGTATGGCGCCTATCTTCAGCAATATATTTTACCGAGGAGAAGACAAGTGAATATACATAAATACGATGAAATATTGCCTCTATAAAGATGTAGCAATATGTAAGCATACATGCGTTGGTTAGTTAGCTGTATGTGGATGTTTTCTTTATGATATGACTGCGGTGGGACGAGGTTAACATTTTTCTTCTTCAGCTTCGGAGAAATCGGAGAAAACTGATCGGGAATCGGTGTTTTATGAACGTCAAACGTCCAACTTTGATAGCTAATACCTCCAAACTTGTTCGGGATATCAACTTGAAATTTTACCCTAATATAAAACAAAGTGTCTTGAGTGAATTTTGTGAATTTCACGGAAAAATTCCCCATTGAAAAAATGTCAGGAATTTTCTTATGAATGTTGTTTTTTGAGGCAATTTTCATACAGCCCAACTTTGACAACCAATATCCTCTGACCTGTTTGGGATATCAACTTGAAATTTTACCCTGATATAAAACAAGGTGTTTCTAGTAAATTTAACGAAAACATTTTCTTTGGAAAAAATATTACGAATTTTCCTATGAAATTTCCAACTTTGACAGCCAATATCTTCTAACTTGTTTGGGATATCAACTTGAAATTTTACCCCAATATAGAACAAAGTGTTTCGAGTATATCCTATGAATGTCGCGAAAAAATTCCTCATGGAAAAAATATCACGAATTTTCTTATGAATGTTGTTTTTTAAGGCAATTTTCATATAGCCCAACTTTGACAGCCAATATCTCCTAACTTGTTTGGGATATCAACTTGAAATTTTACCCTTATATAAAACAAAGTGTTTCCAGTAAATCCTATGAATTTCGCGAAAAAATTCCCTATGGAAAAAATATAACGAATTTTCTTATGAATGTTGTTTTTTAAGGCAATTTTCATATATCCCAACTTTGACAGTCAATATCTCCTAACTCGTTTGGGATATCAACTTGAAATTTTACCCTAATATAAAACAAAGTGTTTCCAGTGAAACCTATGAATTTCGCAAAAAAAATCCATATGGAAATTTTTTTATGAATTTTCCTATGAATGTTGTTTTCTAAGGCAATTTTCATATAGCCCAACTTTGACAGCCAATATCTCCTAACTTGTTTGGGATATCAACTTGAAATTTTACCCTAATATAAAACAAGGTGTTCCTAGTTTCTAGTGAACTTGACGGGAAAAATATTACGAATCTTCCAATGAATGTTGTTTTTTTAGGAAATTTTGATATAGCCCAACTTTGACAGCCAATATTTCCTAACTTGTTTGGGATATCAACTTGAAATTTCACCCTGATATGAAACAAGGTGTTGTTAGTAAATTTGACGAAAAAATTTTCTTTGGAAAAAATATGACGAATTTTCCTATGAAATTTCCAACTTTGACATCCAATATCTTCTAACTCATTTGGGATATCAACTTGAAATTTTACCCCAATATAGAACAAAGTGTTTCAAGTATATCAACATATATACAGTGTGTCTGCTTAAGTTGGCCACATATGGGAAACTTTTTTATTATTAATTTTAGGCAAAAAAGTTATTCTTTATAAAAAGTTCTGCATGTTCCAAAACCTAAAATGCAACCATCAGATATTACATTTTTTCATTTGAATTAATGCATTGATTTAAATGTCCAATAATTAAAATAAGAGATTACTGTTTAATATTAATTTATTTATAAAATTTAATAAATTCAAAAAAGAAAAAAACAATCATCTTAATGGTAGTGTTTATTTTTCTTTATAACAATTTTCGATATTGTCAAATTTTACTCTTGAGTGAAATTCATATTTTTTGACAAACCTCGTATACGACTGAAAAAATGTAATATCTGATGGTTGCATTTTAGGTTTTGGAACATGCTGAACTTTTTATAAAGAATAACTTTTTTTCCTAAAATTAATAATAAAAAAGTTTCCCATATGTGGCCAACTTAAGCAGACACACTGTATATGTTGTTTTTTAAGGCAATTTTCATATAGCCCAACTTCGACAGCCAATATCTCCTAACTTGTTTGGGATATCAACTTGAAATTTAACCCTAATATAAAACAAGGTGTTCCTAGTTTCTAGTGAATTTGACGGAAAAAATATTACGAATTTTCCGATGAATGTTGTTTTTTTAGAAAATTTTCATATAGCCCAACTTTGACAGCCAATATTTCCCAATTTGTTTGGGATATCAACTTGAAATTTTACCCTTATATAAAACAAAGTGTTTCCAGTAAATCCTATGAATTTCGCAGAGAAAATTCTTATGGAAAAAATATTACGGATTTTCCTATAAATGATGTTTTTTAAGACAATTTTCATATAGCTCAACTTTCACAGCCACTATCTCTTAACTTGTTTGGGATATCAACTTGAAATTTCACCCTTATATAAAACAAACTGTTTCCAGTAAATCCTATGAATTTCGCGAAAAAAATTTCTATGAAAAAAAAACTATGAATTTTCCTATGAATGTTGTTTTTTTAGGAAATTTTCATATAGCCCAACTTTGACAGCCAATATTTCCTAACTTGTTTGGGATATCAACTTGAGATTATACCCCACTATAAAATAAAGTGTTTTAAGTGGATTCTGTAAATTTCGTGGAAAAAATCCCTATGAAAAAATTATTACGAATTTTTCCTATGAATGTTATTTTTTTAGGCAATTGACAGCTAACATTTCCTAAACTCGTTTGGGATATCAACTTGGAATTTTCCACTAATATAAAACAAAGAATTTTTTTATCAATCCTGATTTTGTAATTATGTAGTCAAATTTAACTTTTATATTTTCCATCTCGTTAAGCTATTTTTTTAAATTAGATATAAGATTTTATTATTTAATGAATAAAAATCATACAGTCAAAGTTCAAATAAACACTCATCATGTGGAATAAGGCACAAAGCCAAAAGGTAGCCGAAATCGATTAAAACTCACCCATTGTGCCTCGGACGATTTAAATTTAAAATTCAAAATATTTCCCCCACAAATTTCACAGGGTGGCTCTTGAATAACTCCGGTCTTTGGCGCTACGTCATATACCTTTATAGAAACGGAATTTTATGATAATTTCCCTATCAGCGGGGTATTAAAAGGGACATTTCAACCTGGGGTTAATTAAACTTATCTTTTATTTTGATCAAGGTGAGATTTACGAGCATAAAAGACTATGCTGTAAATTACTTTGTGGTTATCATTTTCTTTTCCATTCTATTATTGAAGTATGATGTGTAAATTTTCAATAAATCTGACACTAGCCATATAAATAGTCATGACAATATTCACAAATTAATGAGAAATAAATGTGAAAAAAGTTGTAAATCAATTTGATATTAGCCGGTATGCATGGATTGCACATTTCTAAAAATAATTACCTGAATCATTGTTGAAAAATTTACTTAAATTTATATCGCATGCATGTGTTTAATCATAATAAAATCAATCATTTTTGATTAGTTTAGCGTTAAATACTTTCTATTGTTGGCGATAGTTGTCTATCACCGCTAAATTTTTATAACGCTATTAATAATAATTTACAGTAAAATCACACAAAAGTATTTAAATGATAAACACTAAAATGTTATTCTTACAACTAAATACAAAACACCTTTGGACAGTTACGACATGATATGTTCCTTATAGGGTTTTAATCGAATGCAACTG
The DNA here is from genome assembly GCA_958502075.1 of Orchestes rusci. NCBI lineage: Eukaryota > Metazoa > Arthropoda > Insecta > Coleoptera > Curculionidae > Orchestes > Orchestes rusci. Next base: position 797,480 of record OY293308.1, on the reverse strand, counting down.
GGACTAGGCAATGATTAAGCTATAAAAATATTTTTTTTTAGGTTTTCAGTTTATTACAAGACGATAAATTTTCAATTTTGGTGAAATTTGTGACAATGCCGATTAATTTTGATAATTCAATATTTCGGAAACTGGTACTTTTCCTTATTTATCGAAAGTGAAGTTTATGAAATGTTTTTGTTATTTTTGGATTGGATAGTTTTGGAGGGTTTGAGGTATAACTCCTCCAAATTTGAGTGGTTGGGTTTTGACAGCCTCTTGAAGATGAAACTTGATATTTGATTTTTTCCAAAAACTGTTTTATTCACTCCTCAATATAAAACTCCCTAGGAGGCAAATGGAAAGATTGAGGAGTGGTGCACCAAGAGTATTCAATAGAGGAAGGTTTGAGGAGTGACTCATGCGATTTTCAGCATTCCAGACGTCTGTAGTGATTTTCTACATCATCATGAATTTTATGATGATTTTTTCCAAAAACTGTTCCATTCACCCCTCAATATAAAACTCCCTAGGAGGTTAATGGGAAGATTGAGGAGTGGTGCACCAAGAGTATTCAATAGAGGAAGGTTTGAGGAGTGACTCATGCGATTTTCAGCATTCCAGACGTCTGTAGTGATTTTCTACATCATCATGAATTTTATGATGATTTTTTCCAAAAACTGTTCCATTCACCCCTCAATATAAAACTCCCTAGGAGGTTAATGGGAAGATTGAGGAGTGGTGCACCAAGAGTATTCAATAGAGGAAGGTTTGAGGAGTGACTCATGCGATTTTCAGCATTCCAGACGTCTGTAGTGATTTTCTACATCATCATGAATTTTATGATGATTTTTTCCAAAAACTGTTCCATTCACCCCTCAATATAAAACTCCCTAGGAGGTAAATGGGAAGATTGAGGAGTGGTGCACCAAGAGTATTCAATAGAGGAAGGTTTGAAGAGTGACTCATGCGATTTTCAGTATTCCAGAGGTCTGTAGTGATTTTCTAGATCACCATGAATTTTATGATGATTTTTTCCAAAAACTGTTCCATTCACTCCTCAATATGAAACTCCCTAGGAGGTAAATGGGAAGATTGAGGAGTGGTGCACCAAGAGTATTCAATAGAGGAAGGTTTGAGGAGTGACTCATGCGATTTTCAGCATTCCAGACGTCTGTAGTGATTTTCTACATCATCATGAATTTTATGATGATTTTTTCCAAAAACTGTTCCATTCACCCCTCAATATAAAACTCCCTAGGAGGTAAATGGGAAGATTGAGGAGTGGTGCACCAAGAGTATTCAATAGAGGAAGGTTTGAGGAGTGACTCATGCGATTTTCAGTATTCCAGAGGTCTGTAGTGATTTTCTACATCACCATGAATTTTATGATGATTTTTTCCAAAAACTGTTCCATTCACTCCTCAATATGAAACTCCCTAGGAGGTAAATGGGAAGATTGAGGAGTGGTGCACCAAGAGTATTCAATAGAGGAAGGTTTGAGGAGTGACTCATGCGATTTTCAGTATTCCAGAGGTCTGTAGTGATTTTCTAGATCACCATGAATTTTATGATGATTTTTTCCAAAAACTGTTTCATTCACTCCTCAATATGAAACTCTCTAGGAGGTAAATGGGAAGATTGAGGAGTGGTGCACCAAGAGTATTCAATAGAGGAAGGTTTGAGGAGTGACTCATGCGATTTTCAGTATTCAAGAGGTCTGTAGTGATTTTCTACATCACCATGAATTTTATGATGATTTTTTCCAAAAACTGTTCCATTCACCCCTCAATATAAAACTCCCTAGGAGGTTAATGGGGAGATTGAGGAGTGGTGCACCAAGAGTATTCAATAGAGGAAGGTTTGAGGAGTGACTCATGCGATTTTCAGCATTCCAGACGTCTGTAGTGATTTTCTACATCATCATGAATTTTATAATGATTTTTTCCAAAAACAGTTCCATTCACCCCTCAATATGAAATTCCCTAGGAGGCAATTGGAAATATTGAGGAGTGGCGCACCAAGAGTATTCTATAGAGGAAGGTTTGAGGAATGACTTATGTGATTTTCAACATTCCACAGGTCTGCAGTGATTTTTTACAACGCTGGGAATTTTATGATATTTTTTTCTAAAAACTGTTCCATTCACTCCTCAATATGAAACTCCCTAGGAGGTAAATGGGAAGATTGAGGAGTGGTGCACCAAGAGTATTCAATAGAGGAAGGTTTGAGGAGTGACTCATGCGATTTTCAGCATTCCAGACGTCTGTAGTGATTTTCTACATCATCATGAATTTTATAATGATTTTTTCCAAAAACAGTTCCATTCACCCCTCAATATGAAATTCCCTAGGAGGCAATTGGAAATATTGAGGAGTGGCGCACCAAGAGTATTCTATAGAGGAAGGTTTGAGGAATGACTTATGTGATTTTCAACATTCCACAGGTCTGCAGTGATTTTTTACAACGCTGGGAATTTTATGATATTTTTTTCTAAAAACTGTTCCATTCACTCCTCAATATGAAACTCCCTAGGAGGTAAATGGGAAGATTGAGGAGTGGTGCACCAAGAGTATTCAATAGAGGAAGGTTTGAGGAGTGACTCATGCGATTTTCAGTATTCCAGAGGTCTGTAGTGATTTTCTAGATCACCATGAATTTTATGATGATTTTTTCCAAAAACTGTTCCATTCACTCCTCAATATGAAACTCCCTAGGAGGTAAATGGGAAGATTGAGGAGTGGTGCACCAAGAGTATTCAATAGAGGAAGGTTTGAGGAGTGACTCATGCGATTTTCAGTATTCCAGAGGTCTGTAGTGATTTTCTAGATCACCATGAATTTTATGATGATTTTTTCCAAAAACTGTTCCATTCACTCCTCAATATGAAACTCCCTAGGAGGTAAATGGGAAGATTGAGGAGTGGTGCACCAAGAGTATTCAATAGAGGAAGGTTTGAGGAGTGACTCATGCGATTTTCAGTATTCCAGAGGTCTGTAGTGATTTTCTAGATCACCATGAATTTTATGATGATTTTTTTCCAAAAACTGTTCCATTCACTCCTCAATATGAAACTCCCTAGGAGGTAAATGGGAAGATTGAGGAGTGGTGCACCAAGAGTATTCAATAGAGGAAGGTTTGAGGAGTGACTCATGCGATTTTCAGTATTCCAGAGGTCTGTAGTGATTTTCTAGATCACCATGAATTTTATGATGATTTTTTCCAAAAACTGTTCCATTCACTCCTCAATATGAAACTCCCTAGGAGGTAAATGGGAAGATTGAGGAGTGGTGCACCAAGAGTATTCAATAGAGGAAGGTTTGAGGAGTGACTCATGCGATTTCCAGTATTCCAGAGGTCTGTAGTGATTTTCTAGATCACCATGAATTTTATGATGATTTTTTCCAAAAACTGTTCCATTCACTCCTCAATATGAAACTCCCCAGGAGGTAAATGGGAAGATTGAGGAGTGGTGCACCAAGAGTATTCAATAGAGGAAGGTTTGAGGAGTGACTCATGCGATTTTCAGTATTCCAGAGGTCTGTAGTGATTTTCTACATCACCATGAATTTTATGATGATTTTTTCCAAAAACTGTTCCATTCACTCCTTAATATGAAACTCCCTAGGAGGTAAATGGGAAGATTGAGGAGTGGTGCACCAAGAGTATTCAATAGAGGAAGGTTTGAGGAGTGACTCATGCGATTTTCAGTATTCCAGAGGTCTGTAGTGATTTTCTACATCACCATGAATTTTATGATGATTTTTTCCAAAAACTGTTCCATTCACTCCTTAATATGAAACTCCCTAGGAGGTAAATGGGAAGATTGAGGAGTGGTGCACCAAGAGTATTCAATAGAGGAAGGTTTGAGGAGTGACTCATGCGATTTTCAGTATTCCAGAGGTCTGTAGTGATTTTCTACATCACCATGAATTTTATGATGATTTTTTCCAAAAACTGTTCCATTCACCCCTCAATATAAAACTCCCTAGGAGGTTAATGGGAAGATTGAGGAGTGGTGCACCAAGAGTATTCAATAGAGGAAGGTTTGAGGAGTGACTCATGCGATTTTCAGCATTCCAGACGTCTGTAGTGATTTTCTACATCATCATGAATTTTATGATGATTTTTTCCAAAAACTGTTCCATTCACCCCTCAATATAAAACTCCCTAGGAGGTAAATGGGAAGATTGAGGTGTGGTGCACCAAGAGTATTCAATAGAGGAAGGTTTGAGGAGTGACTCATGCGATTTTCAGCATTCCAGACGTCTGTAGTGATTTTCTACATCATCATGAATTTTATGATGATTTTTTCCAAAAACTGTTCCATTCACCCGTCAATATGAAATTCCCTAGGAGGCAATTGGAAATATTGAGGAGTGGCGCACCAAGAGTATTCTATAGAGGAAGGTTTGAGGAATGACTTATGTGATTTTCAACATTCCACAGGTCTGCAGTGATTTTTTACAACGCTGGGAATTTTATGATATTTTTTTCTAAAAACTGTTCCATTCACTCCTCAATATGAAACTCCCTAGGAGGTAAATGGGAAGATTGAGGAGTGGTGCACCAAGAGTATTCAATAGAGGAAGGTTTGAGGAGTGACTCATGCGATTTTCAGTATTCCAGAGGTCTGTAGTGATTTTCTAGATCACCATGAATTTTATGATGATTTTTTCCAAAAACTGTTCCATTCACTCCTCAATATGAAACTCCCTAGGAGGTAAATGGGAAGATTGAGGAGTGGTGCACCAAGAGTATTCAATAGAGGAAGGTTTGAGGAGTGACTCATGCGATTTTCAGTATTCCAGAGGTCTGTAGTGATTTTCTACATCACCATGAATTTTATGATGATTTTTTCCAAAAACTGTTCCATTCACCCCTCAATATAAAACTCCCTAGGAGGTTAATGGGAAGATTGAGGAGTGGTGCACCAAGAGTATTCAATAGAGGAAGGTTTGAGGAGTGACTCATGCGATTTTCAGCATTCCAGACGTCTGTAGTGATTTTCTACATCATCATGAATTTTATGATGATTTTTTCCAAAAACTGTTCCATTCACTCCTCAATATGAAACTCCCTAGGAGGTAAATGGGAAGATTGAGGAGTGGTGCACCAAGAGTATTCAATAGAGGAAGGTTTGAGGAGTGACTCATGCGATTTTCAGTATTCCAGAGGTCTGTAGTGATTTTCTACATCATCATGAATTTTATGATGATTTTTTCCAAAAACTGTTCCATTCACCCCTCAATATAAAACTCCCTAGGAGGTAAATGGGAAGATTGAGGAGTGGTGCACCAAGAGTATTCAATAGAGGAAGGTTTGAGGAGTGACTCATGCGATTTTCAGCATTCCAGACGTCTGTAGTGATTTTCTACATCATCATGAATTTTATGATGATTTTTTCCAAAAACTGTTCCATTCACCCCTCAATATGAAATTCCCTAGGAGGCAATTGGAAATATTGAGGAGTGGCGCACCAAGAGTATTCTATAGAGGAAGGTTTGAGGAATGAATTATGTGATTTTCAACATTCCACAGGTCTGTGGTGATTTTCTACATCGCCATGAATTTTATGATTATTTTTTCCAAAAACTGTTCCATTCACTCCTCAATATGAAACTCCCTAGGAGGTAAATGGGAAGATTGAGGAGTGGTGCACCAAGAGTATTCAATAGAGGAAGGTTTGAGGAGTGACTCATGCGATTTTCAGTATTCCAGAGGTCTGTAGTGATTTTCTACATCACCATGAATTTTATGATGATTTTTTCCAAAAACTGTTCCATTCACTCCTCAATATGAAACTCCCTACGAGGTAAATGGGAAGATTGAGGAGTGGTGCACCAAGAGTATTCAATAGAGGAAGGTTTGAGGAGTGACTCATGCGATTTTCAGTATTCCAGAGGTCTGTAGTGATTTTCTACATCATCATGAATTTTATGATGATTTTTTCCAAAAACTGTTCCATTCACCCCTCAATATGAAATTCCCTAGGAGGCAATTGGAAATATTGAGGAGTGGCGCACCAAGAGTATTCTATAGAGGAAGGTTTGAGGAATGAATTATGTGATTTTCAACATTCCACAGGTCTGTGGTGATTTTCTACATCGCCATGAATTTTATGATTATTTTTTCCAAAAACTGTTCCATTCACTCCTCAATATGAAACTCCCTAGGAGGTAAATGGGAAGATTGAGGAGTGGTGCACCAAGAGTATTCAATAGAGGAAGGTTTGAGGAGTGACTCATGCGATTTTCAGCATTCCAGACGTCTGTAGTGATTTTCTACATCATCATGAATTTTATGATGATTTTTTCCAAAAACTGTTCCATTCACCCCTCAATATAAAACTCCCTAGGAGGTTAATGGGAAGATTGAGGAGTGGTGCACCAAGAGTATTCAATAGAGGAAGGTTTGAGGAGTGACTCATGCGATTTTCAGTATTCCAGAGGTCTGTAGTGATTTTCTACATCACCATGAATTTTATGATGATTTTTTCCAAAAACTGTTCCATTCACTCCTCAATATGAAACTCCCTAGGAGGTAAATGGGAAGATTGAGGAGTGGTGCACCAAGAGTATTCAATAGAGGAAGGTTTGAGGAGTGACTCATGCGATTTTCAGCATTCCAGACGTCTGTAGTGATTTTCTACATCATCATGAATTTTATGATGATTTTTTCCAAAAACTGTTCCATTCACCCCTCAATATGAAATTCCCTAGGAGGCAATTGGAAATATTGAGGAGTGGCGCACCAAGAGTATTCTATAGAGGAAGGTTTGAGGAATGAATTATGTGATTTTCAACATTCCACAGGTCTGTGGTGATTTTCTACATCGCCATGAATTTTATGATTATTTTTTCCAAAAACTGTTCCATTCACTCCTCAATATGAAACTCCCTAGGAGGTAAATGGGAAGATTGAGGAGTGGTGCACCAAGAGTATTCAATAGAGGAAGGTTTGAGGAGTGACTCATGCGATTTTCAGTATTCCAGAGGTCTGTAGTGATTTTCTAGATCACCATGAATTTTATGATGATTTTTTCCAAAAACTGTTCCATTCACTCCTCAATATGAAACTCCCTACGAGGTAAATAGGAAGATTGAGGAGTGGTGCACCAAGAGTATTCAATAGAGGAAGGTTTGAGGAGTGACTCATGCGATTTTCAGTATTCCAGATTTCTGTAGTGATTTTCTACATCATCATGAATTTGATGATGATTTTTTCCAAAAACTGTTCCATTCACCCCTCAATATAAAACTCCCTAGGAGGTTAATGGGAAGATTGAAGAGTGGTGCACCAAGAGTATTCAATAGAGGAAGGTTTGAGGAGTGACTCATGCGATTTTCAGTATTTCAGAGGTCTGTAGTGATTTTCTACATCACCATGAATTTTATGATGATTTTTTCCAAAAACTGTTCCATTCACTCCTCAATATGAAACTCCCTACGAGGTAAATAGGAAGATTGAGGAGTGGTGCACCAAGAGTATTCAATAGAGGAAGGTTTGAGGAGTGACTCATGCGATTTTCAGTATTCCAGAGGTCTGTAGTGATTTTCTACATCACCATGAATTTTATGATGATTTTTTCCAAAACCTGTTCCATTCACTTCTCAGTTAAAAAAAATTGTTGGAGGCAAATGAGAAGATTGTGGAGTGGCGCACCAAAAGTATTCTATAGAGGAAGATTTGAGGAGTGACACATGCGATTTTCAGTATTCCAGAGGTCTGTAGTGATTTTCTACATCACCATGAATTTTATGATGATTTTTTCCAAAAACTGTTCCATTCACTCCTCAATATGAAACTCCCTACGAGGTAAATAGGAAGATTGAGGAGTGGTGCACCAAGAGTATTCAATAGAGGAAGGTTTGAGGAGTGACTCATGCGATTTTCAGTATTCCAGAGGTCTGTAGTGATTTTCTACATCATCATGAATTTTATGATGATTTTTTCCAAAAACTGTTCCATTCACCCCTCAATATAAAACTCCCTAGGAGGTTAATGGGAAGATTGAAGAGTGGTGCACCAAGAGTATTCAATAGAGGAAGGTTTGAGGAGTGACTCATGCGATTTTCAGTATTTCAGAGGTCTGTAGTGATTTTCTACATCACCATGAATTTTATGATGATTTTTTCCAAAAACTGTTCCATTCACTCCTCAATATGAAACTCCCTAGGAGGTAAATGGGAAGATTGAGGAGTGGTGCACCAAGAGTATTCAATAGAGGAAGGTTTGAGGAGTGACTCATGCGATTTTCAGTATTCCAGAGGTCTGTAGTAATTTTCTACATCACCATGAATTTTATGATGATTTTTTCCAAAAACTGTTCCATTCACCCCTCAATATGAAATTCCCTAGGAGGCAATTGGAAATATTGAGGAGTGGCGCACCAAGAGTATTCTATAGAGGAAGGTTTGAGGAATGACTTATGTGATTTTCAACATTCCACAGGTCTGCAGTGATTTTTTACAACGCTGGGAATTTTATGATATTTTTTTCTAAAAACTGTTCCATTCACCCCTCAATATAAAATTCCCTAGGAGGCAATTGGAAATATTGAGGAGTGGCGCAACAAGAGTATTCTATAGAGGAAGGTTTCAGGAATGACTCATGTAATTTTCAAGATTCGAGAGGTCTGTGGTGATTTTCTACATCACCATGAATTTTATGTCAATGTTTTCCAAAAACTGTTCCTTGCATTCCTATCAATTTGAAAATTCATGGGCGGTATATTGGGAGAATGAAGAGTCGCAAACTAAAAATAATTCCATTGAGAAAGGTTTAAAGTTCCCGTTTTTATGAAGTAAATGACCCTTTAATTGTTTTAATAAAGCGAAATCATTTTGTATTCATATAATCTGTAACACCCCAAAAAGTCAACAGTTCAATGTTTGTTTACACAAAAGTTGCAAAACATTCACACAACAATCTCCACTTATCAGTAATGTAATTAGTTAGCAGAAAAATCCGCTAATAGAAATGTAGCTAAATTGACAGCTTATCAGCAAGCACTAATTAGCATTGATAATTAAAGATCCTTTTACCATGTCCATGACGTGATATCATTTACGAGAAGACAAATTGACTTTGGGATTGAAGGTTGTCGACCTGAAAAGGTATTCGACAAGCACTAGTCAAATATTGTCATTTTGAACACCGTTAATATTATCGTGTGTGCATGAATATTAACATTTGCAATATTTATTCACTCATCTGTCAAGTTTCACATATAATGAAACCAGACCAGAAATTCAATATCAATCTGCAAAAATTCGAGTGACATGGTTTGGTTACCCAACCGCATAATATCAGTAATTTCAGAATATATTTCCGGATTTGACTGAACATCGATTTGGCTTCCATATTAGACGGGATTAGTCCCTCGGATGAAGCCTCATATTTTGGTTATCAAAAATCTGTGATTCATTTTGAGGTTGGTATTATTTCCTTTGGTTGAGTCATGGCTCAAGTATGATTAATAATTTCTAGGAAAATAATCCCAACTTGTCTGAGCACCTGAAAAACATCACCTCAGACAATCGAGTGACCTTATCGCTGGAAAATAAAACTCTGATAAGGGAAATGGAAAATCCTATTTAGCGGAATGTTGTTGATATTTGCAATAGATTTTGGAGATAAACCAAGTACGCATCAATTCAAGCACACAGTCTTTAAAAGTACAAAGTCTTTGTACTCACATGCACCTTTGTCAAGTACAAAAGGCCATTCTTGATACGGTTAAACCTCAATGGGCATGGGTATAAATCATAACCCATACAATAGTGTTACTGCAATTGCATTTTCATTAACTGTTTTCCATCATTGTTCGCAGCACTTAATGATTTTACTACCTGGAACGTGTTCGAGCCGACTAGAAAGTAGCTGGCTCAGTTCACCTGCCCTTCCGAATGTTTACATCTCAATCCACGTGTTTTAACCAGATTAGACTTAATCTGTCTGATTTACTATGTCATGATTATTTAATGAAAAATACTGATAACACTTTAAGGTCACTTGAATGGCTTATAAGAAATAATAGACAAATCTTGGGTAGATAACGATTTTATTGGGTAGGTACGCTTATGGTGATAAATCTTGTTAAAGCCATAACCCTTTATAGACATGTGCTAGAATCTATTGTTGGGATCGCCCTTTGCATAAAAAAAATTCCATACCCCTTTGTATGCATAAATTATTGCATTATCGGAAGGGGTTGAACATGACAATAACGCACGAGGATGGTTAATTGATATGTCACGGGTCACGTTATACAGGGTGAATCAAAAGTTATTTTCTGGTTCAATCAAGGACTGTCAATGTACAATAATAGACAACAGAATGTTCTAAGAAATAACTACAGACCTCTGGAATGCCAAAAATTGAGTCACTCCTCAAACCTTCCTCTATGTAATAGTTTCAGTGCGCCACTCCTTAGTCTCTCCTTTTGCCTCCCATGAATTTTTAGTTTTTTGGAGATTAATGGATCTCTGGAAAAATTAAAATTGCATGAATCACTCCTCAAACCCTCCCCTTTTGGATACTCCTAGTGCGCCACCCTTCCATCTTCCGGTATGTCTCCCAGGAACTTTTATATTGAGGAGTGCCTCGAAGAATTCTTCGAAAAAATTATCGTAAAATTCGCAGCTTTGTAGAAAATCACTAGACTTCTGGAATGTTGAAAATCACATGCATCACTTCTCAAATCTTCCTCTACAAAGTAGTTTTGGTGCGCGACTCCTCAATCTTCTCATTTGTCTCAAAAATTATTTTTTATAGAGGAGTGAATGGAACAGTTTTTGGAAAAAATCATCATAAAATTCATGGTGATGTAGAAAATCACCACAGACTTCTGGAATGTTGAAAATCGCATGAGTTACTCCTCAAATCTTCCTCTATAGAATACTCTTGGTGCCCCACTCCTCAATCTTCTCATTTGCCTCCAACAATTTTTTTTATTGAGGAGTGAATACAACAGTTTTTGGAAAAAATTATCATTAAATTCATGGCGATGTAGAAAATCACCACAGACTTCTGGAATGTTGAAAATCGCATGAGTCACTCCTCAAATCTTCCTCTATGGAATACTCTTGGTGCGCCACCCCTCAATCTTAAAATTTGCCTCCAATTTTTTTTTTATTGAGGAGTGATTGGGACAGTCTTTTGAAAAAATCATCATAAAATTCATGGTGATGTAGAAGATCACCACAGACTTCTGGAATGTTGAAAATTGCATGAGTCACTCCTCAAATCTTCCTCTATAGAATACTCTTGGTGCGCCACTCCTCAATCTTTAAATTTGCCTCCAAAATTTTTTTTTATCGAGGAGTGATTGGGACAGTTTTTTGCAAAAATCATCATAAAATTCATGGTGATGTATAGAAGATCACCACACACTTCTGGAATGTTGAAAATCGCATGAGTCACTCCTCAAATCTCCCTCTATAGAATACTCTTGGTGCGCCACTCCTCAATCTTTAAATTTGCCTCCATAATTTTTTTTTATCGAGGAGTGATTGGGACAGTTTTTTGCAAAAATCATCATAAAATTCATGGTGATGTATAGAAGATCACCACAGACTTCTGGAATGTTGAAAATCGCATGAGTCACTCCTTGAATCTTCCTCTATAGAATACTCTTGGTGCGCCACTCCTCAATCTTCCCATTTACCTCCTAGGGAGTTTCATATTGAGGAGTGAATGGAACAGTTTTTGGAAAAAATCATCATAAAATTCATGGTGATGTAGAAAATCACTACAGACCTCTGGAATACTGAAAATCGCATGAGTCACTCCTCAAACCTTCCTCTATTGAATACTCTTGGTGCACCACTCCTCAATCTTCCCATTAACCTCCTAGGGAGTTTTATATTGAGGGGTGAATGGAACAGTTTTTGGAAAAAATCATCATAAAATTCATGATGATGTAGAAAATCACTACAGACGTCTGGAATGCTGAAAATCGCATGAGTCACTCCTCAAACCTTCCTCTATTGAATACTCTTGGTGTACCACTCCTCAATCTTCCCATTTACCTCCTAGGGAGTTTCATATTGAGGAGTGAATGGAACAGTTTTTGGAAAAAATAATCATAAAATTCATGGCGATGTAGAAAATCACCACAGACCTGTGGAATGTTGAAAATCACATAATTCATTCCTCAAACCTTCCTCTATAGAATACTCTTGGTGCGCCACTCCTCAATCTTAAAATTTGCCTCCAAAATTTTTTTTTATTGAGGAGTGATTGGTACAGTTTTTTGAAAAAATCATCATAAAATTCATGGTGATGTATAGAAGATCACCACAGACTTCTGAAATGTTGAAAATTGCATGAGTCACTCCTCAAACCTTCCTCTATAGAATACTCTTGGTGCGCCACTCCTCAATCTTCTCATTTGCCTCCAACAATTTTTTTTACTGAGAAGTGAATGGAACAGGTTTTGGAAAAAATCATCATAAAATTCATGGTGTTGTAGAAGATCACCACAGACTTCTGGAATGTTGAAAATCGCATGAGTCACTCCTCAAATCTTCCTCTATAGAATACTTTTGGTGCGCCACTCCCCAATCTTCTCATTTGCCTCCAACGAATTTTTTTATTGAGCTGTGACACAGTTTTTGGAAAAATAAATTCTCGCCACAGTTACAAACAAGGAGTATTAAATCTGGACCTCGTGCAGGCCAGTTAATACAAAATCGCTTCCATCAATGGATATTTTCAAGTTTAATGGATTTAAATAAAATCTCACTCCAACAAAGGTCACTTGGCAATTAGAATCTAATTGTCCTCCATATCAATTCACTTCATATCGCGTTTTCGCCAAAAAAACATAAATTTGAAACAAAAGCCGCAGCATACAAACGAGCAATAGCCAATAAAATTTATACATGTATCGAATTTTGGTGAGGCGGCAACGCCATTCCTCATGAGTAATGACTTCGACGGCTTCAGGAATTTTGTCTTTTCGAATTTTATTGTGTAAAATTAATGCCTTCACGTGTGTGGGACGCGCTTATATGGAAATTTCGACTTGTAAGTACCCAAGGTTTAGTACACTGTATACATTATTGTGATGTTAATACCTAGACGCGCTTAGATTTTATTGTTTTGGGATGTTTCCATTTCCAATACAAAAGTGGTGTTTAAAATTCAGGAAAATCAATAACCATTCAATTAGGCGGGCAGATTGCAAAAAACGAATTAGCATAATCATAATTAACTTCTAAAGCCGACAAAGAGACAAATTAGATATTAATAGCAAAATCCAAATAATAACAACAGCTGCTTTATATAGGATTTAGTTATAATAAGCCCAAAGCCGACACCCAAAGGATTGAAGGGTAAGCTGAACAAATTCGCTGGTCTTTGTGCGGATTAGAAAAAATCTAACGGTCACCATAAAATCAAAGAAATATGGTCCAATTTAACCATCACTGGTGATTTATTGAAATCGGGCCACCCAAAACTATCGAGGTTGCAACTCAATTCCAGGTAAATTGTCTAAGAGTGACCGGTGCTATGGTACCACTAAATTGGTACCTATTACCTTGAGGGGTTTGAGTGCAGCTACCAATAATCATGGCGTTTTAGCACGTCATTTCACTGGCCGACAGACAATAAAAAATTATTTTTTTTTTGTTTTATTGTTGTGAGCTTGGTGGTCCATCTATGTATACAATGTACTAGGAAATTTGTATGCGCATGATTAAATAAACGACCCAAAAAGTGATCAAGATTTTGATTGTAAAATTATGTAAAGGAAAAAGGGAAGTAATGCGACGTTTTCCATACTGCGCATGAACAGATTAAAGTTAAACGCACAAGTTTGGGTTAGATGATCGATTTCTTCGCCCAAAAAAGTGCATCAAGTTGTTGTTTTCATCAGTATAATAAATAATTTATACTCAATTTTGTATGTTCTCTTATTCGTTCAATTTTTGTGATATCGTGATGTTTTTTGCGGCACTATTTTCAAAAAACCTTCAACTTTTTAATGTTTACATAGAAAATACTCAGGAAAGATTCCTGCGGAGAGAAATATCGCCACAAAGTAACTATGTGCAATGAAAATGTTAAAAACATCGAGAATTTTTCTAGATTCATTTTTACATAAAATCACTAAATATCCCATCAGAAAGTAGAAGAAATTTCCGAAAAAATAGCACAAGAATCATTTGAATTGATAAATACAAAAAACAGTCACTGAATTTCAAAGATCGTTATAACATATTGTGTTTTTTTTTTGAAAATGTCTTGGATATAGTTAAGTTTGTTTTGTTTAGTCTTTTTTTTATTATTTCAGAAACCATAACTCCAATCAAAAATCTCCTCAGATAAAAGTTAATCCCTGGTTAATTGTCTACAAGATTTATCTGAACAATTTTTCTCTCAGCAGTACTGTTTTCCCAATATCTTTGAAAGTCTTCACTCATTAGGTCATAAAAAAAAATGACGTCAGACAAAATTTGGATATCGGTTATTTCATAAACCGTAACTCCAATCAAAAAACTCCTCACATAAAAGTTAGTCCCTGGTTGATTGTCTACAAGATTTATTTGAACAATTTTTCTCTCAGCAGTACTGTTTTCCGAATATCTTTGATAGTCTTCACTCATTAGGTCATAAAAAAAAATGACGTCAGACAAAATTTGGATATTGGTTATTTCATGAACCGTAACTCCAATCAAAAAACTCCTCACATAAAAGTTAGTCCCTGGTTGATTGTCTACAAGATTTATTTGAACAATTTTTCTCTCAGCAGTACTGTTTTCCGAATATCTTTGATAGTCTTCACTCATTAGGTCATAAAAAAAAATGACGTCAGACAAAATTTGGATATCGGTTATTTCATAAACCGTAACTCCAATCAAAAAACTCCTCACATAAAAGTTAGTCCCTGGTTGATTGTCTACAAGATTTATTTGAACATTTTTTCTCTCAGCAGTACTGATTTACGAATATCTTTGATAGTCTTCACTCATTAGGTCATAAAAAAAATGACGTCAGACAAAATTTGGATATCGGTTATTTCATAAACCGTAACTCCAATCAAAAAACTCCTCACATAAAAGTTAGTCCCTGGTTGATTGTCTACAAGATTTATTTGAACATTTTTTCTCTCGGCAGTACTGATTTACGAATATCTTTGATAGTCTTCACTCATTAGGTCATAAAAAAAATGACGTCAGACAAAATTTGGATATCGGTTATTTCATAAACCGTAACTCCAATCAAAAAACTCCTCACATAAAAGTTAGTCCCTGGTTGATTGTCTACAAGATTTATTTGAACATTTTTTCTCTCAGCAGTACTGATTTACGAATATCTTTGATAGTCTTCACTCATTAGGTCATAAAAAAATGACGTCAGACAAAATTTGGATATCGGTTATTTCATGAACCGTAACTCCAATCAAAAAACTCCTCAGATAAAAGTTAATCCCTGGTTAATTGTCTACAAGATTTATCTAAACAATTTTTTTCTCAGCAGTACTGTTTTCCGAATATCTTTGATAGTGTTCACTCATTAGGTCATAAAAAAATGACGTCAGACAAAATTTGGATATCGGTTATTTCATAAACCGTAACTCCAATCAAAAAACTCTTGAGATAAAAGTTAATCCCTGGTTAATTCTCTACAAGATTTATTTGAACAATTTTGTTCTCAGCTGTACAGTTTTCCGAATATCTTTGATAGTCTTCACTCATTAGGTCATAAAAAAAAATGACGTCAGACAAAATTTGGATATCGGTTATTTCATAAACCGTAACTCCAATAAAAAAACTCCTCAGATAAAATTTGATCCCTGGTTAATTGCCTACAAGATTTATTTAAATAACTTTTCTCTCTGCAGTACAGTTTTCCGAATATCTTTGATAGTCTTCACTCATTAGGTCATAAAAAAAAATGACGTCAGACAAAATTTGGATATCGGTTATTTCATAAACCGTAACTCCAATCAAAAAACTCTTGAGATAAAAGTTAATCCCTGGTTAATTCTCTACAAGATTTATTTGAACAATTTTTTTCTCAGCAGTACTGTTTCCCGAATATCTTTGATAGTATTCACTCATTAGGTCATAAAAAAAATGACGTCAGACAAAATTTGGATATCGGTTATTTCATGAACCGTAACTCCAATCAAAAAACTCCTCAGATAAAAGTTAATCCCTGGTTGATTGTCTACACGATTTATTTGAACAATTTTTCTCTCACCAGTACTGTTTTCCGAATATCTTTGATAGTGTTCACTCATTAGGTCATAAAAAAATGACGTCAGACAAAATTTGGATATCGGTTATTTCATAAACCGTAACTCCAATCAAAAAACTCTTGAGATAAAAGTTAATCCCTGGTTAATTCTCTACAAGATTTATTTGAACAATTTTGTTCTCAGCAGTACAGTTTTCCGAATATCTTTGATAGTCTTCACTCATTAGGTCATAAAAAAAAATGACGTCAGACAAAATTTGGATATCGGTTATTTCATAAACCGTAACTCCAATAAAAAAACTCCTCAGATAAAATTTGATCCCTGGTTAATTGCCTACAAGATTTATTTAAATAACTTTTCTCTCTGCAGTACAGTTTTCCGAATATCTTTGATAGTCTTCACTCATTAGGTCATAAAAAAATGACGTCAGACAAAATTTGGATATCGGTTATTTCATGAACCGTAACTCCAATCAAAAAACTCCTCAGATAAAAGTTAATCCCTGGTTGATTGTCTACACGATTTATTTGAACAATTTTTCTCTCACCAGTACTGTTTTCCGAATATCTTTGATAGTGTTCACTCATTAGGTCATAAAAAAATGACGTCAGACAAAATTTGGATATCGGTTATTTCATAAACCGTAACTCCAATCAAAAAACTCTTGAGATAAAAGTTAATCCCTGGTTAATTCTCTACAAGATTTATTTGAACAATTTTTTTCTCAGCAGTACTGTTTCCCGAATATCTTTGATAGTATTCACTCATTAGGTCATAAAAAAAATGACGTCAGACAAAATTTGGATATCGGTTATTTCATGAACCGTAACTCCAATCAAAAAACTCCTCAGATAAAAGTTAATCCCTGGTTGATTGTCTACACGATTTATTTGAACAATTTTTCTCTCACCAGTACTGTTTTCCGAATATCTTTGATAGTGTTCACTCATTAGGTCATAAAAAAATGACGTCAGACAAAATTTGGATATCGGTTATTTCATAAACCGTAACTCCAATCAAAAAACTCTTGAGATAAAAGTTAATCCCTGGTTAATTCTCTACAAGATTTATTTGAACAATTTTGTTCTCAGCAGTACAGTTTTCCGAATATCTTTGATAGTCTTCACTCATTAGGTCATAAAAAAAAATGACGTCAGACAAAATTTGGATATCGGTTATTTCATAAACCGTAACTCCAATAAAAAAACTCCTCAGATAAAATTTGATCCCTGGTTAATTGCCTACAAGATTTATTTAAATAACTTTTCTCTCTGCAGTACAGTTTTCCGAATATCTTTGATAGTCTTCACTCATTAGGTCATAAAAAAATGACGTCAGACAAAATTTGGATATCGGTTATTTCATGAACCGTAACTCCAATCAAAAAACTCCTCAGATAAAAGTTAATCCCTGGTTGATTGTCTACACGATTTATTTGAACAATTTTTCTCTCACCAGTACTGTTTTCCGAATATCTTTGATAGTGTTCACTCATTAGGTCATAAAAAAATGACGTCAGACAAAATTTGGATATCGGTTATTTCATAAACCGTAACTCCAATCAAAAAACTCTTGAGATAAAAGTTAATCCCTGGTTAATTCTCTACAAGATTTATTTGAACAATTTTTTTCTCAGCAGTACTGTTTCCCGAATATCTTTGATAGTATTCACTCATTAGGTCATAAAAAAAATGACGTCAGACAAAATTTGGATATCGGTTATTTCATGAACCGTAACTCCAATCAAAAAACTCCTCAGATAAAAGTTAATCCCTGGTTGATTGTCTACACGATTTATTTGAACAATTTTTCTCTCACCAGTACTGTTTTCCGAATATCTTTGATAGTGTTCACTCATTAGGTCATAAAAAAATGACGTCAGACAAAATTTGGATATCGGTTATTTCATAAACCGTAACTCCAATCAAAAAACTCTTGAGATAAAAGTTAATCCCTGGTTAATTCTCTACAAGATTTATTTGAACAATTTTGTTCTCAGCAGTACAGTTTTCCGAATATCTTTGATAGTCTTCACTCATTAGGTCATAAAAAAAAATGACGTCAGACAAAATTTGGATATCGGTTATTTCATAAACCGTAACTCCAATAAAAAAACTCCTCAGATAAAATTTGATCCCTGGTTAATTGCCTACAAGATTTATTTAAATAACTTTTCTCTCTGCAGTACAGTTTTCCGAATATCTTTGATAGTCTTCACTCATTAGGTCATAAAAAAAAATGACGTCAGACAAAATTTGGATATCGGTTATTTCATAAACCGTAACTCCAATCAAAAAACTCTTGAGATAAAAGTTAATCCCTGGTTAATTCTCTACAAGATTTATTTGAACAATTTTTTTCTCAGCAGTACTGTTTCCCGAATATCTTTGATAGTATTCACTCATTAGGTCATAAAAAAAATGACGTCAGACAAAATTTGGATATCGGTTATTTCATGAACCGTAACTCCAATCAAAAAACTCCTCAGATAAAAGTTAATCCCTGGTTGATTGTCTACACGATTTATTTGAACAATTTTTCTCTCACCAGTACTGTTTTCCGAATATCTTTGATAGTCTTCACTCATTAGGTCATAAAAAAAATGACGTCAGACAAAATTTGGATATCGGTTATTTCTTAAACCGTAACTCCAATCAAAAAATTCCTCTGATAAAAGTTGTTTTCTGGTTGATCATCTACAACATTTGTTTTAGAAATTTTTCTCTCAGCCGTACAGTTTTCCAAATATCTTTGAAACACTGCACTCATTAGGTCAAAGCAACTAATGACGCCGAATACATTTACATCAGAAACCTAGACTCCAATCGCAAAACTCCTCAAATAAAAGTGGTTGTCTAAGGTCATTTCCCCTTATTTTATGGTATAGTTATTAACGAATACATGAACCAGTTTCAAATTTCAAGCTTCCTGCAATGTTTTGACCATTTTACTAGACCACCTGTAACACAAGAAAACAAGCAAAAGCAATAAATGCAGGTATGATGAATTGCTGACACCGCTTTGTTCTCACAAGGCAACAAGAAATGAAAATTAATATCAACAACGTTTAGCTGTTTTATAGCTTATTGGTACGTGACGAAAGTCGAATTGAGCGTTGGTCTTAACCATGGTTTTAACACCATTTGGGTTACGGTTAAAGACACCGAGTCTTTAACCCGGCATTTGCGATAAATTCGATCATTAAACCAGAAGCATATCTTTATCGATGTGTGATTTTTATTCGGAATGCGGAACGTGGGAATTTACCTATTCAACTGATTTATTTGAGCAAATTATTTATGGTCACCTGAACCAAGTCCGTTAGAGTTCACAGAAAAAGGTAAAAAGAACTCACCGGGGGGTGACTTTTTTCGTTGTTCTTTCCGTGGGCGTAATGCTATACATTATGGGCATGGGTGCAAATTGTGTAAAATGGTCATGGTATAATTGACAGCGAAAGTGTGAAAGCATTTTTTCCGGCTTGAAATTTACGATCAGATCAATTTCGGAGGCTATTTAAACGATAACAAAAAGTGGTACTTTTCCTAATGGCCATACCATTTTATAGATCGATAATTCTGAGTATGGTTTAGTGAATAATGCGTTTGTTGTTAATTACTTAAAAAGGTATAAAAATTTCTCGCTTGTGAGTCACCGGGAAGCTGAATCATCAGAAGTTTGTAGGTTCAATGCAAATGCTGATTTCGTACTTGCGTTGGGTACTTTTTGATTATACAGCCTTTTGAGTGTCTGTAAAAATGGCCATGGTACTGCTTTTGTGTGAGTTCAATGTTCTCAATTGCACTACTTTCATACAGGGTCTTCTTTGTTTTATTTTAATCATACATAGTAGTAAAAATTATCTTCATCAACATTACAATCAGTCATACCTATATTTGAAAAATAGTAAAAACTGTTTAGAAAGAACAACTTTTTGAAAAAGCTTTTGATTGAAGTTGTGATTTCCCATGTAAATGTTGCTAAATTTTGTTGGGGGGTCATCAGTCGATTTGACCTAATGAGTGCAGATCTTCAATGATATCGGGAAAATAGTACTCCTGACGAAAATGTTGTTCAGATAAATCTTATAGACAATTAAAGAGACAACAACTTTTATGAAAAGAATTTTTTGATTAGAGCTTCTCTTTCAGATATAATTGCTGTCAAATTTTGTCTGACGTCATCTTTTTCCATGACCTAATGAGGGTAGACTATCAAAGATATCTGGAAAAGAGTACTGCTGAGAGAAAAATTGTTTAAATAAATCTTGTAGACAATCAACCAAAGAACAACTTTTATTGGAGGGTTTTTTTCATTGGAGTTGTGGTTTCTGATGTGAATGTTGCCAAATTTTGTTGGGGGTCATCAGTCGATTTGACCTAATGAATGCAGATCTACAATGATATCGGGAAAACAGTACTCCTGACGAAAATGTTGTTCAAATAAATCTTATAGACAATTAAAGAGACAACAACTTTTATATAAAGAATTTTTTGATTAGAGCTTCTCTTTCAGATATAATTGCTGTCAAATTTTGTCTGACGTCATCTTTTTCCATGACCTAATGAGGGTAGACTATCAAAGATATCTGGAAAAGAGTACTGCTGAGAGAAAAATTGTTCAAATCAATCTTGTATACAATCAACCAGAGAACAACTTTTATTGGAGGGTTTTTTTCATTGGAGTTGTGGTTTCTGATGTGAATGTTGCCAAATTTTGTTGGGGGTCATCAGTCGATTTGACCTAATGAATGCAGATCTACAATGATATCGGGAAAACAGTACTCCTGACGAAAATGTTGTTCAAATAAATCTTATAGACAATTAAAGAGACAACAACTTTTATATAAAGAATTTTTTGATTAGAGCTTCTCTTTTAGATATAATTGCTGTCAAATTTTGTCTGACGTCATCTTTTTCCATGACCTAATGAGGGTAGACTATCAAAGATATCTGGAAAAGAGTACTGCTGAGAGAAAAATTGTTCAAATTAATCTTGTACACAATATCTCCACAAAAAGCTTTTGAAAGTGAAAAATGGAAAATAAAAAAGAGAATGGTCCACAAAATATTTGCTTAGAAGGTCTACATCCTCTACAAAAATATAAAATGAAAAATAGAAAATAAAATTAATTGAAATGGTGTAAATAACACTTTTTAGGCTTGTTAAGAAATAGCAAAGGTTAAAAAAGAATCTGAATTCCATCCAGTAACAAATATTCTTCAAAAAAAGTGAAAAAATGAAAAAGTACAAAAAATGCACACAGAAATATTTGTCAAGTGTGTAAAAAATAGCCGCGGTGAAAAAACAACAATTGTTAAATCAAAAATCCATTAAAAAAGCGGGGGAAACCACTAAAAATGTGTAAAAAAACAATTTCTGAATTTAAAGAAGGAGGGTAGTCTTGACCCACTAGTTAGATTATAGAAGTACACTACTTCTATGAAAAAACAATAGTTAGGCTTGTTAACCAATAGCAAAGATGAAAAAAAAAATCAAATTCTCTCCAGTAACAAAAACATTTTGAAAAAAAGTGAAAAATTAGGAATAAAATTGAAAAAGCACAAAAAACGTTTACAAAATATCCGCCTAGCGCGTCAAACATGTTCCAAAAAAGGAAAAAAAAGGAAAAAAGCACACAAGAGGCTTGTTAAGAAAATTTCAAAAGTGAAAAAATTATTTAAATCCTTTTTAATAACAAAAAGCCCAAAAAAGGTCTACAAAATATTTGCTTAGCTGGTCTTATCAACCTTAAAAAAAAAATAAAAAATGAGAAATAAAAAGAGAAAAATGCACTAAAAAGGTGTAAAAAAATATTGTTAGGCTTCTCAAGAAATGTCAAAGGTAAAAACGGAATTTAAATTCTTTTAAGCAACAAAAATACTTCACAAAAAGTGAAAAATGATAAAAAAAAGGTCCACAAAATATATGGTAAGCTTGTCAAACATCCTCTAAAAATAAAAAATGGAAAATAAAAGAGGAAAAGGCTTTTTGAGAAGTAGCAAAGGTGATTGAAGAATTTAAATCCCTTTTAATAACAAAAATCTTTTGAAAGTGAAAAATAAAAAGCAAAAAAACACAAAAAACGTCGCAAAATATTTGCTAACCCAAACTAACCTAAACATCAAAGAGAAAATGAAAAAAGCATTAGAAAGGTAAAAAATCACTTGTAAGGGTTGATAAGAAGTATAGCAAAGGTGGAAAAAGAATCCAAATCCCTTCCAGTAACAAAAATAAAAAAAATAATAAAAGGTTCAGAAAATATTTGTTTGGGTTAGTTTGGGTTAGTTTGAAAAATGAAAAAACAGGAAAAAAGCACTGACAAGGTTGACAAATCATTTTGTGGGGGGAAAAAGAAAAAATTGATACTTGGTTATTAATTTTATTTTCTTCCATATTCGAAAGTAGTTTTTTTTTGCGGAATATTTTTAATGACGATTTCCCGACTTGTGTGAATTTTTCATATAAAAAATGTCAAAAGTATGTTTGTACGTACCTAATTATATTCTCTTTTATTTTTTTTTCCACCTTGGTCATCATTTTTCAATCACTCAAAACGTTGAAGAACAATATTTAAAAAAGGCCTTAATTTGTTCTTCAGCTACATCCAATAAATAATAGAAAAACCTTCAAGATCAAATACGTAGTCACGAGAATAAATTCCTGAGTAGAAAAATTTTTAATGAAAAAAAAATGATATTGAATAAAATAGAAATTATTGGTTTCCAAAGTTAAAATATGAATAAAATCATTCACAAGAACAGAAATCATTGATCATTATACTTCAACATCCTATAAAGACAGAAAATTAGATAAAAAATGAAATTATCAATGAGCAGCAAAAAACTATTTAAAATTTCAATGGATTGAGTATAGATTTTCACTGATAAACTCAAAACAGTACAATTCAAAAAAAAATCCAACCATGGTAGCTCCCATCCATTCCGCAAATGTCCATCTCGTGTTAAATGCTAATTATTC
This sequence comes from Orchestes rusci, assembly GCA_958502075.1. NCBI lineage: Eukaryota > Metazoa > Arthropoda > Insecta > Coleoptera > Curculionidae > Orchestes > Orchestes rusci. The sequence goes on along the minus strand of OY293308.1, from coordinate 774,304 downwards.
CACTCCATATTTCCAAGCGGTTTATGTTTAAAGATAAGCCGATGTTTAGTCTTGACCAATTAAAGATTGAGCAGATTGGTCGTCAATTAACTCTAGGATTTTATGGCCAGTATGGCGTTTTGTGCAAATATTTCAAAAATGTATCTCTAATTCAAACAACAGTATTTTTGTATCAAAATTAGGTTAACTGTGATAAGCTTGTTTACTATGTTGGATTATTTATTGCGTTAGGTAAGAAAAATATTGTCACAAAACAAGATAGTTTTTTCAATTTAGTCCACTTTTTTGACATTAATGGAGATGAAATGATGAAACGAATTTTTTTTGTCCTATTAGTCCATAACAGCATCTCTTCGGTAATTGGCAAGAACTTCATTAGCAAAATTGTCCATCAAGACAACTTGTGTGGTTCGTCCGATAACATCTTATTTTCTTTATTTATATTTGAAAATTTTTCCAACCGCGCCTATTTGGCGTAATTGGCGACAGATGGTGAATGCGCTTCGATGTAAACCTACCCCATTGTTGGCGTGACTATCGCCCATTTTTCAGCAAATAAAGTGGGCTATAAAATGATATAAACGGCCCCCCGTAGGGCCGAATTTTTGCACGTTATTTACACCTCATGCATTTTATTGAATAATTTTAAAAACATTATTAAGTCATTGATGCCGACGCAGAAACCCAAAGTAAATAAACAGAATTGTATTGTTCATTAGCATGTAACAAAAATGTGGCTCCCTCATTAAAACCTATTTACTCAGCGTATTAAGTTTTCTCAAAAATGGTATTTTCAAGTTTTATTATTGAAATGTAACGTGCTGGTGCTAATTTAATGTTTACATGGGGATTTTTCCGGTTTGGGTCGTGGAAATACTTATTTAAACTGATGTTGGCTTCAATTAAATTATTAAAAAATGAATTAATCAGGAAACAAGATATGTCGCCAGTATCCACCAACTTGTACATCTGGAATTAATTCGCACTGATTGCGCAATCAAACAATGAAATTTAATTTTTAGAATCAATTTAAAGTGAATTTCGAATTAGGCGCCATGCTGGTTCGGATCGTAGATTATCAACATGGAGTGTGGAAACTTCAAACAGTTAGAAAGCCCTGTAAATTTAAACAAATTAGTTTAAAGGTAGGGAATCAGCCGCATTCTCTGGCCATCGTTAGTATTAATTACTCGGTATAAAATATGGTTTATTAGTGCTTCGTTAACTTGCTTAGGTTTCTACGAATTTTTTAAGGCTCATATTATAGTGAAAGATTCATGAAAAAATTAAAAAATTGGAATCAGCATTCAATTATGGATATATGACTAAGGTCTGACATGCACTTTGCCACATCTTGACGATGAAAAAAATCTCAAGCTACTGCAAAGTGGGAAAAATTAGTCAACTTTGAGCCCTCATTAAAAATCACTGAGAGCACGTGGAGGTCTCACATTTGGACTCAGTACTCTCTGATGGATATGTGACTAAGGTCTGACATGCGCTTTGTCATAACTCAATGTTAAAAAAATTCTCAAGATATTTAATGAATGATTGCAAAGTGGAAAAAATCAGCCAACTTTGAGCCCTCATTAAAAATCACTGAGAGCTCGTGGAGGTCTCAAATTTGGATTCAGTACTCTCTGATGGATATGTGACTAAGATCTGACATGCGCTTTGTCATATTTTAACGTTAAAAAAAATCTCAAGCTATTAAATGAACCACTGCAAAATTGATAAAATCAGTTAACTTTGAGCCCTAATTAAAAATCGCTGAGAGCTCGTGGAGTTCTCAAATTTGGACTCAGTATTCTCTCATGGATATGTGACTAGGATCTGACATGCACCTCGTCATATCTCAACGATAAAAAAATTCTCAAGCTATTTAATGAATGATTGCAAAGTGGAAAAAATCAGTCAACTTTGAGCCCTCATTAAAAATCACTGAGAGCTCGTGGAGTTCTCAAATTTGGAATCAGTATTCTCTCATGGATATGTGACTAGGATCTGACATGCACCTTGTCATATCTTAACGATAATTTTTTTTTAAGCTATTTAATGAATGAATGCAAAGTGTATAAAGTCAGCCAACTTTGAGCCCTCATTTAAAATCACTGAGAGCTCGTGGAGGTCTCAAATTTGGACTCAGTATTCTCTGATGGAAATGTGACTAAGGTCTGACATGCGCTTTGTCATATTTCAAGGATAAACAAAATTTGAAGCTATTTAATGAATGGATGCAAAGTGGAAAAAATCAGTCAACTTTGGGTTCTCATTAAAAATCACTGAGAGCTCGTAGAGGTCTCACATTTGGACTCAGTACTCGCTCATGGATATGTGACTAAGGTCTGACATGCACTCAGTCACATCTCAACGATAAAAAAAATTCTCAAGCTATTTAATTAACCGCTGCAAAGTGGAAAAAATCAGTCAACTTTGAGCCCTCATTAAAAATCACTGAGAGCTCGTGGAGGTCTCAAATTTGGACTCAGTATTCTCTGATGGAAATGTGACTAAGGTCTGACATGCGCTTTGTCATATTTCAAGGATAAACAAAATTTGAAGCTATTTAATGAATGGATGCAAAGTGGAAAAAATCAGTCAACTTTGGGTTCTCATTAAAAATCACTGAGAGCTCGTAGAGGTCTCACATTTGGACTCAGTATTCTCGCATGGATATATGACTAGGGTCTGACATGCACCTTGTCATATCTCAATGATAAAAAAATTCTTAAGCTATTTAATGAACCGCTGCAAAGTGGAAAAAATAGCCAACTTTGAGCCCTCATTAAAAATCAGTGAGAGCTCGTGGAGGTCTCAAATTTGAACTCAGTATTCTCTGATGGATATGTGACTAAGGTCTGATATGCACCTTGTCATATCTCAACGATAAAAAAAAATTGAAGCTATTCAATGAATGAATGTAAGGTGTAAAAAATCAGTCACTTTGAGCCCTCATTAAAAATCACTGAGAGCTCGTGGAGGTCTCAAATTTGGACTCAGTATTCTCTGATGGATATGTGACTAAGGTCTGACATGCACCTTGTCATATCTCAACAATAAAAAAAAATTGAAGCTATTTAATGAATGAATGCAAAGCGTAAAAAATCAGTCAACTTTGAGCCCTCATTAAAAATCACTGAGAGCCCGTGGAGGTCTCAAATTTTGGATTCAGTAAATGTATGCATATGTTACTGATCTGACATGCACCCAAACCCCAAAATAACCTAAACGGACCTCCAAGTAATCAAAACTAACCCGAACCACCCGTTAACTGACCGAAACCAATCCCAAATTAAACAAAACTGACTCAACCTATTCCAATAATAAACCAAAACTAACCCAAAATAACCCAAACCAATAAAAACTAACCAGATCTAACCAAACCTAGATCAAAATAACTAGAATCCTAATAATTTCATGTAGTGTCAAATTTGCAGCTAAACTAAAGAAAGTTTTAGTGAGCATTTGAAATAAATGTTTTATATCATGGCAAGAAGAGTTTTTGAATCAAAATCAGATTCCATTGCCGCACATGAAGTGGAACAATTAAAATGTAAAACAAAGTGACTAGAAAGTGCTCATTTATCATCGTTTATCGTCCAACACTGCGACAATTCCCCAATTATCTCAATTACCAACCGGCCCACCGTCGGCTATTGTTTGACACACACAACAAAATGACACAATTAGACTTCTAGATTTGAACAAGTCGATTTTTCCTTTGAATATGCATAAGGTTAAAAAAAATTCATTGAAATACAATACCGCCATTGCGGCGTTGACTCACATTTAATGAGCCGAGACTTTGGGTTGAATATGCATGAAGTTTGTCATTTTCTGATTCAAATTGTCCGTAGAAAAACACATCTGCAACTATAGGTGTCGATTTTCATTCCTCAGACACCTATGGTGTATACTTTGCATAATATTCAATATTTATTATTAATAATCGTCTACAAATGCCTAATTAAAAAACTGATTTGAATAACGTATAGCTCGTTGATTTTTCAAATTATCTGTCTTGTTTCGGCCATCAATTTTCCCATCTAATGAAATTGATTGAATAAAATGGTAATCACATTCCAGTGTGAAAAATTTTTTTTGCTATAAAGCTAATTGTTTTCTGCCACCTACGTTAACCAGACCAGGCGATCGTAAAGTTAAATATTTCGATTATTTAAAAATGTGGAATGTACTTACGCAATGAAACGCCCATTGTTTCATTTTTGCTCAGAGGATGGATTTTTTCGTGTAGGTTGATCAGATGTTTGCACATACTTGACAATTGCATTTACTGATGATTGATTTTGGTTAATTGCCAACTATATGGATGGTAAACATCATTAATGGTTTAATAATATTTGATTTGTGCAAAATACTTTGATTTGATTCATCTGTTAATATTTTCAACAGATATGTTTTATGGACAATCAATCAACGAACGATTTTTATCTGTCTGACGTCGTTATTTGTTATGATCCAATGGGGCTAAACTTTTAGCGATATCTGGAAAACTTTGCTTCGAAAGAAAAACTTTATGGGACAAATTTTGTAGATAATGAATCAACGAACAACTTTTATTTGAAGAGTTTTTTCATTGAAGTTATGGTTTTTTATACAGGGTGATTTTTAAGTTGGTATTTTCCTTTTAACACTGTATAGAATGCAAAAAAGTACAAAATGCTTTTTTTATCGTAACTTTCCTACAACTCCAGATATTTCCACATTTTTTTTATTACATTTTAATTGAAGTAATGTAAGTGATTGACCTTACTTTAATACAAATTAGACAAAAACGAATTTAACATACAAAACACCATATCAGATTTTAGCGATTTTGCCATGCACCAAAATGGCTTTTATTTTTTTAAACAAAAACCGCTCGTCGTACGAAAAAATACCAGAAGACCAAATTAACTCCAAAGTGAATCAAAAATAATATTGATTTAAAAAAAAAGCAGTGGCGTACTATTTTTTTCTTTAAACAAATTCAATACAAATCCGGTTCGAACGCCACTGGTAGACATTTTTTAAAAACTTTTACATCAAAAAATGTAATTTGATGGTCAAATGAAGTGTACCAGATTTTGTGGAAATATCTGCAGTGGTAGAAAAGTTATGATAAAAAGGGCATTTTTTCTTAAAACTTCAACACCCTGTATCTCGGTAACAAAGCATTTTTGGACATAATTTTAATAAATGAAAAATGTTCTTATTTTCTTGCATTTTATACAGTGTTAAAAAGAAAATACCAACTTAAAAATCACCCTGTATAACGCTGTATAATTTTGACTGACGTAATTTTTTTATGACCAATTGACCATTTTCAACATTTTCAAATATATCTTGAAAATGATAAGGTTTATTTAATTTTATACAAACTTTTTTGGACAATGGATTTTTCCACAATTTTCACCTGTAGAATGCATGGTCTGAATATACAGGGCGTTCAAAATCATTAATTTGAATTATGTAAAGACATTTTGTACTATATCTTTGAAACCTTTAACATTCCTTATAAATTATTTTGTGTAAAATAACATTTTCTACAACTTTTGTTCGAGGAGTTTTTGCATAGAACTTACCGGTGTCATTATACAGGGCTTCAAATATCATTCATGTCAACTCTTCATATTTTAAGGTATATCTTCAAAACCTTGTGACACATCAATAAATTTCATATAAACTTTCTTGTAGATAATAAAATTTCCTTCAATTATTATATATGAAGTTTTCCCATAATATTCACCGGTTTCAATATACAGGGCGTCAAAAATCATTGACTTGAGAAATTGATATACAGGGTGTTTCCTAACCTCTGTGACAAAATGAAAGGGGTGATTCTTGGCTTAATTTTAAGACGAAAATGTGGTATAACTTTTTTTCGAATTTCGCTAATACAGGTTGTTTAATTTTTTTTTTTTTGATTAGTTTTTTATTTTTAATTAATTTATCTTTTACTCGATTTTGTTGAAGTTTGGTAACGGTATTTATTGTGATAATGGGCTCATTTTGCCATGAACAAATAAAAATTATCGAATACAGTGGCGTCTCGAGCGGCACTTCAACCAATATTATTGGGAAAAAAATGTACGCCACTGACTTTTTGTGTCATTTTCATTTTTTTCTCAGGTTATTCAACTAAAAACGCAACTTTTTGATCTCTTGAATTTTTATCGTATCTTGCCTAATTTTTGAGATAAAAAATTAAATCTAGTTGAGTGAGTTTTGACGCAAAAAGTAATTTTATCGCTGATGTTGAATTTTCTAACAAATACAGCAATCAATTATAATCATTTTTTATGGAGAATTCAAAAACACTACATAAATAAAAAAAAAAATATATGAAAATAAATAATAATAATAAAAAAAATTAAACACCCTGTATTTTGGAAACAAAGCGAAATTCGAAAAAAAGTTATATCGCATTATCGTCTTAAAATTAAGCAAAGAATCACCCCTTTCATTTTGTCACAGAGGTTAGGAAACACCCTGTATGTCCAAATCTCCACATTTTCCAGTTTACATCGTTAATTTGAAGATGAAGAATTTCAACTCTTCACATTATATAGTATATCTTCAAAACCTTGTGACATATCAATGAATTTCATAAAAAGTTTTTGTCGACAATAAAATTTCCCACAATTTTTATTCGAGAAATTTTTCCATAGGTCTCAATATACAGGGTGTCAAAAATCAATGATTTGAAAAATTGATAATTGGTCCAAATTTAATGAAATGAAGTCTCGTTATACAGGGCGAATTTTATTGGAAAACTTTTTTTTATTGGAGTGATCATTCACTCACTAGTCTTGTTTTAACCGTTTGTTCCCTGTTTTTTTCTTTATTATTTATTTGACTAATTCAACAAAATAGATAACAAAAATAACAAAATATGAATGATTTTAAAATAAAAACAATCAAAGAAATACTACACAATACATACTTCATGTCTTTATTGTGTAGTATATAATAGGTAAAGAGAGAAAAAATTATCAACAACAAAAATGAAAACAAAGACAATATAAATTTAAATTAATGAAAAGAAGAATCTCTTTAAACAATATGGAAAGAAACCAAATAACGTCAATAATAATCACAAAAGGAAAAATGCAACAAAAATAATAAAAAGGTAGATCAAGATGTACAAAAAGTAATAATACTGTATAAAACAATACAACCACTTCATAATCTATAACAAGATAAAAATAATAGGAAAAGTAATAAAACAAAATATAAAGCGAACAATTATTTAACTCGTACATGGGAAGAAAACGAGAAAGAAGATCAAAAACAACCAAAAATAAAATAAGAATAAGCAATGAAACATAACGAAGATTAAAAGAAATAAACCAAAAACAACAAAAATAAATAAAAACTAAGATCGTATTAGATTTAAAAAATAAGACTAAAGTAAGAAAAAAATATCAATTGGAGGTATTGATGATGAAGGTACTTTTAACTCTTTTTGATAACCCCCTGTATTAATGATGGGCAATTATGTTATTAGGTGACAGGGTAGGCGCCTGATCATTTTGCGCTCAACACATGTGCCGCATTGTAATCGAGATGATGCTTCATCACCATGTTGCCATTTGATTTAGTTCCGGTGATGATTCAATTAGAAATTAACACTAAAAGACAACATCGGGGTACGATGGGGCATTTGAAGTAAAAGTAGTCGTTGAGGCGAGACTAATTTTTTTTCTGGATAGTTCTGGCAAAATGGCAGTTGCTTAGTAGACATTGACCCATGCAAGCATTCATAAGCATTGAAAAAAAAATTAAAAACCTTTCACGGTATGCAAGTTTGACGTCAATGGGGGTGGCAATATAAACTTACCGCGGTCATTATCATTGATTTAATCTTGTGCGGTATGTGGCTGACGCGTTCACTTCACAAAAGGTAACGATTATGAAACTTTAAATTTCTTGTCTCACTTCAATTTGTCTTACGGTATTTATTGATACAATTACTGGAATTCGATTTAGCTTTTATCGGTTTCCAAGTCATAAAAGCGAAATTTAATTCCATTTATTCAATATTTTCACCTTCTTATCGCGTTGCGATTCGATACTGCCGCGGAACTGGTTTAGATGGCGAATGTCGTGTTTGGTTTTACGTTTAGATGTTAATTTAATGAAAATTATATAAATTACTTGTAGTTGTTTAATAATTTATACTTTGTCATCTCTCACATCAATAAACAATATTTTTTTCCCAACCAGAGCGCCTTAGATAATCAATAAATCTGCAAACCACCAGGAAGTATTATTGATCTGCAAAACAATATTGATTTACAATTATTATCTAACTGAGATTTTTTGTTGCAGGAAATTAAAGCTACCAGTAAAGGCGTTTCAAGCTCTGATACTTATTATGGTAAGTACGCATGCGTAACTCATTTATTGCAAAAGTCAGGATTTAATGAGCCGATTTGTTTCTCTCATGGTAGACTGAGGATGGATATTTGAATGGGTATTATGCTAATCAACTGGTTTGCTCACTACAGGTGTTAGTGCATGAATGTCACCACCATGTCAATAAATGATCGATTTGTTAATCAATTTTTTTTAATTGGGTTGAAAGAGAAATTGTCTAAATTCAAGATTTTTATCCCCTTGCTATTTTTTCACTTTTCTTGTAAGTAGTTTGTATTTGCTCCTCTCCATCGGTCCCATACAGTCCAGCCCTCCGCTTCAACCCTTTGCAGCACATTTGACGAATGTTCATGTAAAAAAAGCATTTCAAATTATTTCCAGATCAACATACCAAAAGTTTTTTTCATCCAGTGAATTAATGAAAATATTCTTTAAAAAACCTACAAAACTTTTTTTTCGCATCAAAATCGGACAAAAAACAACCGACATATACAGGGTGTTTAATTAATTTTCCGCTTGAAAATAAGAAGAAAACTTCCTCTAACCATGTGTCCAGAAATGCTTCATTATAGAGCTACAGGGTGTTGAAGTTTTATTTTTATTTTTGTTTTTTCTAAATAGTATTTGCACTTATGTCGATCTCTATACAGGGTGTTTCAGAATAACATGCTAATAATTAAGGGGGTGATTCTTGGGCTTATTTTAAGAAAAAAAATTCATATGAACGTATGTCCTAAACGCCTTAACTTTTTTCCCAAAAAATATGCAAACCAAAACCCGCATGGACGGCACTGGTCAGAATAATTAAATTGTTGGTGCATCAAAGAATGAGTATTAATGCCTAAAATACATGACTCAAATTTCATAAAGATATCTACAGTAATGACAAAGTTATCGTAAAAAAAGTATCTATTTTTTAAAACTTTGACACCCTGTATCTCAAAAGTTAAGGCGTTTAGGACATACGTTCATATGAATTTTTTTTCTTAAAATGAGCCCAAGAATCACCATCTTTATTATTAGCATGTTATTCTGAAACACCCTGTATAAATGACATTTTTTTATAAGATTTGACCTTGTCAGTTTCAGTCAGTTTATGTCTACTTTTTCTAAAAATTCTTTTGATCAATCCTGTATATTTTTATAGATGGTTTTCACAGAAAAATTGACGTGAAATCGACTGATAAAGACTCCGTAAAGCTATCTCTTTTGGTTATTGAATTATGATTTATTTTTCTATTCACCTGAGCTTTAAATAATTTTTTTTCCTTCTGAGCCACCCTGTTTATTTTTCAATGATTATTAATGTTTTTGTTATCATCTTTTGATCACTTCCTCCTTAATATACGTTACTGTGAGGGATTTCAAATCAATCTAATAACTTTTCTACAATTTTTTCTTTTCCTCACTTTCAAGGCATTTGGTGATGATTTTCAAACAATTTTTTTTATTGTTCTTTCAATTTGTGCTTACCTCTTTTAATATATTTTTTTTGGTTTGCTTAGTTCCTTTTTTCCTATTTGAGTACATTTTTTCTTTTTTTTTCTTTTTATTTTTTTATTTCAATTGTCAACTTTAACTTTTCTGTTTTGATTTTTTATACATTTTTCATAATTTTGTTTTTTCTTGTCCTCTTGTTGTGTTTTATGTGATTTTTGTGTATTCATATTTCTTTTCTACATCATTTTGGAGTTCGTAGAGAGGTTCCAGATTTTCAATTTCTTTTTAGAATTGTCTTTTTTTTATGTAATTACTGTTTCAATTATTTTTGTAGTTGTCATGAATGCTTTTAATTTTTTAATTATTTTTGTATACAGTGTGACCCATTTGTTTTGGGAACACCCTGATAAAAAGTTTATTTCTTAACCGATTTGGTTCGTTTTTTTTTTGGATCGTAGAGCTCGAAAAATTGTATATTCTTGGCAAAAAGTGACCTTCGCCATTTTGACTTCAAGGCCTACTATGTTAGTTTTTAAGAGCAAAATTTCAGGAAACCATATTAGCGATTTTTTTAGAAAAAATCTGTGTGCGCCACTGGATTCAGCATCCTTTAAAACGGGTCTATACAAATTTTCAACCGAAAATATCAAGTTGAAAAAAATTAAAAATTCGCACTTTAACAATCTTTGATTCTATCAAAACAAATAAAAATGACATAAAACTAAAAATTTGTAACTTCTACCAAACCACCATCAACTTCAATGCATTTATCATTTCTTTTGACAGAATCAAAGATTCTTAAAGTGCGAATTTTTAATTTTTTTCAACTTGATATTTTCGGTTGAAAATTTGTAGAGACCCGTTTTAAAGGATGCTGAATCCAGTGGCTCACACAGATTTTTTCTAAAAAAATCGTTAATATGGTTTCCTGAAATTTTGCTCTTAAAAACTAACATAGTAGGCCTTGAAGTCAAAATGGCGAAGGTCACTTTTTGCCAAGAATATACAATTTTTCGAGCTCTACAATCCAAAAAAAAAAACGAACCAAATCGGTTAAGAAATAAACTTTTTATCAGGGTGTTCCCAAAACAAATGGGTCACACTGTATGTATACTTTTGATATTTCAATAATGTTTTTTTTTCATTTTTCATAAAACTCCCTTAGTTTTAAAAAATTACATTTTATGTTTTTGTTAATTTATATATTGTTTTGATTTATTTATTGCATTGTAGAGTATATTATTATTTTTTATTTCTGGTTTGTTGTATTTTATGGTAGATTTTTGGCTTTTAAGCAAATTTTGTACCTACAAATAATTCTACAAATCCTACAATACACTTCCTAAAAAGTGGAACAAATCACAAAAAGCTTCTCTATAACTGAGAAAAAGCTAAAAAATGAACATTTTAAGTAAAAAAAAAGAGTGAAAGCCTTAAAAAAAAATCAAAATAAAAATCTATAAAAAGTGAAGAAACCCTCCTTAAAAAATAAAAAGTGGACGTCTTATCTTATTTCTGGTTTGTTGTAATTTATTGTAGATTTTTGGCTTTAAGCAAATTTTGTACCTACAAATAATTCTACAAATCCTACAATACACCTCCTAAAAAGTGTAACAAATCACAAAAAGCTTCTCTATAACTGAGAAAAAGCTAAAAAGTAAACATTTTGAGTAAAAAAAAAAAGTAAAAGCCTCCAAAAAAAAATCAAAATCAAAGTCTACGAAAAGTGAAGAAACCCTTCTTAAAAACTAAAAAGTGGACGTCTCAATATTTCTGCTTAGTCTTGAAAAGAAAAATTAACAACAAAAATGTTCAATCAATAAATAAGTAGGATGAACAAATTATAAACACAGAAAAAATCGCATAAGAAGGGAAACATCATAAATAAAGAATTTTATATTAAAACAAATACAAATATTGGAAATGAAAAGTAGATAAGTCCTGATGATAAAAGGAAATATTGAATTGAACAGAATTAAAAAGAAAAACCCATCACATTATAAAAATAATGTTTAAACAAATTTAAAAACAGAACAATGGGAACAATTTATTTAAAATCTTATCGCGTTCTATGTAAGCAGACAGATTTTTGGGTGCAGGAAGCTCAGAACATTTTTAACCCTTACTCAGAAACAGTAACTTGCGGCGTAAGGCTGAGGGACGGAGTCTCTGATGGACGTGGGTTCGATCTCCACAGTGGGCAGGATTTTTTAATTCTATAATATTATTCTTCTTCTTAATAGACCATTGTTGCTTCTTCGCACTAACCTCTCCATGATTAAATAAAGTTAACATAGAAAGGTTGTCATAAATTTTTTCTTGCAGGTAATTTTCCAACAGTGCAGCAGCAGCGCTCCAAGAAGTTGTTTTGGTGATCTGGGTCCAGTATGGAAGACGAGAGTTTACAACGACGACAATGGCTACGTGTATGTCAGCAAAGCTAACAAACAGATCTTCACGGACCGAACTGGTGGTAAGTTCCATAACCTGCGAAGCTATGATGGGCATTTTATAATTTTTATCATTACAGTCGAGGATAAATATCTGTACAAGATTTCCACCGACGATGCCTTCTACCTCTTCGACCCAAACACCAAACGATTCCTCTGTTGGAAGAATATCAATGGAACTATGACCACCATGGTGAGTACTCTTGCCTCAAGTAAATACCTCACTAACTAGTATAATTGTTATAGAACTACGAAAACATCAATCGCAGAAACCATTGGGACCTGTGCAAGTTCGTCGACCCTGTAGCACGCGACAAACGCTACACCAACGCCTATGTTCATCTGGAACTGAAAAACCACCCGGGCAGTACCATGCAATTCGACAAAAAGGGCAGGAACGTCTCCCACAAGCGCCGTCAGAAATGCCTTAAGAACAAAACCTACGGTGGCAGACACTCACATAAAAGATGCGCCGTGAAGAACATCTTCATTCTTTATGGCAACATCGAAGATGATTGTTGTACTGAAGCACACCGTGCTCTGTGCCGCGGCAAAACTGCCATGATGCCGGAGCTCAGAGGTATGTGTCGACCAGCGCGGCAACTTTGCAAAATCTAGTCTGAGCATCTTAGTACCACATACGCTTATTACTGTTAATGCCCCATAGTATTTGTCTATGCAGTATGAGCTTGGAACATTGAAATTTGGCACAATCTGGCAACATCAATGTTCTAAGGGCTTAATATTATAGTGTCAGTATTCTAAATAGGACCGAGACTTGCTAAGCATTTCAATGTATATGTGTACAAATTACCATTAACTTTTATACCATACAACCTAATTTATTTTTCTATCTTTAATTTTTGTAATATTGTTTAAGATTTTCAGTCCACCACGACTGGTCCGTTTATTTAACCTCCATGAGGTACATATTCTCAATGTTTTTGTATATTTATTATTTATTTTTGTAAATAGTTTTTTGGTCTGTCGTTGCAAGTGATTCCATTAATTAGCAATATTAACATCTTGCTTACAATGATAGTCCTGTAGCAATTTTCCATGTTTTAATGGAATTTTATATGAATATACACTGATGGGCAAAATTCATCAGTGTACATCCATATAAAAACGAAAGTACCAAATAGCATAGTAGTAATCGTATAAAATTAACGAGGCTTTATACAAAGTTGTACAGAATGGACCCTTTGCTCGCTGTAAAGAGTTGTATTCCTGCAACAATAACTAAAATAATATATAATAATTATGTAATTTTTTTTTGTAATTATGGCCTCGCTGTATGTAATTCGATGTAAGATCTGTTGTAGAAACGTGTCCTTATATTTACATTCCAAGTCACATTTACTGATGTCCGTTTGCAATAAAACCAATCAGTAACTGATACCTTTTTGTTTTATTTTTTTTCTCATCAACAAAAGTCTTAGGTTACGTAACAAAAAACCGAAATAATTTTCGATAATAATTATTGTGATATCAGATATCATAAAATGGTCGCATTCAAAGGTAAGTATTAAAATGAAGTTTTTCTTTTCTTGCCTGTTTCTGTCAAGACAATTAAGGAGCACCCCCAGTTAAAAATTAATGGGGTTTTCGGGCAATTTAACCCTCTTTAAGGGTATTTGTTCTGGCCCTAAATAGACCACCATGGTCTTAATTGGCTTCTGGGTTTGATTGGGTTGATTTGGTTTGATGTGTCTATATCGTTGTGGTTGATTTATATGGAAAAATGTCTGGAAAGTTAATTTGTGGATGATTTAGAATGCTGTGACTGGTAGTTTTGTGGTTAAAAATTTGCATGTTTGATCAAACATTTTTGAAATAGTTTATGTATATTTGCTCATTGATTCTGGAAAAAAAGTCCAAAAAATTCCCTTATAACAAGGCTGTTATTTTCTTGTTTGACCTATAGAGACTTGAAATATTGCCCGGGTATATTTCAAACTATCTTGAATCACTAGTCAAAAAGTTCCATCAATTGGTTTGAATTTTTCAACAATTTTTTACTTTGAGGAATTTTTCAAGTCCACTTCACAAATCATTTTCAAGCCGCTTTACTTGGATACTTGAAATTTTGCTCGGATTTATTTAAAACTGTTCTGAATCACTGGAATTAATTATAACCGGCACAAAAAATTCCATCAATGGGTTCCAAATTTTCAACAAATTTTTATTTAGACAAATTTTTCATTTTTTTTTTGCAAGACTGTCATTTTCAAGCCGCTTGACTTGGGAACTTGAAATTTCGCTCAGATATATTTAAAACTATCCTTAATCACTAGAATTAATTACAAGCGGCACAAAAATCCCATCAATGAGTTTAAAATGACAACAATTTTTTATTTTGAAAAATTGTTTAAGTCTGCTTACAAGGCTGTCATTTTCAAGCTGCTTCACTTAGAGACTTGGAATTTGGCTCAGATATATTTCAAACTATTCTCAATTACTAGAATTGATCACAATCGGCACAAAAAAGATCCATCATTGGATTCGAAATCTCAACAATTTTTTATTTTGTAGAATTTTTTAATTCTACTTGACGCAAGGCTGTCTTTTTTAAGCCGCATGACTTAGAGACTTGAAATTTTCCTCAGATATATTTCAAACTATCCTTAATCACTGGAATTAATTACAAGCGGCACAAAAATCCCATCAATGGGTTCCAAATTTTCAACAAATTTTTATTTTCACGAATTCTTTATTTTTTTTTGCAAGACTGTCATTTTCAAGCTGCTTGACTTAGAGACTTGAAATTTGGCTCAGATATATTTCAAACTATTCTCAATTACTAGAATTGATCACAATCGGCACAAAAAAGATCCATCATTGGATTCGAAATCTCAACAATTTTTTATTTTGAAGAATTTTTTAATTCTACTTGACGCAAGGCTGTCTTTTTTAAGCCGCATGACTTAGAGACTTGAAATTTCGCTCAGATATATTTAAAACTATCCTTAATCACTAGAATTAATTACAAGCGGCACAAAAATCCCATCAATGAGTTTAAAATGACAACAATTTTTTATTTTGAAAAATTGTTTAAGTCTGCTTACAAGGCTGTCATTTTCAAGCTGCTTCACTTAGAGACTTGGAATTTGGCTCAGATATATTTCAAACTATTCTCAATTACTAGAATTGATCACAATCGGCACAAAAAAGATCCATCATTGGATTCGAAATCTCAACAATTTTTTATTTTGTAGAATTTTTTAATTCTACTTGACGCAAGGCTGTCTTTTTTAAGCCGCATGACTTAGAGACTTGAAATTTTCCTCAGATATATTTCAAACTATCCTTAATCACTGGAATTAATTACAAGCGGCACAAAAATCCCATCAATGGGTTCCAAATTTTCAACAAATTTTTATTTTCACGAATTCTTTATTTTTTTTTGCAAGACTGTCATTTTCAAGCTGCTTGACTTAGAGACTTGAAATTTGGCTCAGATATATTTAAAACTATCCTAAATCACTAGAATTCATCACAACCGGCACAAAAATCCCATCAATGGGTTCCAAATTTTCAACAAATTTTTATTTTGACGAATTTTTTTTTTTTTTTGCAAGACTGTCATTTTCAAGCTGCTTGACTTAGAGACTTGAAATTTGGCTCAGATATATTTAAAACTATCCTAAATCACTAGAATTCATCACAACCGGCACAAAAAAGATCCATCATTGGATTCGAAATTTCAACAATTTTTTATTTTGAAGAATTTTTTAATTCTACTTGACGCAAGGCTGTCCTTTTTAAGCCGCATGACTTAGAGACTTGAAATTTTCCTCAGATATATTCAAAACTATCCTTAATCACTAGAATTAATTACAAGCGGCATAAAAATTCCATCAATGGGTTCCAAATTTTCAACAAAACTTTATTTTGACGATTTTTTTTTTTTTTTTTTGCAAGACTGCCATTTTCAAGCTGCTTGACTTAGAGACTTGAAATTTGGCTCAGATATATTTGAAAGTATCCTTAATCACTAGAATTGATTTTAACCGGCACAAAAATTTCATCAATGGGTTCCAAATTTTCAACAAATTTTTATTTTGACGAATTTTTTTTTTTTGCAAGACTGTCATTTTCAAGCTGCTTGACTTAGAGACTTGAAATTTGGCTCAGATATATTTGAAACTATCCTTAATCACTAGAATTGATTACAACCGGCACAAAAATTTCATCAATGGGTTCCAAATTTTCAACAAATTTTTATTTTGACGAATTTTTTTTTTTTTGCAAGACTGTCATTTTCAAGCTGCTTGACTTAAAGACTTGAAATTTTCCTCAGATATATTTCAAACTATCCTAAATCACTGGAATCAATTACAACCGGCACAAAAAATTCCATCAATGGGTTCCAAATTTTCAACAAATTTTTATTTTGACGAATTTTTTTTTTTTTGCAAGACTGTCATTTTCAAGCTGCTTGACTTAGAGACTTGAAATTTGGTTCAGATATATTTCAAACTATTCTCAATTACTAGAATTGATCACAATCGGCACAAAGAAGATCCATCATTGGATTCGAAATTTCAACAATTTTTTATTTTGAAGAATTTTTTAATTCTACTTGACGCAAGGCTGTCCTTTTTAAGCCGCATGACTTAGAGACTTGAAATTTTCCTCAGATATATTCAAAACTATCCTTAATCACTAGAATTAATTACAAGCGGCATAAAAATTCCATCAATGGGTTCCAAATTTTCAACAAAACTTTATTTTGACGATTTTTTTTTTTTTTTTTGCAAGACTGCCATTTTCAAGCTGCTTGACTTAGAGACTTGAAATTTGGCTCAGATATATTTGAAACTATCCTTAATCACTAGAATTGATTACAACCGGCACAAAAATTTCATCAATGGGTTCCAAATTTTCAACAAATTTTTATTTTGACGAATTTTTTTTTTTTGCAAGACTGTCATTTTCAAGCTGCTTGACTTAGAGACTTGAAATTTGGCTCAGATATATTTGAAACTATCCTTAATCACTAGAATTGATTACAACCGGCACAAAAATTTCATCAATGGGTTCCAAATTTTCAACAAATTTTTATTTTGACGAATTTTTTTTTTTTTGCAAGACTGTCATTTTCAAGCTGCTTGACTTAAAGACTTGAAATTTTCCTCAGATATATTTCAAACTATCCTAAATCACTGGAATCAATTACAACCGGCACAAAAAATTCCATCAATGGGTTCCAAATTTTCAACAAATTTTTATTTTGACGAATTTTTTTTTTTTTGCAAGACTGTCATTTTCAAGCTGCTTGACTTAGAGACTTGAAATTTGGTTCAGATATATTTCAAACTATTCTCAATTACTAGAATTGATCACAATCGGCACAAAGAAGATCCATCATTGGATTCGAAATTTCAACAATTTTTTATTTTGAAGAATTTTTTAATTCTACTTGACGCAAGGCTGTCCTTTTTAAGCCGCATGACTTAGAGACTTGAAATTTTCCTCAGATATATTCAAAACTATCCTTAATCACTAGAATTAATTACAAGCGGCATAAAAATTCCATCAATGGGTTCCAAATTTTCAACAAAACTTTATTTTGACGATTTTTTTTTTTTTTTTTTGCAAGACTGCCATTTTCAAGCTGCTTGACTTAGAGACTTGAAATTTGGCTCAGATATATTTGAAACTATCCTTAATCACTAGAATTGATTACAACCGGCACAAAAATTTCATCAATGGGTTCCAAATTTTCAACAAATTTTTATTTTGACGAATTTTTTTTTTTTGCAAGACTGTCATTTTCAAGCTGCTTGACTTAGAGACTTGAAATTTGGCTCAGATATATTTGAAACTATCCTTAATCACTAGAATTGATTACAACCGGCACAAAAATTTCATCAATGGGTTCCAAATTTTCAACAAATTTTTATTTTGACGAATTTTTTTTTTTTTGCAAGACTGTCATTTTCAAGCTGCTTGACTTAAAGACTTGAAATTTTCCTCAGATATATTTCAAACTATCCTAAATCACTGGAATCAATTACAACCGGCACAAAAAATTCCATCAATGGGTTCCAAATTTTCAACAAATTTTTATTTTGACGAATTTTTTTTTTTTTGCAAGACTGTCATTTTCAAGCTGCTTGACTTAGAGACTTGAAATTTGGTTCAGATATATTTCAAACTATTCTCAATTACTAGAATTGATCACAATCGGCACAAAGAAGATCCATCATTGGATTCGAAATTTCAACAATTTTTTATTTTGAAGAATTTTTTAATTCTACTTGACGCAAGGCTGTCCTTTTTAAGCCGCATGACTTAGAGACTTGAAATTTTCCCCAGATATATTTAAAACTATCCTTAATCACTAGAATTAATTACAAGCGGCACAAAAATCCCATCAATGGGTTCCAAATTTTCAACAAATTTTTATTTAGACAAATTTTTCATTTTTTTTTGCAAGACTGTCATTTTCAAGCTGCTTGACTTAAAGACTTGAAATTTTCCTCAGATATATTTCAAACTATCCTAAATCACTGGAATCAATTACAACCGGCACAAAAAATTCCAACAATTTTCAACAAATTTTTGTCTAGACGAATTTTCTAAATTTACTTTGCAAGACTGTCATTTTCAAGCCGCTTGACTTAGAGACTTGAAATTTCGCTCAGATATATTTGAAACTATCCTTAATCACTAGAATTGATTACAAGCGGCTCAAAAATCCCATCAATGAGTTTAAAATGACAACAATTTTTTATTTTGAAAAATTGTTTAAGTCTGCTTTACAAGGCTGTCATTTTCAAGCTGCTTCACTTAGAGACTAGGAATTTGGAACAGATATATTTCAAACTATTCTCAATTACTAGAATTTATCACAACCGGCACAAAAAAAATCTATCAATGGATTCGAAATTTCAACAATTTTTTATTTTGAAGAATTTTTTAAGTCTACTTGACGCAAGGCTGTCCTTTTTAAGCCGCATGACTCAGGGACTTGACATTTTCCTCAAATATATTTCAAACTATCCTTATTCACTAGAATTAATCAAAAGCGTCACTAAAAAATCCATTAATGGATTCAAAGTTCTCAATACATATAAGCTGCTAAAAAGGTAAACAAATTTTCCACGCCACTGGTATATTTCTTTGAATGAAAACATTTTTTTTAAAGGTGAAATAGATCGGTACACTTGAACGGGAGACGTTTTATTGGAATATTTCATTTTGGCATTTTTTCGTGATACGCCGCTGGTCAAATTTTCAAAATCATCATTTCACTGTTTAGGCAATACGAATACCTTTAAAATGAGGGTGACATCAGAATTTTTACTGCCCATTTTCCACGCCACTGCCATATTTTTTTGACGTGAAAAAGGAAAAGTATGTGTTTCATTAAAATATTTTAATTTTGGCATTTATCCGTTATTGTAACTAAGCCACTGGCTCAACTTTCTATAAAATTTTAAAGCCAATTGAAATGCCTCTAAAATTAGAGTGCAAATAATAAAAAATTGATGAAATCCACGCCGAAATGTCTCAAGTACTCAAATTTTGACATTTAACATAACGCGGAGCTGACACACTTCCTCTGGATTGATTTTCTATTAATTAAGTCAGAAAAGTAAACAAAATGAGTCATAAAAGTAAGTAAATGTCACTAGCGCCACTACGTTCTAAATGACACTTGACATAAGGCAGTGTTGCCGCACTTTGTAATGATTACTCTTTTGAATTTACATTGAAAAACTGAATCAAAACTATGAAAATGAAATTTCAGACATTTAACAAGTCCACCTCACAATTGACATCTGACATAAAGCGATGTTGCCACTTTTGCTAAATTAACGAAGAAAATGAACCAAAAACGCAAAAAAATGCAAAATCAACATCCAAAGAAGTAAAAAATCACACAATCGTTCACCGATTTTTTTCTCCAATCACCTTGTATATTTTTGATAAACCACAAAGTCAGAATAAAAAAAAAATATTCCGAGAAACGTAACATCTAACGAGGTTTATCAGATTCATCCATCTAAACCACCTACGTGATATCGACATAATTTCATTATTAAAATGCATGGGAAATGGGACAATTATTTTTCCAAGAGATTTTCGTGCATTTTCGTCCATACAGTTAGAAAATAATCTGTGTCAGGCAGCAAACCGCAATAAATTCAAACGGCATTTGGTGGTATGAATGGACGAGCGCATACATGTGTGTATTAACAGAAATCAAATAGAACTTTTAACAACTGCCGTTAAGCAAATAAAAACTGCTGTAATCAAGCGCTAAGTCAACAGAGAAGATGCAAGAAAGGTAAACAAGTGGTACTCTTCACTCTTCAGATAAGATCTTGGTGCGACATTGGGTGAAGCCAAAGGAGACAAGTGCTTTTTACTATTTTCATTGACGTTGATTGTTTCCGGTACCACTTTCAACATTCGCTTTTTACTAAGTGGCAGTTTAATGTATGTGGGGAAGTGGTACCCAGTCAAAAATAAATTAAAATCTACCAAAAATTGTTTATTAAAAATGCTACATATATGATGAAAAATGTTTCAAATAAAAGTTATAGGGAATTTTCTTTTCTATAAAAAAACTAATCAACAATTTTCTCGTGGACTTGAAGATTTTTGAGTAGTTTATGGAAAACTGTGGGTTGAGAATATTTTTACGACGTTTTTTGACGCCCTGTATATCAAAAACTGTACATTGTGTTGAAAAATATTTCAAATAAAAGTTATAGGGAATCTTTTTTTCTATAAAAAAAAGGTCCTTTTGAATTTCCCCATAGACATGATGATTTTTGAGAAATTTATAGAAAACTACGATGTATTGAAAATTTTTTTTTAAACGAAGTTTTTTGAGGCCTTGTATATTAAAAACCGTACATTGTGTTGAAAAATGTTTCGAATAAAAGTTATAGGGAATCTTTTTTCCTTTTAAAAAGCTTCTCAACAATTTTCCCATAGACATGACGATTTTTGAGTAATTTATAGAAAACTACAATGTATTGAGAATTTTTTTTGAAACGAAGTTTTTTGAGGCCTTGTATATTGAAAATGGTACATTATGTTGAAAAATGTTTCAGATAAAAGTTATAGGGAATCTTTTTTTCTATAAAAAAGCTCCCCAACAATTTCCCCATAGACTTGATGGTTTTTGAGTAATTTATAGAAAACTACGATGTATTGAATTTTTTTTAAACGAAGTTTTTTGAGGCCTTGTATATTAAAAACGGTACATTGTGTTGAAAAATGTTTCGAATAAGAGTTATAGAGAATCTTTTTTTCTATAAAAAAGCTTCTTAACAATTTCCCCATAGATTTGATGATTTTTGAGAAATTTATAGAAAACTACGATGTATTGAGAATTTTTGTTAAAACGAAGTTTTTTGAGGCCTTGTATATCAAAAACGGTACATTGTGTTTAAAAATGTTTCAAATAAAAGTTATAGGGAATCTTTTTTTCTATAAAAAAGCTCCTCAACAATTTCCCCATAGACATGATGATTTTTGAGTAATTTATAGAAAACTACAATGTATTGAGAATTTTTTTGAAACGAAGTTTTCTGAGGCCTTGTATATTAAAAACGGTTCATTATGTTGAAAAATGTGTCAAATAAAAGATATAGGGGATCTTGATTTCTATAAAAAAGCTCCTCAACAATTTCCCCATAGACTTGATGATTTTTGAGAAATTTATAGAAAACTACGATGTATTGAAATTTTTTTTTAAACGAAGTTTTTTGAGGCCTTGTATATTAAAAACGGTACATTGTGTTGAAAAATTTTTTGGATAAAAGTTGTAGGGAATTTTCTTTTCCATAAAAAAACTAATCAACAATTTTCTCGTGGACTTGAAGATTTTTGAGTAGTTTATGGAAAACTGTGGGTTGAGAATATTTTTACGACGTTTTTTGACGCCCTGTATATCAAAAACTGTACATTGTGTTGAAAAATATTTCAAATAAAAGTTATAGGGAATCTTTTTTTCTATAAAAAAAAGGTCCTTTTGAATTTCCCCATAGACATGATGATTTTTGAGAAATTTATAGATAACTACGATGTATTGAAAATTTTTTTTTAAACGAAGTTTTTTGAGGCCTTGTATATTAAAAACCGTACATTGTGTTGAAAAATGTTTCGAATAAAAGTTATAGGGAATCTTTTTTTCTTTTAAAAAGCTTCTCAACAATTTCCCCATAGACATGATGATTTTTGAGTAATTTATAGAAAAGTACAATGTATTGAGAGTTTTTTTTGAAACGGTTTTTTAAGGCCTTGTATATTAAAAACGGTACATTGTGTTGAAAAATGTTTTGGATAAAAGTTATAGGGAATCTTTTTTTCTATAAAAAAGCTCCCCAACAATTTCCTCATAGACTTGATGATTTTTGAGAAATTTATAGAAAACTACGATGTATTGAGAATTTTTGTTGAAACGAAGTTTTTTGAGGCCTTGTATATTAAAAACGGTATATTGTGTTGAAAAATGTTTCGAATAAAAGTTATAGGGAATCTTTTTTTCTATAAAAAAGCTCCTCAACAATTTCCCCATAGACATGATGATTTTTGAGTAATTTATAGAAAACTACAATGTATTGAGATTTTTTTTGAAACGAAGTTTTTTGAGGCCTTGTATATTGAAAACGGTACATTATGTTGAAAAATGTTTCAGATAAAAGTTATAGGGAATCTTTTTTTCCATAAAAAAGCTCCCCAACAATTTCCTCATAGACTTGATGATTTTTGAGTAATTTATAGACAACTACAATGTATTGAGAATTTTTTTTGAAACGAAGTTTTTTGAGGCCTTGTATATTAAAAACGGTACATTGTGTTGAAAAATGTTTTGGATAAAAGTTATAGGGAATCTTTTTTTCTATAAAAAAGCTCCATAACAATTTCCTCATAGACATGATGATTTTTGAGTAATTTATAGAAAAGTACAATGTATTGAGATTTTTTTTTGAAACGGTTTTTTAAGGCCTTGTATATTAAAAACGGTATATTGTGTTGAAAAATGTTTCAAATAAAAGTTATAGGGAATCTTTTTTTCTATAAAAAAGATTCCCAACAATTTCCCCATAGACATGATGATTTTTGAGTAATTTATAGAAAACTACAATGTATTGAGTTATTTTTTTGAAACGAAGTTTTTTAAGGCTCTGTATATTAAAAACTGTACATTGTGTTGATAAATATTTCGAATAAAAACTAAAGGGAATCTTTTTTTCTATAAAAAAGCTCCTCAACAATTCCCCCATAGACATGATGATTTTTGAGTAATTTATAGAAAACTACAATGTATTGAGAATTTTTTTGAAACGAAGTTTTCTGAGGCCTTGTATATTAAAAACGGTTCATTATGTTGAAAAATGTGTCAAATAAAAGATATAGGGGATCTTGATTTCTATAAAAAAGCTCCTCAACAATTTCCCCATAGACTTGATGATTTTTGAGAAATTTATAGAAAACTACAATGTATTGAGAATTTTTTTTGAAACGAAGTTTTTTGAGGCCTTGTATATTAAAAACGGTACATTGTGTTGAAAAATGTTTTGGATAAAAGTTATAGGGAATCTTTTTTTCTATAAAAAAGCTCCATAACAATTTCCTCATAGACATGATGATTTTTGAGTAATTTATAGAAAAGTACAATGTATTGAGATTTTTTTTTGAAACGGTTTTTTAAGGCCTTGTATATTAAAAACGGTTTATTGTGTTGAAAAATGTTTCGAATAAAAGTTATAGGGAATCTTTTTTTCTATAAAAAAGATTCTAAACAATTTCCCCATAGACATGATGATTTTTGAGTAATTTATAGAAATGTACAATGTATTGAGATTTTTTTTTGAAACGGTTTTTTAAGGCCTTGTATATTAAAAACGGTATATTGTGTTGAAAAATGTTTCAAATAAGAGTTATAGGGAATCTTTTTTTCTATAAAAAAGATTCCCAACAATTTCCCCATAGACATGATGATTTTTGAGTAATTTATAGAAAACTACAATGTATTGAGTTATTTTTTTGAAACGAAGTTTTTTAAGGCTCTGTATATTAAAAACTGTACATTGTGTTGATAAATATTTCGAATAAAAACTAAAGGGAATCTTTTTTTCTATAAAAAAGCTCCTCAACAATTCCCCCATAGACATGATGATTTTTGAGTAATTTATAGAAAACTACAATGTAATAATAATCCGTTTATTTAGCAAACGCTATATAGTTTACAATAAGTTTACAAAGTAAGTATTAAATGGACAGCAGCAGAATCAAGAAATAATGAAATGATAACACAATAATTACATAAAGACAAATAAATAAGTATAAATAAAATTGTTGTAAAAAGATAAAACTTATAAACTAAAATTATTAAAATTGACTAAAAATGGGACAAAACATACGGTCTTATAAGTCTCTTGAATTCAGTTATTCTATCACAGTTCTTGAGAATCTTTGGCAATTTATTATATTCATAAAGTCCTCTGAAAAGTATGGATTTCGCCATTTGAGATGTATTACATTTATTAGACAATATAAAATCCTCGCAGTTCCTGGTGCTATAACCATGTACATCACTAAATTGATTAATCTTATCACATACATAATCAGGTACCAGTTTGTGTTTGATTTTGAAAACAAATACATATATGTTAAACATAATTTTTTGTTTTACAGAGAACATTTCCAACACATTCAACATGATATCTATCGGTGTATACCTATCACATTCCAACATTCTCCTCATTGCACGATTCTGAATTTTTTGTATTTGCTCGATTTTGTAGGCTGGTAGGTTGAACAAAAGTGTGGAACAATATTGCAGATGTGGCAGAGCGATGGTGTTGTACAACAGAAGTTTTGTATTAAGGGACAAACCCCCACCAACCCTATTTATAAAGCCTACCTTCTTCGAAAACTTCCTCATTACATAATCAGAATGGGAATGGAAATTCAAATTAGAATCCAATATTACACCCAAATATCGAATTTCAGTTACATATAAGAGATCTACATTATCAATAGTGACCTTAATATTCCTCATATCTATCCGAGCTAACAAAGACTTTTTTCCAAAGACACAAAACTTTGATTTTTGGGTGTTTAAACATAATTTGTTCTCACACAGCCAGTTGAACAAATTATGGAGGTCATTGTTTATCGACGTTTGCATCTCGATAACATTTTTTCCGGTGACATAGATCATAGTATCATCTGCAAATAACACTATTTTACAAATATCTGGCACATGAACAATGTCATTGATATACAACAAAAACAACAAGGGACCTAGTACCGTTCCTTGTGGTACACCATATTCAACTTCAGCGCACGACGACAAGCTGTCCTTGAACTTTACTTTTTGTCTGCGATCACATAAATAGGACTCGAACCATTTTAAAACCTTAAGTCTAATACCTAATATTTCTAATTTTCTTAAAAGAAGGTGCCTATCGACAGTCTCAAAGGCTCTTTTCAAATCCAGGAATACAGCTAATACTAGATTGTCTTTATCAATACACTTTAAAAAGTCATCACAGATGTTAACAATAACCGACTCACACGAATGATTAACACGAAAAGCTGACTGATTTTGGACTAGAATTTGGTTTTGATCACAGTGGAAGAGTAGTTGTTCCTTTACCCATTCTTCAAGAAGTTTCTCATAAACAGGGACAGTATTTATTGGTCTAAACTCCGAATGTAAGTTGGTCTTTGGAACCTTCGGGACAGGGATGATTGTGGAAACTTTCCATTCTGATGGAAAAACGCCAGTCTCCAGGGAGGTATTTATAATGTCTAGGAATCGATCACCAATTACATAAACGGCATCACTTAAGATCTTTTTGGAAATACCATTCTCTCCTCCCCCAACATTCTTCATTTCTTTCAAAATAGATTTCATCTTACTCATCGTTAACTTATCAAATTGACAAAATTCGATATTTATGGGAAACACTTTATGAGGAATCGTGACGGTTGGCTGAGGAATGTTTGCAACAACTGTTCTTATGCTTTCGATAAAATATGTATTGAATTCGTTGGCAATTTTAATTTCATCCATAATAAGGTCTGTCCCAAAAAGAATGTCATCAGGAACCTTTTGATTTTTATCTGGAAGAAGACTTTTTAAATGTTTCCAAAGTTCTTTGGGATTGGATTTATTATCGTCAATTGTTTCATAGTAAAACTTTTCTTTCTCAGTTCTGATCAAATTGACAATATGATTTCTTTTTATTTTGTACTGCTCCCAGATATCATCATTCCTTTCAAAAACAGCTGACTTATATAAACAATCCCTCTCATACATTAATTGTCTGATTTCACTATTTATCCATTTTTTGTTTAAATATTTTTGTTTGATGGTTATTTCTGTAACTGGACAAATTTTATCAATATAGTTCGATAAGCTACTGATAAAGGAATCAGCTAGAAGGTTGACATCGGATGAATTGCTATACCATGCAGTTCCCTTCAAAGTTTCTTGAAGGTCATCACGATTGTAGTTTTTGAGGGATCTTCTGAACAATGTAACTTCCAAGTTCTCCCTTACATTATCATTGATAAGAACGGACAAGATCGAATGGTCGCTGATTTTGGGTGTTAAGTGAACTTGATGTTTGGAATTTCTGTCATTTGTAATAATATAATCAATCAATGTAGCACTCTTGCTCACAATTCTAGTGGGTGTTTCAACTATCTGATTGAAACCATTCAAATAGATGAGATTGATGATTTTCTTCCCATAGAAGGAATTCTTCATCAGATCGAAGTTGAAATCTCCAAATATGTAATTAATGCCTTGAAATTCACTCACCTCATCCATATATTCCGAAAAAAAATCCACGAATTTGGCGTCTTCCTTCTGTGGAGGATGATAAAGTACTGAACACAGATAGTTTATCCCAAAGGAAGTAAAACTGAGGGACAAGAGCCATACATAATTGTCACAACACTTGACTGTTTTTAATTTGTATTTAACATCATTTCTGACCAAAGCCATAACACCTCCAGTCCGTTTATTGTTTGTCACGCACTGTTCCAACCGGTAACCGTCAATATTCAACTCCGAGTCAGTCACTTCCACGGAAACATGAGTTTCACTTAAAAATACCATTCTTGGCCTCCATTTATCAATTAAAAAACATATATTGTCCTTGTTGTTCATGTAGCCCTGACAGTTAAAATAAACAATTTTTGAATTAAAAACAATATCACTGTCTAATTGCTATTTAAAAAACTTTCTCTTTTGTGTTTCTTCCACTCGTTTATAAGTTTCACATTTGTTTATGTCCCATACCATATGCGCCGTATCAAGTTTCATTCCATATTTTTCATTTGATAAAACACAATTAGAACATTTAAGAGCATTACTTGAACAATCACCCTCATGATTATACCCACATTTCGGACAAACTTTTTGATTTTTACATTCCTTTGCTACATGTCCATATTTACAACACTTAAAACACCTAATAACGCCATAATCATTATATACAGAACACCGATTCCAGCCTATATTCATTTTTTGTTTATTTATAAAATGATTGTATGTATCGTCATCGACTTCTATCACCATTGAAAATCGATTATTTATAATATTAGTCTTTCGTATTAATTTTAATTTGAAGCCCGCTTTGATATTTAAATTATTTTGTTTCACAATTTTATTCTTCATACCTTCTTATTGAGAATTTTTTTTGAAACGAAGTTTTCTGAGGCCTTGTATATTAAAAACGGTTCATTATGTTGAAAAATGTGTCAAATAAAAGATATAGGGGATCTTGATTTCTATAAAAAAGCTCCTCAACAATTTCCCCATAGACTTGATGATTTTTGAGAAATTTATAGAAAACTACAATGTATTGAGAATTTTTTTTAAAACGAAGTTTTCTGAGGCCTTGTATATTAAAAACGGTATATTGTGTTGAGAAATGTCTCAAATAAAAGTTATAGGGAATCTTTTCTATAATAAAACTCATGAACAATTTCTCCATAGACGTTTTCAAGTAATTTATGCAAAACAGCAGTATTGACATTTTTTTACAACGTGTTATTCTTATACATATAATAAAAATGGTACATTATGGTGAAAAATATTTCAGATAAAAGATATAGGGAATTTAATTTTCTATAGAAAAACTAATTAACAATTTTCTCA
The DNA here is from genome assembly GCA_958502075.1 of Orchestes rusci. Classification (NCBI taxonomy): domain Eukaryota; kingdom Metazoa; phylum Arthropoda; class Insecta; order Coleoptera; family Curculionidae; genus Orchestes; species Orchestes rusci. Next base: position 745,879 of record OY293308.1, on the reverse strand, counting down.
TAGACTTGAGGAATTTTGAGTAATTAACAGAAAACTACAATATATTGAGAATTTTTTTTAAAAGGCGTTTTTAGGCCTTTTGTATATTAAAAATGATAATAATGTTGAGAAATGTTTCAAATAAAAGTTTTGAGAGCAATGAGAATCTTTTTTGCAACGACGTTTTGTTTACATATAATAGAAAATGTTGAAACATTTTTCAGATAAATCTACAGGAGATTTTTTGTTCTTCAATTTTTTATACAGGGTGTCCGGAAAGTTAACGATAATACTGAAAGGGGTGATGGCCCAACTCATAAGCATCCAGAAAAACATAATATTATTATGACTTTAGTAAAAACTCTATTATTTTCGAGATATTTGCCACTAAAAGTTCAAAATATTCAATAAGAAATCTTATTTTACAGAGAAATAATTTATTTTTATATCTTTTTTACTAAGTACGTGGAAATTCTCGTGACTGTCTTATAACTGCGAAGGAAAAGGTGGTGGGGAGCAGTCAAAAAAAAATAAAATAAAAAATATTATGTTTTTCTGTAAGCTTATGAGTTGGTCTATCGACCCTTTCAGTATTATCGTTGACTTCCCGGACACCCTGTATATGACAAGTTTTTTGATAAATGTAGTTTTTGAGATATTTTCCAAAAATCAAGACTTTTTCCAATAGAGCCAACTCGTCTTCCTGGAGAAGTATACGTTCTACAAAAAAGGGTGGTGGAAGATTTTTATTGTAAATTCTCAGTTCTTCAATTTTCCATAAATGTAGTAGTTTTTGAAATATTTTGCAAAAACTAAGACCTATTTCATTGGAGCCAACGATATACTCCTCAATTTAAAAACATGTGACACTCAATGAAACGTTTTCCGTTCCAAATATTCAGAAAAATCACCAAACACACTGTATATATCATGTCAACAACACCAAGCACATAGATCAACACCTATTTTTCTTCTTTTCAGCCCACACAAAGTATTAATAACTGCATGTTGGTGGAAAACAAAACAAATGAAACTCTATCCTCTCTCTTAAAAGCTACAATATAGAAAGCGGTGTCCATTTCTTGTTTACATAGAATTGCGTAGCTTTGGTGACAGTGGTGATGGTGATACCATTTGGTGGTTGTTCAGTGGTTTCTGGCCCATTGATTGTGTGATTTATGTTATTAGAGAATAATTCTGCTGAAGCTTCCTCTAAATTTAAGTGCCCAAAACAAAAATCCCTAATGGGCACTAACAAACATCTTGCCCAGTGATTTTGCAATTAAACCAGCTTTATGGTGGCTTTATGGAAGTCAATAAAACAAACAATGCGTCATAAATAACAGGAATTTTCGAACCTAGCTTCATTGGTAGCACACCACACAGTCGCAATAAACTTGGCAAAATTTAATCCGATAACCACGAGGTCTTTGCTAAAGACTGACAATAAATCTTTGACAGAAACCAATACGTGTAGGCATTGGCGACAAGCGCCGTTTTGGCTCGAGCGAGTTTGTCGATTAACTTTACTTTATTGAGGATTAAATGTCTTTAAGTGTTGCGATGTGAACCGTGAAACGTACAAATTTAATCGGGTGCTAATTTATTTGTAGCCTTGATTATTCAGACGCCAGCCGGATTGGGTTTCGATTACCAGGCATATGGCCACCAAGATCTTCAACAGTATCTCCTGTAGTACTACCTATGTAGATTTGATCAGTTGATGTAGAGACCAGAAGGAAAACAGCTTCAACAGCTCCAAAGAAAATCAGAAAATCTTTGCGACAGTTTTTATGGAATTTCGAAAGTCGTGATGAACTTAGCTGCTTTTTTTTATGGAATTTTGAGATTATTGTTACACAATGATGATTTTTTTTATAGGATTTTATAAAAAATTGTACAGGGTGATTTGGAAAAAATGAGTAAACTGTGTAGAATTATTGCTGATGTGGTTTTCTCTCTTAATTTCGCAATTGCTGAAAGAAAGGAGAAAGGACGGATTTTTTAGAATTTAGTTTGGGTTAGTTTGGGTTAGTTTGAGGGATTTTGAAATGTGTAAATAAGCTCATCTATAAAAATAATCTTTTCCGGATGGATAAAGAATAACAATGACATCTTTGCTTGGGTAACATGGAAAGTGGAACCAAAAGAATACGTTCCTCGAACACCGTCGATTGGTCAATTGATCAGTGTATTTGGTCGATTTATCAAAATAAACGAGGTGTTCGGATTAGAACCAAAAGAATACAGTCTGCTGTCAATATGACTTCGTCTATTCTGTTAAAAAACACGGAGGAATCGGAGCAGAGCCAAAAGAATACGGTCTGTTGTCGTTGAATTTGAGTTGATTGCTCCGTTTGAGTTATTCATAAATAGAACAATTTACACACATTCAGAGTAGAACCAAAAGAATACGGTCTGCTGTCAATATGACTTCGTCTATTCTGTTAAAAAACACGGAGGAATCGGAGCAGAGCCAAAAGAATACGGTCTGTTGTCGTTGAATTTGAGTTGATTGCTCCGTTTGAGTTATTCATAAATAGAGCAATTGACACACATTCAGAGTAGAACCAAAAGAATACGGTCTGCTGTCAATATGACTTCGTCTATTCTGTTAAAAAACACGGAGGAATCGGAGCAGAGCCAAAAGAATACGGTCTGTTGTCGTTGAATTTGAGTTGATTGCTCCATTTGAGTTATTCATAAATAGAGCAATTGACACACATTCAGAGTAGAACCAAAAGAATACGGTCTGCTGTCAATATGACTTCGTCTATTCTATTAAAAAACACGGAGGAATCGGAGCAGAGCCAAAAGAATACGGTCTGTTGTCGTTGAATTTGAGTTGATTGCTCCGCTTGAGTTATTCATAAATAGAGCAATTGACACACATTCAGAGTAGAACCAAAAGAATACAGTCTGCTGTCAATATGACTTCGTCTATTCTGTTGAAAAACACGGAGGAATCGGAGCAGAGCCAAAAGAATACGGTCTGTTGTCGTTGAATTTGAGTTGATTGCTCCGTTTGAGTTATTCATAAATAGAGCAATTTACACACATTCAGAGTAGAACCAAAAGAATACGGTCTGCTGTCAATATGACTTCGTCTATTCTGTTAAAAAACACGGAGGAATCGGAGCAGAGCCAAAAGAATACGGTCTGTTGTCGTTGAATTTGAGTTGATTGCTCCGTTTGAGTTATTCATAAATAGAGCAATTGACACACATTCAGAGTAGAACCAAAAGAATACGGTCTGCTGTCAATGAGTTTGCCGCTTATCTATATATATAAAAGAATAAGACTGACTGACTGATATATCAACGCACAGCCTGGAACTCGGAGTCTAGAGGCTTGAAATTTAGCACAAAGGTTCTTTATACAACGTAGGCGAAATGTTTTGTGTGTTACTTGTTTGTTTATTTATGCCGACATTTAATCGACTAACTCCGGACAACTATGACAGTTGTCAAATTGATTTTGTATTGAACGTTGCTAGCTTGCACCCAAGTAGGTAGAGCGGGTGACACTGAAAAAATACTCCGATACACGTTTTATAGGTACCGTTCTCATCTCCACAACATCTTTGATTCTTTGGTTCCATAGTTTCTAAGTTCCTTGAATTTTTGATTCTTTGGATTCTTGTTCATTGCTTCTTTAGTCTCTATAGGTTCCTAAGTTCTTTGGTTTTTTGAGAAGAGCTAGCTTTGTATATTTTATCGATTCTATTAAAAAATCCCATTCTTAAATAAATCAATAACTCAAAAACTACAAAATAAAGCGATCTGAATTTTGCACACCGGAAAGGTGTTACAATAAAAAACTATTATGCAATTTTTCAATTCGACTCACCCAAAATAGGTTAGCAAAGTAAAGCCGAATTAGTTCCACTTTCAAAAAGCATCAAATACCTATAATAGAATCAACATTAAACCACGCAAAAGAACAATGTTTCCAGGCGCTGAAACCAACATAATTATTACCGTAATCTTGTGCAGTTTAACCATGAAAGCTATGGGTGGTCTTTAAAGGCAACCACTCTTATTTACAACAAATTAATTTGAATATTTTCAACCCATTAGGCTTTTTTTCTTCTTCGCTCATTTTTCCGTCAAGTGTCGTTGAGCGCCATTGACGGTACTTCGTAACTTTTTCCACCTTCAACATTGAACTTCAGACAACTGGTTCCGTGCATGGTAGTGCCCTTTACCGTAGATCTTTCAAGTTATAGATTGTAGTGGCTTGGAACCTGTTTCTGTGTGTTTAATATACGGGATGTTTTGAAAACTTATTAACATCTAGTGACTGGTTTCAATATAAATAAGTAATGGACGTTGGAGACATTTTTTATCTTTACTCGCTGTTTTAGCTTATTTTACATGGACATCATTCATTTCTCCAAGCGTAATGTGATTAATAAAACAGCAGTAAAAGTCAAATTACCTACATTTGATTTGCTGATGGATTAAAATAGCCTGGTTCCTGACATTGATGACAGACAACAAGGTTGCCATAATTGAATTTGTTACATCACGAGAATACATTTTATAAAGCTTGCTTCCTGACACTAATGACAGTTAACGTCAATGCTGTGCAACGTTGCCAGTTCACTCAAATTTTCGTAATCACCTAATAAAGATTAGTGATTCCATAAAAAAGTGTCGTAGTCTCGTTAAAAATGCGGCATATGAGATGTAACTGAAAAAGGCAGAACTCTTTTTCAAAAAAATTGATATAAGTGCCATAATTTCTTGAAATTAAAGCATAATTCCGAAAATTGGGCGATAATTACAAGTTAAATGTCGTAAAGTTTCCTCGTAAACAATTCCGTAATGTCATGAAAATGACGTAATTCCGTGAAAAATGCCATAATTCCATAAAAAACAAAACAATCGAGTTATAAGAAATTCATCGATTAAAGCAATTTTATATTAAAAGAAACTAATTCCCCCTGAAAAACAGTAAGAATTAGGACTTCAAGTGTCATAATTCCCTATAAAATTAGTAATTCCAATAAAAATGTGTCGTAATTTCCTTGATAATGCTGCAATTTCATATAAATTGTTCCATGGAAAGTTTTGTATCACTGGAAAAAGTCTGCACTCTTTTTAAAAAAAATTGATAATATTACTTTAAAAGTGCCATAATGTCCTGAAATTAATCGTAATTCCGAAAATTGGGCGATAATTACAAGTTAAATGTCGTATTTTAATGGAAAGTTTCCTCGTAAACAATTCCGTAATGTCATGAAAATGACGTAATTCCGTAAAAAATGCCATAATTTCCTAAAAAAACAAGACAATCGAGTTATAAGAAATTCGACTAAAGCAATTTTATATCAAAAGAAACTAATTCCCCCTGAATTAGGACTTCAAGTGTCATAATTCCCTATAAAAGTTAGTAATTCCAATAAAAAGTGTCGTAATTTTCTTGGTAATGCGGCAATTTCATATAAATTGTTCCATGGAAAGTTTTGTATCACTGGAAAAAGACTGCACTCTTTTTCAAAAAAATTGATATTACCTTAAAAGTGCCATAATTTCCTGAAATTAAAGCGTAATTCCGAAAATTGGGCGGTAATTACAAGTTAAATGTCGTATTTTAATGGAAAGTTTCCTCGTAAACAATTCCGTAATGTCATGAAAATGACGTAATTCCGTAAAAAATGCCATAATTCCATAAAAAACAAAACAATCGAGTTATAAGAAATTCATCGATTAAAGCGATTTTATATTAAAAGAAACTAATTCCCCCTAAAAAACAGTGAGAAATAGGACTTCAAGTGTCATAATTCCCTATAAAAGTTAGTAATTCCAATAAAAAGTGTCGTCATTTTCTTGGTAATGCGGCAATTTCATATAAATTGTTCCATGGAAAGTTTTGTATCACTGGAAAAAGTCTGCACTCTTTTTAAAAAAAATTGATAATATTACTTTAAAAGTGCCATAATGTCCTGAAATTAATCGTAATTCCGAAAATTGGGCGATAATTACAAGTTAAATGTCGTATTTTAATGGAAAGTTTCCTCGTAAACAATTCCGTAATGTCATGAAAATGACGTAATTCCGTAAAAAATGCCATGATTTCCTAAAAAAACAAGACAATCGAGTTATAAGAAATTCGACTAAAGCAATTTTATATCAAAAGAAACTAATTCCCCCTGAATTAGGACTTCAAGTGTCATAATTCCCTATAAAAGTTAGTAATTCCAATAAAAAGTGTCGTAATTTTCTTGGTAATGCGGCAATTTCATATAAATTGTTCCATGGAAAGTTTTGTATCACTGGAAAAAGACTGCACTCTTTTTCAAAAAAATTGATATTACCTTAAAAGTGCCATAATTTCCTGAAATTAAAGCGTAATTCCGAAAATTGGGCGATAATTACAAGTAAAATGTCGTATTTTAATGGAAAGTTTTCTCGTAAAAAAATCCGTAATGTCATGAAAATGACGTAATTCCGTAAAAAATGCCATGATTCTCCAAAAAACAAAACAATCGAGTTATAAGAAATTCGACTAAAGCAATTTTATATCAAAAGAAACTAATTCCCCCTGAAAAACAGTAAGAATTAGGACTTCAAGTGTCATAATTCCCTAAAAATTAGTAATTTCAATAAAAAGTGTCGTAATTTCCTTGATAATGCGGCAATAAAAAATTGATAATATTACTTTAAAAGTGCCATAATTTCCTGAAATTAAAGCGTAATTCCGTAAATTGGGCGATAATTACAAGTAAAATGTCGTATTTTAATGGAAAGTTTCCTCGTAAAAAATTCCGTAATGTCATGAAAATGACGTAATTCCGTAAAAAATGCCATGATTCTCCAAAAAACAAAACAATCGAGTTATAAGAAATTCGACTAAAGCAATTTTATATCAAAAGAAACTAATTCCCCCTGAAAAACAGTAAGAATTAGGACTTCAAGTGTCATAATTCCCTAAAAATTAGTAATTTCAATAAAAAGTGTCGTAATTTCCTTGATAATGCGGCAATAAAAAATTGATAATATTACTTTAAAAGTGCCATAATTTCCTGAAATTAAAGCGTAATTCCGTAAATTGGGCGATAATTACAAGTAAAATGTCGTATTTTAATGGAAAGTTTCCTCGTAAACAATTCCGTAATGTCATGAAAATGACGTAATTCCGTGAAAAAATGCCATAATTCCCTAAAAAACGAAACAATCGAGTTATAAGAAATTCATCGAGTAAAGCAATTTTATATTAAAAGAAACTAATTCTCCCTAAAAAACAGTAAGAATTAGGACTTCAAGTGTCATAATTCCCTATAAAAGTTGGTAATTCCAATAAAAAGTGTCGTAATTTCCTTGATAATGCCGCAATTTCATATAAATTGTTCCATGGAAAGTTTTGTATCACTGGAAAAAGGCTGCACTCTTTTTCAAAAAAATTGATATACTTTAAAAGTGCCATAATTTCCTGAATTTAAAGCGTAATTCCAAAAATTCGGCGGTAATTACAAGTTAAATGTCGTATTTGAATGGAAAGTTTCCTCGTAAACAATTCCGTAATGTCATGAAAATGACGTAATTCCGTCAAAAAATGCCATAATTCCCCAAAAAACAAATCAATCGAGTTATAAGAAATTCATCGAGTAAAGCAATTTTATATTAAAAGAAACTAATTCCCCCTAAAAAACAGTAAGAATTAGGACTTCAAGTGTCATAATTCCCTATAAAAGTAATTCCAGTAAAAAGTGACGTAATTTCCTTGATAATGCGGCAATTTCATATAAATTGTTCCATGGAAAGTTTTGTATCACTGGAAAAAGGCTGCACTCTTTTTCAAAAAAATTGATATTACTTTAAAAGTGCCATAATTTCCTGAATTTAAAGCGTAATTCCAAAAATTCGGCGGTAATTACAAGTTAAATGTCGTATTTGAATGGAAAGTTTCCTCGTAAACAATTCCGTAATGTCATGAAAATGACGTAATTCCGTGAAAAAATGCCATAATTCCCTAAAAAACGAAACAATCGAGTTATAAGAAATTCATCGAGTAAAGCAATTTTATATTAAAAGAAACTAATTCTCCCTAAAAAACAGTAAGAATTAGGACTTCAAGTGTCATAATTCCCTATGAAAATTAGTAATTCCAATAAAAATGTGTCGTAATTTCCTTGATAATGCTGCAATTTCATATAAATTGTTCCATGGAAATTTTTATCACTAGAAAAACGGTCAACTCTACGACATAAAAAAAAATCATAATTTTTTTCAAAGTACCATAATTCCGTGAAGTTACATCCTTTATAATTCTGGGAATAATGTCGAGTTCCAATGGATATATTCATTATATCCCCGTCGTATAAAAAACATATTAACGTAAAAAATGTCATAATTTCCTAAAAATCAAAACAATTATCGAGTTATAAGAAATTCATTGAGTAAAGGATTGATATTATAGAAAAAAAAAACTAGTTCCCTCAGAAAAACCGTAGGAATAAGGACTTTGAGTGTCATAATTCCCAATAAAAATTAGTAATTCCATCAAAAATGTGTACTAATTTCCTTGATAATGCGGCAATTTCATATAAAATGCTCCATGGAAGTTTCATCACAGGGAAAATGGTCAACTCTATATACGACTACAAAAATAATCTTAATGACTTTTAAGGTACCATAATTCCCTGGAATTACTGCGTAATTCTGGGAATAAAGTCGATTTCCAACGAAAAGATTCATTATAGCCCCGTATAACAAAAACAAATTCACGTAAAAAAATGTCATAATTCCCTATAAAGATCAGTAATTCCATAAAACAAATTCATTATTACCTAAAACCCAATAGTGTTATAAGAAATTCCTTGAGTAAAGGCTTGATTTTATAGAAAAATAAACTATCTGATGAGAGAACGTTAAGAATTAGGACTTTGACTCTCATAATTCCCAATAAAAATTAGTAATTCCATAATAAAGTATCGTAATTTCGTTAATAATGCGACAATTTCATATAAAATGAAACTCCATGGAAAGTTTCGTTTTACTGGAAAAGCTCAAATCTACGACTTTACAAAAAAGTGCTGGAATTACAGCGTAATTCCGGGAATAATATGGTAATTACACTTTCAATGTCATATTTCATTATAACCCCGTAAATAGTTCCGTAATTTCATGAAATTGCTGTAATTTCACCAAAATAAAACATATTTATGTAAAAAAAATTCATGATTCCAATGAATAAAAATCAAAACGTCCAATCAAAAATTAGAATTATTATTTTTCTGCAAAAAATCATGAATGTATGTGGAATTTCTAAGAAGACTCAATTTAATAAAAAAGGCTCAAAAAGTGTTTCAGAATAACATGCTAATAATAAAGGGGGGTGATTCTTGGGCTCATTTTAAGAAAAAAAATATCATATGAACGTATGTCCTCAACGCCTTAACTTTTGAGATACAGGGTGTCAAAGTTTTAAAAAATAGATACTTTTTTTACAATAACTTTGTCATTACTGTAGATATCTTTATGAAATTTGCGTCATGTATTTTAGGCATTAATACTCATTCTTTGATGCACCAACAATTTGATTATTCTGACCAGTGCCGTCCATGCGGGTTTTGGTTTGCATATTTTTTGGGAAAAAAGTTAAGGCGTTTAGGACATACGTTCATATGAATTTTTTTTCTTAAAATGAGCCCAAGAATCACCCCCTTTATTATTAGCATGTTATTCTGAAACACCCTGTATAGTCAAAAATTGAACTGGAATTATTTTTATTAATTCTATTAATTATGTAGCGATAATGGGAAAAATGGCGTTAATTCCATGGAAACATTGATGATTTTTAGTGAATTCATGACGTGTTTCCAGAAAAAAACAACTCATTAAAAATTCCTCGACAAATATAGGTACTCAATTTCACATAAACATAAGCTATAACTTTCGAAAAAAATCAGAAATAAATTCTGCAAAAAAAAATAACAATTTAAGAGTAATTCCCAAGAATTAAGTAAACCAAAAAAATAGATTTGTTCTGAAGATAATTGCTACAGATTGCATTAATAGATTTAAGTAGCCTGATTCCTGACATTAATGACAGGGAACAAGGTTGCCACATTGCATTGTCTCTCTTACGAGAAATAAATAAACCACTTTGGTCAGATTTTTTTATTAACAAGAAATACTGTGTTGCGTAGTAGTTGGAAACTCCCCAACTAAAAAGCCATAAAAGTGAAGTTCACACGCGAACGAAATGGTGCCTCGACGCAGAAATAATAACAATAATTATTAAACGGTGATGGTTCTTGGCTTTTGGTTCCATGTGGGTGTGATGGCTTTTGCATTTTACAAGACCGACTTTAATGTATGATGAAATAATGGACATGGGACGGCGCCATACATTTTTCGTTTTGGGCGAAAGTGTGCTAAATTTTTCTGATCAAGTAGAGTCAATTTACACATAAAAATATACGGAATTTTCGATAAACCTGTCAATTTGTTGTGTTGATTGATCCACTTGAAATTTATTAAAAACAATTGTTGATATGTTTTTCTTATGTAATGATTTAGTGTACATTATATGACCTAAATCGTCAATTTACACCTCGCCTCTACAAACTTCAATGGTCGCCACCTTAATCAAATATTAACTTTGGGCGAATTATTTAAACAATAAAAAGTACTGTAAATAATACGCATCAAGTATAAGAAGTGATTTCTTGGTCCACTTCACAGAATCCACATCCGGCTTGAAATTCCATTCATATTTGTGTATTTTTTCAAAAAAAATTGACCAAACATTTTGATAAATCTGAACAGTTTTATCGTGTCGAAAAATCTCGTAAAAGAGTTCATTTAAAATCAGATAAAACCCAGAGGTGTCTAATGGCTTTCGATTTATCATTGGCCCCTCGTGTATTTAATTAATCAATTTTTAACATGAAATGTTGTAAGCGGATTTCTATTTCCTTATTGGGTACCTATATGTGAGGATTTTCGATTTTTATCTTTGTTGCTTGATTTGATTTTTAACTGCAATTTTCTAGTTTTGATCTGAAGCAAGTTTTCTCAGAAAATTCTCTGTAATTAATCTTTAATCTAGCAAGGTAATCCCCAAGTACTCGAATTGTGAAATACGGTAATAAATAGTATAATCAACCGCTCATTATGATAAATATCATGATAAAAGGTGATGTTTATTTAGATTTTTCGAAAAGTACAATGAACAAAAACCCTTAAAAAGTTCAAATCGAGCTCCTGATGAGGGTATTTGTGAATATTTCTGAAACCAGGAAATTTCACACATTCACTCAATTGATTCTGAAAGAGAATGAATTTAAGAATATTTTTCCTATTTTGTATCCTCGTCAATAAAAAAATATCGTGAGTCTTGTTCGCGATTTTTCAACATTATAAATTTGACAATATTTTTTGTTATTTTAAAATAATATTTATTATTAATACAATTGAATTTGTTAAATATTTTCCAAGTACATCAGTTTCTATTTTTCCTTGTACATTTCCATAAAACCAAACAAATATATTATCAAAGGGATTAACTTAAATTTTTTTATTACACTTGACAAGATACACCATTTTAGATGACAATGAAAAATTCCATCTACATCGTTATCTTATCGCGATAAGATTTCTAGAATCCTTATAACGATAACATTCTTATTGTCTGTGAATTTTATTAATTTCGTAAACTTTAATGACAAAATACGCACCGTTGTCGCCCCCTATCCATCTGCTTGACTACGAAATTCATCTCATAGATTTTATAGTCACTATAATCCAACTAGTGCCATCTATTCATCCACTACTAAACCTTGTAAATAATCCCTTCATAATGCTGCATTCTATCATGACACATAAGAACTTGCATTAACTCGATGTGCATTGTGCAGTCACCAATAAGTCAATAAGCCTGTGCTGGCTGCTCTCTATTTTTGATCGTGGAAGATTGTATAAAATGAGTCAATGCGCGCCATCTGCTGATACATTTTGACGGTAGTCGTATTGATCCATATTCTCTGATTCAGGGGTCAGTTGAACCGTTATCTAATAGAGGGCGCAGTGATGAGGAATTGGAGCTGATGTACAGGGGTAGATGAAGAAGTTATTTGTTTTGCCCAAAATATCAGGGCAAAATAAAAAGGATGAAAGATGCTTGTGAACAAACGTTTTACTGATTTATTAATTATCTCTAGATGTGTTAATTTTTGTATTTAGATTATGTTGAATAAAGATTATATTCTTTTGTAATAAATAATTGTATATGAACTGACAGGGTGTTTCCCGATTGCGTACATTGAATTCAATGGGGGAATTCCTGAGCTAATTTCACAAAAAAAAAGTTCATATAAACATGATGGGTCCGGAAAAACCTCGTTTTTAAAATGCAGGGTTGAACTTTTTTTGAAAAATCTATTTTTTAAAAATATTCTTGAACCGATGTTTTTGAAATTTGTCAGATTTATTTTCAGTAACAGGGCCTATTCTCGTTCTAGCTAGATGAAAATTATAAAGATCAGTGTCGTCCCCAGGGACATCTTAATAAATATTTTTGTTGAATAAATGTACGACACTGTCTTTATTGTTATTTTCATTTTTTTCATGACAAAAACAAAAAATTCAACTTTTTTATCGCTTGAATTTTTTTCATATCTGGCAAAGAATCTTTCAAACTCCGCAAAATATTTTTATTTTTTTTTAAACGGGTAAATTATTAAAGCAAGTAAAACGCAGCCAGATACGAGAAAAATCCACAAGAAAGAAAAGTTGTAGTTTTGGTTGCTTCATTTAAAAAAAAAATAGACACAATAAAGTCAGTGGCGTACTATTGATTTTTTTTATTATTTATTTGTACTATCTTAAAAACAATGCGCTCCCAGACCCATGTTTATATGGACTTTTTTTAAAGAAATTAGCTCACGAATACGCCCTCATATTTTATGTACGCAATTACGAAACACCCTGTATATTTTATTTCATGATACTGTAATTAACCGGATGACACGTTTCATCAGAGCAGGTAAAATTCGATTAGAAGAACCTAAATAAAAAAACCCAAAATATAATATACAAAGGTCCGTAGACACAAAGTTAATAATAAATAATTAACAGGACTTGAAAAAAAAATGTCAAAAAAAGTATTTAAAACGTTTTAAAAAGTAGAAAAAATCACCCAATGACTAAAATGTGAAAAAACATTTGAAACAATTTAAAACAAGAAATTAAAAAATATTTTAGAGTGTAAAACAAACCATTTAAAACGTAGAAAAAACTTGAAACACTCACTTAAAAGGGAGAATGAGTCACTAAATAAAATTGAAAAATTGACAGAATCTATGAATGACTAGAAATTCCAAAAAATGATTTTAAATGCAAAAAAGAACACGTTATAAGACGAAATAAAAAAATATACGTACAATATCATTCTAAAGTAGCTAAATCAATTAAAATAGAAGAAATAAACAGATACAAAGTGCGGAAAATCTCTCCCGCGATGTATGAAGAGTCACTAAAATATAAAAAAATAGAGCAAGTCATCAAAAAAATTGAATAAAACGAGTAAAGAAAAACAAATAATTTAAAAACGGAAAATATACTTCAATCAAAATGAAGTTGACAAAGAATGGAGAAAAAGTCACCCATAATAAATAAAGATCAACTAAAACATATAAATAATGATATAAAAGTAAGTGAAGCAAGGAAAATAAATAAAATGAAAACTGTTAAAAAAGAAAAAAATCAACTCAAGTGGATAAAAAAAATTTGTAGAAGTTATAAAAACTTTGTCAATGAACAATACTTGAAAAAACATGGAACCAGAAGAAAAAGAGTATCTAGAATTGTTTACAAACCATTAAAAAGGTAAAAATACTAAAACATAAAAACAAGATATTATAAAGAAGAGCAAAGAGAATAATAAATGAGCAAACCCTGTTAAATTAAGAAAAATTGACCTCAATGGAGTGAGTAAGGACTTTCTAAAAGTAGAATAAACTCTGTGGATGGGAAAAAGCCGCTAAAATCATAAAAAAAATGGAATTTACAAGATAAGAGTTTTTAATTTGTTTACAAACCATTGTAAGAGGTAAAAATACCTCAAATAACAAAACGTTCAAAAAAAAGTAGAAGAAAAAAAAATAAAATCAACAAACTATGTTAAAAGAAAAAAGACCTTTTCAAAAATATGGAAAACTCTGTCGATGAGAAAAACCCCCTAAATCAAAGATAAGAATTTCTAATATTGTTCAAAAAGATACAAGTATCTCAAATAATAATTCTATGAAGGATCTTTAAGACTTAAAAGAACACAAAACACATAAACAGAAGCGAAGAAAATAAAACCAACAAACCTTGTTAAAAAAAAAAAAAGTCGCCTAAAGTGAGTGAAAACTTTTCCTCGAATGAAAAATTGAATATAATATTCATGATTGAATCATCATTAACAAAAAGCTTACCACATTTTTTTTAATCCAAGCTCCAAACACCACTTCACAATATTTTTTTTTTTCACATCACCAAAATTTTCACACCATTTCGCCGGATGTTCCGAATGACTAAACCGAAGTTTTGAATGAAAAAAACGCGCAGTCTGTAAGTCATCAATTAGATCACTACTATTTATTGCAAAATTATCAGCGGTATAATAACTAAAGTACATTCAGCGGGCGAGATTTTTCAAAATCGATAAAAAGGTCTACGTGGAGTCGATCAGGCACCACAAGTTTTATTTTTGATAGAGATTTTTTAACTAAGTCGAGATAAGGGCCATATATTCGTCTGGAAGTTATTAATTTATGATTGTGGTACTCATGGTGCTTGAGTTTTATCTCCAAACAAAAGAGGAAGTTGAGGGGTTTTTTGGTTTATCTCAGGTTGATGTTGTCATTTTTATTTGTGTTCATATCGATTTATGAGTGATGATATGACGGTGATAATCTTGACCTATCCTGGTAGCATGGACAGATAGTAAACAGATTTGATTTATTTGGAAATCTTTTTTTTTATTTGTGTATTGCGGAAACATCCTTTCAAAATATAAGACAGTATTTGAATTTTTTTTTTAATGAAAACAAAATGATCCCAAAAATTTAAAACCAAATTCTAAAAGTAAAAAAAAATGGGATTCTAATTTTGATAACAAAATTTAAACAAGAAAATTAACAAAATTTGCTCTTTTGATTTGATTCTGTAAGAGGTCAAGGTTTCCTTCAAAACGATTTTTTTCTCATCAAAATCCGTCAATGATTCCCAATTCTTAAAAAAAAAACTCATTACCAAGTCATTACCTTTCAATAACAAGTAAAAATCATTAAATTTAAAAAAACATATTTTCAATGTTCTCGAGGTTAAACCAATAAAATCATTGTCCCATAAACCCCCAAATCCAAACACCATCAATGTGCACACACCCAGAAACAAGAGCGGCTTCGAATGACACAACATTGACATGACAGCGGTACTCGTACGATTAGCACGTGCACGTGCTCGCACGTGCCATCCCCGTTATCTCAAAGGACAATTGAGCAATGGGAGCATCCTTTAAAGAGCTGTTTAGGAAAATGTGTTGTGTATGCTCGGCGAGTAGAGTGGAATCGGAGTAAACCAAAAGAATACGGTCTGCTGTCATAACGATGTCGTTGATTGTTTCATTATTTTATCGATTTTGTCAAAAAACACGATGAGCAGTTGCTCCGATTGAACGTACGATGTTTCCTAAATGTAAGAGGGGTGAGGAAAAATGTAATTAGATAATCCGCGTTATCCTCTGTATACAATGCGATTAAAGTTGAGTGGATGGGACTGTGGGAATATTTACCATTGATTTGTTTATTCTAGGTACAATAAATTACCAAATTATATTTTGTTGGAAAAATAAATTTTTCTAGCTTGCTCATTAGAAATTCACAAAGACACACACCCTCCAAAAACAGGATCTGACACTATCTGACTTGTAACAAGGCCCGGCAATAGCCCATTAGCCAGAGGGTGCAAAAGAAGGGCGATTTCGGATGCCTTTTTGGCATAAACTGACAGATGGTGATGCCAGAAGGACTGGTGTAATTTTATGTTAGGATGAGTTTTGACCGCAGCAGGGCGGATGCAGGATTTTTCTTGACATGAGATTCTTCATATGCCGCAGGGGGTGATTATTTTTAACGGGAAACTTTTGGTGATAAAGATAAGAGGATGGATATATTATGGAAAATAAGAGGGTATCACAACAATATAATGGCTATACAATGTACATTTATTGGCGGAGGTCAGCCAAAACCCTGATGCAGCTGAGTGCTGGAAACTTACCAAACTTATCAACTCAAATAATCTGTCCAAAGCTTATCAACAACCCCCTTGATTGCGTCACTTATGACGCGTCCTGACAAATGCACATCACCCTCGAAGAATATCAAGTTTCAACTTGATTTCATTCCATCTGTATAGAATTGGATAAAGGAGTTTTCAGAATGTACTGGTTTATTCTTGTGAAAATAAAATAAAACCGATGAGTTCGTAGTAGAACCAAAAGAATACGGTCTGCTGTCATTGCGATGTCGTTGATTGTTCCATTATTTTACACGATGATTTCGGAGTAGAACCAAAAGAATACGCTCTGCTTGTTGATTGTTCCGTAATTTTCAATCATTACGTCAAAAATTACGATGAGTTCGAAGTAAAACCAAAAGAATACGGTCTGCTGTCATTGCGATGTCGTGGATTGTTCCATTATTTTACACGATGATTTCGGAGTAGAACCAAAAGAATACGCTCTGCTTGTTGATTGTTCCGTAAACTTAAATCATTACGTCAAAAATTACGATGAGTTCGAAGTAAAACCAAAAGAATACGGTCTGCTGTCATTGCGATGTCGTTGATTGTTCCATTATTCTACACGATTATTTCGGAGTAGAACCAAAAGAATACGCTCTGCTTGTTGATTGTTCCGTAAATTTTAATCATTACGTCAAAAATTACGTTGATGAGTTCGAAGTAAAACCAAAAGAATACGGTCTGCTGTCATTGCGATGTCGTTGATTGTTCCATTATTCTACACGATTATTTCGGAGTAGAACCAAAAGAATACGCTCTGCTTGTTGATTGTTCCGTAAATTTTAATCATTACGTCAAAAATTACGTTGATGAGTTCGAAGTAAAACCAAAAGAATACGGTCTGCTGTCATTGCGATGTCGTTGATTGTTCCATTATTCTACACGATTATTTCGGAGTAGAACCAAAAGAATACGCTCTGCTTGTTGATTGTTCCGTAAATTTTAATCATTACGTCAAAAATTACGTTGATGAGTTCGAAGTAAAACCAAAAGAATACGGTCTGCTGTCATTGCGATGTCGTTGATTGTTCCATTATTCTAAACGATTATTTCGGAGTAGAACCAAAAGAATACGCTCTGCTTGTTGATTGTTCCGTAAATTTTAATCATTACGTTAAAAATTACGTTGATGAGTTCGAAGTAAAACCAAAAGAATACGGTCTGCTGTCATTGCGATGTCGTTGATTGTTCCATTATTCTAAACGATTATTTCGGAGTAGAACCAAAAGAATACGCTCTGCTTGTTGATTGTTCCGTAAACTTAAATCATTAAGTCAAAAATTACGATGAGTTCGAAGTAAAACCAAAAGAATACGGTCTGCTGTCATTGCGATGTCGTTGATTGTTCCATTATTCTACACGATTATTTCGGAGTAGAACCAAAAGAATACGCTCTGCTTGTTGATTGTTCCGTAAATTTTAATCATTACGTCAAAAATTACGTTGATGAGTTCGAAGTAAAACCAAAAGAATACGGTCTGCTGTCATTGCGATGTCGTTGATTGTTCCATTATTCTACACGATTATTTCGGAGTAGAACCAAAAGAATACGCTCTGCTTGTTGATTGTTCCGTAAATTTTAATCATTACGTTAAAAATTACGTTGATGAGTTCGAAGTAAAACCAAAAGAATACGGTCTGCTGTCATTGCGATGTCGTTGATTGTTCCATTATTCTAAACGATTATTTCGGAGTAGAACCAAAAGAATACGCTCTGCTTGTTGATTGTTCCGTAAACTTAAATCATTAAGTCAAAAATTACGATGAGTTCGAAGTAAAACCAAAAGAATACGGTCTGCTGTCATTGCGATGTCGTTGATTGTTCCATTATTCTACACGATTATTTCGGAGTAGAACCAAAAGAATACGCTCTGCTTGTTGATTGTTCCGTAAATTTTAATCATTACGTCAAAAATTACGTTGATGAGTTCGAAGTAAAACCAAAAGAATACGGTCTGCTGTCATTGCGATGTCGTTGATTGTTCCATTATTCTACACGATTATTTCGGAGTAGAACCAAAAGAATACGCTCTGCTTGTTGATTGTTCCGTAAATTTTAATCATTACGTCAAAAATTACGTTGATGAGTTCGAAGTAAAACCAAAAGAATACGGTCTGCTGTCATTGCGATGTCGTTGATTGTTCCATTATTTTATCAATTCTGCAACTTCAACCAACAGTATCATCATTCTTATGAGAGTTAACAGAAATTTCGTCTGTCCAACTTTTTAGCACACAAATTAGGGGTGGGTTTAACTTGCAAAAACTCCCCAAAACATCCCTTATCGCTACCTTTAATCTAGTCAGCAGGACGCGGCACAATGCGAATGAGCCAGTAATTAGGTTTTTGTTCAAAAGGGGATCGAACCAGTTTGGGGGCACCAAAGTAGCTTTTAAAAAGTGCCCCATATGGGTGAAATGCGACTCGCAGCCAGCCAGCAGCATTGAACATATCAAATTCTAATAAGCTTATGAATAATGATTATGGAATTCGATTGGGGGACGTGTGGGGTTTGGATATGTAGATGCAATTTTTCGATTTATCTTTTGGTTGAAAAGATGAAAGACAGCAACCGACATTTCATCTTAAAATCGCATAAGATGTCGATATTTTGATGAAAGTTGTTTGTTGAGAGATTTTTTTTATTTTAATAATTTATTTTCAGATTTCCATTCCGGCCCATTAGTCAGATCTTCTTCTCTTAGCGATGGAGACGATCAACATGAGCAACACGTTGATGCTGGAGGAGTTGAAGATGGGGTTGAATGAATGGAGAACTTTTTCTTCAATCTATGTATCAACCAACCAAGTACTTCAAATCACTTTTTTGTCCATGGACCTATAATTTTCTTCATCAAACCTCCTCTTTCCGCACCGGAGGTTACAGTGAAAATGTCTTTACACCAACACCAAACACCCCGCTCATCCTTAGCTCTCGCCCTGTAGTCACATCCATCATCTCCTTCCTTCACAACCTCAATTGTGTTCCGGTTAGGTTGGGGAGGAATTGGGGGATTGTTGAACGAGTGAAGTGAGGGATGAGGGAGGAGCACATTTTCCTCCTTCAGTGCTTGACGCGGTGGAGGAGCTTAGTAGTTGCTTTAAGGAGTAATGAAACTAACGACGGTATGTATGATTATACAGGGTGATCAAGGACGGGTTTTTCTACAATTTGCTTTTTGGCGATTGTAAGTCGCTTCACAATTAAAAATGTGACGACTTTTCAAAAAATCATCAATCATTTTCTGGACATTGTATCATAAAACACCCTGTGTATTGTTTTCTACAAAATGTCGTCACAGTCCAATCTTACACATGGTGATTAGAGAAGGATTTGTCTATACAACTATTCACAACTAAGTCACCAAAAGTACACAAACTACACGTGATCAGACATAGAGAAACGATTGAACTGATCACATATTGTGTTGGTCTATCTCATGTGACCTTTCAATCGTTACCCTTTGTTTGATCACATGTAGTTTGTTTACAGTGTCGTGGTTGTGAATAAAGTGTAGTAATAAGATAAATCAGTATAAATAGTGACTGTACATAACTAGTTAACTGTAAATAAATTAGTTCAAACTGGTTAAGTGATTTCTATAGCAGAAAAACGCTACAATATGTACGTTAGATGCGTGTTCGCGACTTTTTTTTATAAAATTTTTGTCGGTGAAGCCAGTTTTGGAAAAAGAAAGTAACGGAAAAATACTATATCATTTTATATGGAGGAAAAGCGATACTTTTCACTTTACCTCCAAATAAATTATGCTATATTTTCTTCAAATGTCGACAAATGAATGCAAAAATATAATATGTTTTCAAGTTGCTATACCCCCCGGCGGCGCCAGGGGCCACGTTCGAATAGTATCATAGTGACGTCATTTAGTCTAGACTTGCAACAATGCATAGAAATAACACTTATTTCTATGCAACAATGGCAACAAAGCTGAGGAAAACCAACCTAACTTAATTATTGATTTGTAGAAAATGGAGTGTACGTAGCCGGAAATTATTGCGAAGACCACAATGTAAATAATGTCAAAGCATAAACAATACAAATAAATAATAATATAATATACTAGTGCAGTTCTCCACCAGAGAGCACATCGCTTAGCTTGAATCCCTATAATAAGCAACACTGTCACGGTGAAAACTGTTTTCACTGTCAACGTCAACATTTTGAATTATATTCAAATCATAGCTGATTGTAAGCAATTATAGAGTAAGTTTTATCAAAAATATGTACCTACCTGTTGATTTCTTTCCCTATTTTTAGTGAAACAAAAAATCCATAAACCCGAACATGTTGCTGTCCGATATACAGCAAAAACTCAAAAACATGCTTTGATTGGTCGGCCGTTTGGACAATTCGCCTCGCGCCATCTATTTGTTTCCTTTTAACTTAGAATGGGTGCATTGCGTGGCGGATGCATTCCGATTCAGATTGATACCAATGCACTTATGACCGATTGCACCAACCTATATTGAGAACGCTTATGGCCGACTGCACCAACCAATTTTGAAGATACTTAACGCTAAGAAACCCTCAACTTGACAGTTTTGCATGCAAAATTGTCAAGTTAAGGGTACCTTAACGTTAAGTATCCTCAAAATAGGTTGGTGCAATCGGTCATTAACGCTTAACGAACCCATAACTTGACAATTTTACATGCAATCGGCCATTAAAATCCTGGAGGCAGTATTTTTTTTTCACTTATTTTCATTTTCACAGTAACTGTTTCTGAATAATTGTTGTCATGAATCCCAGATGCTGAAAAGAGTGTCCGTAGCACTTATTTTCGCAGGCTTAAAATTAAGCACATACATGTCTGCCTGATTTACGTTGGAAAATCAAATCAAAATGTAAAAAATAAAAAAATATCACTTATTTTCCCAGGAATCAGCATCTGACACATGATGGTTTAAACAATTATTTCATAGAAAAACCACGTCTGGCTGACATTTACAATAACGAAGCTCTCGCCAGACACACAAAAAAATTATGATGAAAAAGAGAATAATTTTTATCTGATTATAATAATATTTTTGAACCGGTTATATTCGTGGTTATATACACGGTGACCGTGAAAAAAGTACAGTGCCACACATTAGAGGACACCAAAATAAGGCTTTCGGTTAAAAGGACCGATTCATACAGATGGATCCCTGTATGTAGCGCCCTCTATAGCTAATCACAAAACTAAGATCATATTTAAATTTAGCATGATAGAAAACCCCTGTATACCACATTTTATCCATTCCTTGCGTCTCTGACAAAAATAAAATTCAACACCCCGTATCTTTAAACCGAAGACCTAGGAACTCTTTTTCTTATCTATTGTGTGGCACTTTGCAATGTATTTTTTTCACGGTCACCCTGTATAGTATTTAATATAATATAATTTTTTAACTGGTTCAAGCATTGAACCCATTGAAAAACCAAATTTTGCTTAGAATTACTAACTAAAGGAAAATCTTGAAACTGTTTCCTCAGTCTGACCATGACCAATCCATATACGTTTCGTCCTACTAGGACTCATCAGTATGGCTATGGGTCTAAGTCAGACTGAAGAGAACAGTTCCAAGTGGGTTAGTGTCGAGCTGACAAGTAAATGAAATGTTAACTGTTGTAGTACATAGCGCCATCTATACTTAGACCCATAGCCATACTGATGAGTCCTAGTAGGACGAAACGTATATGGATTGGTCATGGTCAGACTGAAGAAACAGTTTCAAGATTTTCCTTTTTTTTCACCGGGAGGATTATCCACGAACTTGTTGTAGACGATATGGTGACCAATGGTAGTAGTCTTTCACTAGATTGATGGGAATTTCGATCCTAAGATTGACAAATCCTGCCGATAGATGGCGCTATGTACTACAACAGTTAACATTTCATTTACTTGTCAGCTTGACACTAACCCACTTGGAACTGTTCTCTTCAGTCTGACTTAGACCCATAGCCATACTGATGAGTCCTAGTAGGACGAAACGTATATGGATTGGTCATGGTCAGACTGAGGAAACAGTTTCAAGATTTTCCTTTTTTTTTCACCGGGAGGATTATCCACGAACTTGTTGTAGACGATATGGTGACCAATGGTAGTAGTCTTTCACTAGATTGATGGGAATTTCGATCCTAAGATTGACAAATCCTGCCGATAGATGGCGCTATGTACTACAACAGTTAACATTTCATTTACTTGTCAGCTTGACACTAACCCACTTGGAACTGTTCTCTTCAGTCTTCAGTCTGACTTAGACCCATAGCCATACTGATGAGTCCTAGTAGGACGAAACGTATATGGATTGGTCATGGTCAGACTGAGGAAACAGTTTCAAGATTTTCCTTTTTTTTTCACCGGGAGGATTATCCACGAACTTGTTGTAGACGATATGGTGACCAATGGTAGTAGTCTTTCACTAGATTGATGGGAATTTCGATCCTAAGATTGACAAATCCTGCCGATAGATGGCGCTATGTACTACAACAGTTAACATTACTAACTAAACTAATCAATTCATGTTTGCTGACTGGGAAAATGAGTACTCATTGCTGTTCAGGAGCGCTTGGTTTGGGTGAGTTTGCCAACTTTTTAGAGCCGGTACCAGTGATTCTGGTTATACAGTTAATATAGATCAGTGGGTCCGACTAACTTTTTTAGTAATTTAATTCGATGACGAAAGAATTTGTCACAGCTCTTGTCTGGGTAAAACGATCCCCCGTTAATCTATACAAGGTAAAAAAATGTCCATTTATATAACAATATACAATTTTGTCAGAGCATTTAGATGACAGTTACAATGTCACTTGTCAATATTGACACTCTTGACAGACGTTATTATGTCACCAACCTCTCATAAAAAACAACTCCATCATAAAAATCGTTTATTTTACAATTTAAATAAAGAAAATAAATCTACAATCAATGACAACAACAAAAATAAATAAATCTATACAGGACAAAGGAACAAGTTACAACTATGTACACATAATTAAAGACAAATACGAATAGTTAAAATTTGGAAATGCTCTCTGTGCTGCAGGTAGAAATTCACAATTTCGTATACATGATGAGTGGTCGCGAAAATATAGTGAATGATATGACACTTTACAAAATATGTTTAAAGTCGTTGTTTAAAACCCTAAGAGTGTTTTTGTACACTAATTAGCAAAAGACCCCTATATACACTAGATTACTCTAACTTTAGAATCCCAGCTTTCAGCGATATGTATACTTCAGTTTTGTTAAATTTGTAGATATGTAGTAAGAGAAAATGCCAAAAATGTGCGATGGATAAATACATGATCACAGATGACACAGTACTGGAGTACTATACTGGTATATATTACATAGTCTTTGGCTTGAAAAACAATTGCACTAAACTCATAGGCTATGAGCAACAGTGTCGGTCACTTCCTGCTATTTGGTTGGGCCCACCAAGCCGTAGGATTGGCTGCACGACAGTCCAAAAGGGTTCATCGACATCAGGGACATTCCTGCAAAAAGTTTACTGTACTGCCAAGTGGTGCCACCCTGTAACGTTCTGATGATGGAACAGCGCTGGCGCTGGCGATTCTGTACCCTTCAAAACAGGGGCAAATGCGCTTTTTTCACAAGCTACAAAGCAATTATGAAAAATGTATGGTTAACCATGCACACTCACTTGTTGTTGAATTGAACCCTGGACTGCTTGGCAGCATGGTGTTGGGGGTGGCACCTCCATAACCCATCTGGCCTCCATAGGAATTGGAGGAATGTGGGGTGGAGGCGTTGGAGCAGTAACCTCTCGGACTGACACTGCTGCTTTGAGCCCTTGCGTACTCATCTAGAAGAAAAACCCTATAGGTAAAAATGGTGTCAGTAAAAGAGGTCACACGAACGGTACTAGACATGCAAATAAGGCAAAGAAGGAACTGATCGAACCTTCCGTCCACTGACCGTTTCCTGTGTCTTGCACGCTGACCGCTAGTTGGCCGGTGTAGGCGTTGAACGAGGTGGCCATGCCGTTGTTGGCCATGGTGGGTGACCTGGGGGCGGACAACGATAGTTGGTTGTTGCGCGGCATTGAATATAAGGCTTCCGCCAGGTCTGCTGCCCGTTTCAGAATGATTTCCTTGGGCAACTTCTCCGGATCCCCTGGATGTCTTGGTATTAGCTTCTGCAGTCGTTGAAACCCATAGTCTATTGTTGGTTCATTCAGGGCTACATGCAACCATTTGTTAAGACAAGGTTTCCGTAAGGTTGTAAAATACTTACATACATAGACAAAACGTCCCGGCGCTCCTTTGCAGAACTGCTTGGACTTGTACGACAAGGTCACCTCCACCACCCCCGGTATATGTCGGGGCGGCGTCTGTACTCTGATGGCATGTGGTGTAATCAGCTCGCTCCACACCAACATAGTTCCAAAAACCACCTGCAGTCCGTCAAAGAAGTTATCGCCAACTATAATGACGGTGGATCCTCCAGCAGTCCATCCTTCGCTGGGGCTGATGGCTTTTATACAGGGAGTAGCCACCGGCAGAGGCGGATATAGGCCAGGAAATTGGCCTACTTGAAGGATAACAGTCATTAGTGAAATCAGACAGACAAAACGGAACACGGATTGAACGAAAAGGGGAATTAAGACAACAGATAAACTGGCGTTTGTTCAGCGAGTTGAGACTAATAGAGAGGCGGCGGGAGTTTTTGCAAGGGTAACGATAACGTCAACTAGTAATTCAAACTAGGATTTTGTGAGTTTTTTTTGTCATAGTGTTGTCAACTTTCCCAGAAAAAAAAAATCATGCATAAATACGATAAGTTTGGGGTAAAACCAAAAGAATACGGTCTGCTGTCAATGCGATGTCTTCGATTGTTTCGTTATTTTACTGATTCTGTCAAGAAACTCCATAGGTTCGGAGTAGAACCAAAAGAATACGGTCTGCTGTCATGGTGAATTCTTTGATTATATCATGGAGGTAGAATGATTCTATCTCGATGGATTATATAAATTTATTATATTATCGATTCTGTCAAAAAACACGATGAGTTCGGAATAGAGCCAAAAGAAAACGGTCTGCTGTCATTGCGATTTCGTTGATTGTCTCATTATTTTATCGATTCGATACGATGAATTCGTAGTCAAACCAAAAGAATACGGTCTGCTGTCATAGTGAATTCTTCGATTGTTTTATTATATTATCGATTTTGTCAAAAAACACGATGAATTCGAAGTAGAACCAAAAGAATACGGTCTGCTGTCATTGCAAGGACATCAATTGTTTCATTATTATTAGTCTGTCAAGAAACACGATATGTTTGGAGTAGAACCAAAAGAACAGTGAAAAAGATTTTTGGCTTAAAATAACCAAACAATTGATTCCACGATACGCCACTGTCCTCAAACTTAATCTTAGCAATAGAGTTACACGGAACAGTTCCGCAACATCCTCCACTGAACTGAATCGGAAGTAGCAAGTCAATTCCAACTTTCCCCGAAAAAAATTTGTATGCATAAACCTTATCGGCACAATCAAGGGGCGGCATTTTTTCGACTGCCGCCTCATTTCGCATTCATATTGACCAAAAAATCTTACCCTCTGTGGGATCCAGTCTTTTTGCTCTTCGGCCATGTTTGGAGTTGTTGTGCACGAACATGTTGTCGGATATGGCTAAAAGTGGTCCGTCCACGGATACCTGTGTGGAAATCACCACCTGCAATGGAACATGGAATCAGCGATAGTTCTTTATTGCACAGCTAATTGGCTAAATCGTAGCTTGTCTTGGAAAGCGGCTTACAGCTTGGAGTTAATTTAGCTTCGCGAGCAGCAGGATTTCATTAAGCCTAACACTAAGACGATGGTGGATTTTAATCACTGCGTACTGAGTTTCTGTACATTTATTTATACTTTATTAATCAATTAGTTGAGTTTTTTGAATATCACATGATAAGTGGATTAAAAATACCTACTAATTCCGGAATTACATAATCATAGAAGTGTATAGGTATGACGGTCTGGTAAAGATAAAAAATAAATTTGATTCCGAAAAAGTATAGGAAACTTTCTGGCGCAGTCTCCCATAACAAAAGAGATAATACACGACATCCTTCCAATCCCAATATTAATACCAACGACTTCCGTGTCATTTGTTTCCAGAAAACTCCCCATCCAAAGACGGATCTCCGGATCCAATTTTCCAGAGGCCATTTTCCTGGAGCGGCCATTCATATCGGCACCGGAGTTTTAGACCTGGGCTAAATATTGAATTTATGGTGCCATATTCCCGGCTTTCTATGATGAAAGTAGCTGAGATAAAAGATGAGATTCTCCTCGGAGATGAAAAACAATTTGCCACGTGATTGATGACGTATCATAGACATTTAGATGAAAAGCAACTTTGATCAACTCTTTGAATCAAATTTCTAATATAGTGTCCTCAGCCATCATATTCTCTCCCCCTAATCTTGGCCCCCCTTTTCGATGGCCGCCCCATATCGAACGGCGTGTGCCGGCGAAAAGTCCCCCCCTGCACCACAACCCCCGCTTCTGCGTCCCCATGGGAACGCGTACGGGGAACCCCTTTGGGGAGCGCGTGCGTCCCTCGGGAGATGTCTGTCTTGAAATGCACTCTTTGGACGCTTCAGTCATATTGCGAAAGTCCAAAGGGATGGTTTGTCGTTTTCGAGAAGGGTCAATGATATTATAAATCGTTGCTCAACCAATGCACTTGAACCGTAGATTTAACAATAAACAAACTTTAACAAGAATCGGTTGTTCAAGTGTAACGAGACTTTTGAATTTTCGAAATCAATTCCACATCCCTCAAGTTCATTGATATTTATACCGGACTAGTATAGGAAGATCTGCAACCCTTGAATAACATTTAAAAGTGAAATTTCGGATTTTGCCACACTGGGAAGTCTGGCAACAATGCCGATATCACTACTCAATTCCGCATACACAAAAATACACAATGACCAACGCAGATTTATAAAGGTCTTTCGAAAATCCAAGATTTTATAAAACAATTTTGCAAATTTAAAGGGATACATGCTTAATCTTACCAGATTCAGCATGCTCACTACAAAATTGGCAAAATCTGACAACAGTGCCAAAGTCACTATCGAATTCCGCATACCCAAAAACCCCCAAGTACCAAATTTTATAAACGCAGCTTTAAAGGTCTTTCGGATATCTAAATTTGTTAAAAAATCTTGCCATTTTAAAGGGATTTTGATATTTTAACAGATGCTCACAACAAAATTGGGGAAATCTGACAACAGTGCTAATGTCACTATCGAATAATTCCAAGTACCAAATTTTGTATAGAGGTCTTCCGGACATCCAAGACTTGGTTAAACAATCTTGCCACTTCAAAGGGATATAAATATTGTAGAAAATGCTCACAACAAAATTAGGAAAATCTGACAACATTGCCAATATCACTATCGAATTCTTCATACAAATAAACCCCTAATTACCAATTTTTTTTCGGACATAAAGGAATTGGTCTTAGAAGGGTCAACTATACCATCAATAGTTGCTCAACCAACGAACTTGAACCATACAACAAACAATATTTAACCAGAATCGGTTGTTATTGTTGCAAACCCACTATATAAACTTTAGTCAAACCATGTAGCATCATCAGTTTACAACCATGGCTCAGCTACAGCACCTCTTGGTACTCCTCACTGCAACCATGGTAAGTCACACAACCCCTCAACAATTAACTACTTAAAAATAGACGTTACAGTGCTCCTCTCGCACCATCAGACCAATCCACAGCCCTCTAACTCTGTCCAAGGACCTTATCAAAGAATTAGCCACCACCAGGCCTTTAGACCTCATCAAAGAACCAGGCACCAAAAGCCCCATAACTCTGTCCAGGGACCTCCTCAAAGAACTAGACACCAATCAAACCAGCACCATCGAGAAAACCACACTCAACAACTCCATGGAAATTTGTTGGCACAACATCGTCTACGTCAATGACACTCACGGCAACCACCTCCACGCCTGGCGCACCTACAAGGTCACTTTCCAGACTCCCACAACGGAAGCATCAACTTCCTCTCAAAAAGAGTACAAGAAATACGGAGTGGTCCCTGAGGGCAACGACAAGACCATGGAAACAGAGTTTGAGGTGGTTAGCAAAACTCCCAGCACTGTCATCAGCAAACATGTAGTAACCCATTGTGGTAAAGGGCAGTATTTATTCAAGTCGTACCAGAAGTCAAATGTTGGTAAGACGGTGGTGATTAGGCTTACCAACAACTCGTTGGACTTGAGTGAAGATTGTCAGAGTCCAGTGACTGAGGTAACGGACAGTGTTGTTGGTAAAGGAAATTCGGTTTTTGAAAAAGCTGCACCAATCGATGGAGTCACTATTGGTGATTCTGGTGTCACTAGGTCGTCAGTTCGTGGTTCTGGTGTCAATAGGTCACTAGTTGGTGATTCTGGTGATCATGCTCCAGTCATGGAGCCCAAGAAAGACGTAGTTGGTCAGTCGTGTTCCTCAATTCTAACCAAGGTTCTTACAGGTATGTTTTACACCTTTTGTAGCTAGTTTTACAAAGTTGTTGCAGGAAGTATCCTGCCCGACATTTGCAAGCTGCAGAAGGACGAAAAAATACTTTTTCAAGGAGAGATTCTAGTGAGCAAGAAGTACTTCGACGTCAAAAACGACACACTAGTGGTAAAGCCGTGGTTTGTGATTCGTGAAAACACCGAAATTGCTTCAACTGATTTAAAGTACCAAAGTAATAATGGTACCACATTGACTATGTTGTAACTCACCTGAAACCTGCGCATGTCCCGTGGATTGCCGGCGTTCTTCAAGCAGTTCTGGTTGCACTTCAGGAAGAATTTCAGGAAAAATCTGTAATTAAATAAAGGATTAATTTATGACTGATGATGTGGATAAATGGCAATTTGTTTGAAAAAAGGCAGACGTCCAAATGGGCAATGAATTATAACTGTGTGTTTTTTCCGGGCGGAAGCTGGAAAAATTGATTGGGAGTTTTGGTATAGTGACTAGAAATTCACTAAATTCACCTTTCCAAAGGATTTATAATTAGCAAAGCCCTCACCTTTGTCCTTTTATGTAATCAACAAACCATCACGTACAACAACAAAGTTACAACTAATAAAAGTCCCATATAGATTGCTCAAGTCCCATTGCAAAAACTCCACATATTGACCTGTCGATTGTTTTGTGAATTTCCTCGAAAAAAAAACAACAGTTGATACGGGAAAACGCCATTTATTTGACCCGCTTTGCGTAATAATTTATGAATCGGCTTTTCAATTTGCTACAAATACCACAAAAATCCCCATCAAATTGGGTTAATTAACTGAAATTGTTGCGGAGATGGGAAAATCGATTTTTGGAACTGCTTGAAATTATGATTTGAAGGCTATATTTCAGTGGAAAAATCGATCGATATCGATAATTTGAGCACAGCCTACTTGTTCGATAATTATATTGCAAATTATAAGAACATCTCTATAAACCAATCAGAAAACATTGATATTAACACTAACAAGAATAATTTTATCTATATAATATAATTATTGTTATTAATCGATATCGTAATAATTGAATACTTGAAAACGTAAAATTATCCGTATACACTGTCGATATCGATAATATTGTAGGTATAGTTTTCTGTAAACAAACAACGGACGGTAAGAGACTATTTCGAATAAGATTCGAAATGTCGATATCGATATATTATGAAGGTGTTCCTGCACTGAATTAGATCGAATTCTTTACTGGCATGAAAATATCGATATACAAAACGATGGATGAATATTTTCGTGATCCTCAAAACGACGAATTTCAATGATATCGATACCTAATATTCTGTTATGATAATTCATACAAGTATTACAAGTTCTTTGTAGAATCAGAATATTTAGACAGGAATTAAAATTGTCGATATCGGTAATACTGGAGACTGATTAGTATAATATTATTGGCATTAATGTCGATATCGACGTGATCGTGTGCTAGTCATAAATACTTCTATTTCCATTAGTCTCTGATTTATTGATATTTTTGTGGGCAAACTTTTTTGTCTAAATTTTCCTAAAAACCTAAACAACCTGCTAACGAGGGATGAATTATGTCGATAGTTCCTGATTGCAAAAATAACCGATGGGTAAGTATTGAACAAAACGAGAGATAAAATTGTTGCTATAAATAACACCCTGTTATAAATTTTCGTAGAAATGGGAAAATCGATACGGAAGCACTTTACGACAGATAAAACGATATCGATACACTGCCACACCTACACATATACCAAGATCCCTGTTTGAAATAAATCGATACGAGGGCTTATTTGAATCGGATTCTTGATGAATGTGTCGATATCGATAATATTAATTTGGGTATATTGTTCTTCGTGAAATAAACAACTGTAAAAAATGAATTCGGTAAAATCAAATTCTTTATTGACATGAAAATATCGATACAAAACTATGGATGAAGATTGTCGCTATCGTATTGTTTCATAAAAAGGGAAAGAAATTGAAATAAGTGATAGCAGAATTGTCGATATCGATTTTGAGTTTTAAATTAGCAAAACAATCGATACAAAGGATGAATTAAAATAAGATTATTTATGTATTATCCTATAAAAGATTTTAGGAAAGATACACACTATCGATATTGATACATTCAAATCGATTAGAACTGAATTTATTTGATTCAATACTATAATTGAAATGAAAAAATCGATACGCAAACCTTCCCCTATTCCCATTTTTATGAATATAACGAAATCGATTCTGTTGATATCGATAATATGGTCGTAGGTATTGTTCTTCGTAAAAAAAACAACGGTGTAAACAAATTCGGTGATTACATACAAATTCTGCATTAACATGGAAATGTCGATATAAAAGGATGGATGAATAAAGGTATCGATAATATTGTGTCATAATAAGAAACGACTATGAGTGATTGTCGATTTTAGATGATAAAAAATCGATACAAAACTACAAATTTCATCGATATCGATGTTACTTTGTTATACAGAGTGTTTCCTAACCTCTGTGACAAAATGAAAGGGGTGATTCTTCGCTTGATTTTAAAACGAAAATGTGGTATAACTTTTTTTCGAATTTCGCTTTGTTTCCAAAATACAGGGTGTTTAATTTTTTTTATTATTATTATTTATTTTTATTTATTTTTTTTTATTTATTTAGTGTTTTTGAATTCTCCATAAAAATGATTATAATTGATTGCTGTATTTGTTAGAAAATTCAACATCAGCGATAAAATTACTTTTTGCGTCAAAACTCACTCAACTAGATTTAATTTTTTATCTCAAAAATTAGGCAAGATACGATAAAAATTCAGAAGATCAAAAAGTTGCGTTTTTAGTTGAATAACTTGAAAAAATAATGAAAATGACACAAAAAGTCAGTGACGTACATTTTTTTCCCAATAATATTGGTTGGAGTGCCGCTCGGGACGCCACTGTATTCCATAATTTTTATTTGTTCATGGCAAAATGAGCCCGTTATTACTATAAATACCGTTACCAAACTTCAACAAAATCGAGTAAAAGATAAATTAATTAAAAATAAAAAACTAATCAAAAAAAAAATTAAACACCCTGTATTTTGGAAACAAAGCGAAATTCGAAAAAAAGTTATACCACATTTTTGTCTTAAAATTAAGCGAAGAATCACCCCTTTTATTTTGTCACAGAGGTTAGGAAACACCCTGTATAAACATACACGCGTCGATACGAAACTTCTCGAGACAGATAAAAACTGTCAATTGAAATGAGAAAATCGATACGGAATTCATCAAAGACGAAGTTAGTTGATAGTAATAATATGTACTGATAAGGCTAAAATTCCTCGTTGAAATAAAAAATCGATACGAGAGAAATAACGTGGAGAAATCGACTTGATCGATATCGATATTATACTTTGTAATTATTCTATTTTCCTGTAATTGCTGCCGTAATTTTTTTTTTTTAAATATGCAAAAAAAATATCACAAACCACAATAATGCGCATCTATATCATGAAACTATTTTCACAACACGTTAATTGACCTCCCATAACTCAGGATTTTTTCCAATCTCCACAAAAACGTCAACAAAGCGATTCCCTTTTCATTCCTGCGAACCGATACCACTTCATAAATCTGTCAATTCGGTACATCGCAGGTTTTTCATCCAGTACACGGTACTGGACATTCTTCAAGTTCCTCAGTACTGATCGCTTTTATCGCAGCGGTCAGATAAATGATTTTTTAACAAATATTTAGGTTAAGAACCTCAAAGCTTTCAAAACAGCATAAGGCTTACGACAAACGACAAGAGCCCGAGGACATATGGACCTCTTGGCTAATAAAATAATAGTGAGGGGGATCCAACGTTACATATTTATTCAAAGGCTCCGTCGTCCTGCTGTTAATGTTTGGGTGATCCTGCGGGTTAGACTGGCAGCAAATTGGAAGGCAGGGGATCATAGTTGGGGGTGTTTAAGCTCATTTTGCGAGCACAATACTGTGAAATAATTGCTAGTTGAGCTGCAGATATTAATATAGATTGGGGCGTAATAACACTAAAAAATTGCATATTTTGTCGATTGTGATATCAGTAAGGACGAGAGTTAGTTAGTTACAAAGAGCACAAAAAACCCTACAAAATGCTATTTTTCTCACAAAAATTGGTTGATAAACAACGAAGTAACAGCGACTCAAAAAATTCAATAAAACCGTTGCTGAGATACTGACATAAACTTTAGAACGCAATAACTCAGTTATTTATTGACG
Source organism: Orchestes rusci (assembly GCA_958502075.1). NCBI lineage: Eukaryota > Metazoa > Arthropoda > Insecta > Coleoptera > Curculionidae > Orchestes > Orchestes rusci. The sequence goes on along the minus strand of OY293308.1, from coordinate 712,802 downwards.
GATTTTGATGCGAAAAAAATAGTTTAAGAGGGAATTTTGTCCTCTATTCATGGCAGCATATCAAAAAATTATAATGTTAGTGAATATGCTCTATATAATCAAAATAGAGAATGACGAAATGGGCCAGTTCAAAAAGTCTTAAAAAGAACCCTACAAAATACTTTTTTTTCTGATTAAAATCTTTACTCCTCAATGTCTCCTTAAACAGTCACAATAATCTAAAAAATCAATGCTATAAGATAATATACAGGGTGAATTAATTGTCCAAAATGATATAGAGAAAGTTCAAAAATTCCTCCAAACTCTCCCCAGGGAGAAAGATTGGGAGGAATTACTCTCCTTAAACAGTCTTAATGATCTAAAAAGTCAAAGCTACAAGATAATATACAGGGTGAATTAATTGTCCAAAATGTTATAGAGAAAATTCAAAAATGCCTCCAAACTCGCCCGGAGGAGGTAGATGATTGAAAATAGGAGAAATAACTACTCAATGCCTCCTTAAACAGCTTTAATAATCTGGGTGATCAAATCCATAAGCAAAGATACAGGGTGAATTGATTTACAGGTCCTTGACAAAATGTTAAAAACCAGAATTCAAAAATTCTTCCAAACTCTCTCTGAAGAGGTAGATGGTTGAAACTGGAGAGAATTGCTCCTCAAAGCCTCCTTAAATGGTCACAATAATCCAAGAAGACAAATCTACAAAATAATTTAGAGGTCTTTGTCCAAAATCTTTTGAAGAAAATTCAAAAATTCCTCCAAACTCTCCCTGAGGAGGTAGTTGGTTGAAACTGGGAGGAATTACTCCTCAATGCCTCCTTGAACAGTCACAATAATCTAAGAAGTCAAATTCACAAGATGATATAGAGGGTGAATTAATTTACAGGTCCTTGCCCACACAAAAACTTCTCCAAACTCTTCCTGATGAAGAGGAAGATTGTTGAAACTAGAAATAATTACTTCTCGATGCCTCCTTAAATAGTCACAATAATCCAAGAAGACAAATCTACAAAATAATTTACAGGGTGAATTAATTTAGAGGTCTTTGTCCAAAATCTTTTGAAGAAAATTCAAAAATTCCTCCAAACTCTCCTTGAGGGGGTAGTTGGTTGAAACTAGGAGGAATTACTCCTCAATGCCTCCTTGAACAGTCACAATAATCTAAGAAGTCAAATTCACAAGATGATATAGAGGGTGAATTAATTTACAGGTCCTTGCTCACACAAAAACTTCTCCAAACTCTCCCTGAAGAGGAAGATTGTTGAAACTAGAAATGATTACTTCTCGATGCCTCCTCAAATAGTCACAATAATCTAAGAAGTCAAATCTACAAAATAATTTACAGGGTGAATTAATTTAGAGGTCTTTGTCCAAAATCTTTTGAAGAAAATTCAAAAATTCCTCCAAACTCTCCTTGAGGGGGTAGTTGGTTGAAACTAGGAGGAATTACTCCTCAATGCCTCCTTGAACAGTCACAATAATCTAAGAAGTCAAATTCACAAGATGATATAGAGGGTGAATTAATTTACAGGTCCTTGCTCACACAAAAACTTCTCCAAACTCTCCCTGAAGAGGAAGATTGTTGAAACTAGAAATGATTACTTCTCGATGCCTCCTCAAATAGTCACAATAATCTAAGAAGTCAAATCTACAAAATAATTTACAGGGTGAATTAATTTAGAGGTCTTTGTCCAAAATCTTTTGAAGAAAATTCAAAAATTCCTCCAAACTCTCCCTGAGGACGTAGTTGGTTGAAACTGGGAGGAATTACTCCTCAATGCCTCTTTGAACAGTCACAATAATCTAAGAAGTCAAATTCACAAGATGATATACAGAGTGAATTAATTTACAGGTCCTTGCCCACACAAAAACTTCTCCAAACTCTCCCTGAAGAGGAAGATTGTTGAAACTAGAAATAATTACTTCTCGATGCCTCCTTAAATAGTCACAATAATCTAAGAAGTCAAATCTACAAAATAATTTACAGGGTGAATTAATTTAGAGGTCTTTGTCCAAAATCTTTTGAAGAAAATTCAAAAATTCCTCCAAACTCTCCCTGAGGACGTAGTTGGTTGAAACTGGGAGGAATTACTCCTCAATGCCTCTTTGAACAGTCACAATAATCTAAGAAGTCAAATTCACAAGATGATATACAGAGTGAATTAATTCACAGGTCCTTGCCCACACAAAAACTTCTCCAAACTCTCCCTGAAGAGGAAGATTGTTGAAACTAGAAATAATTACTTCTCGATGCCTCCTTAAATAGTCACAATAATCCAAGAAGAAAAATCTACAAAATAATTTACAGGGTGAATTAATTTAGAGGTCTTTGTCCAAAATCTTTTAAAGAAAATTCAAAAATTCCTCCAAATTCTCCCTGAGGAGGTAGTTGGTTGAAACTGGGAGGAATTACTCCTCAATGCCTCCTTGAACAGTCACAATAATCTAAGAAGTCAAATTCACAAGATGATATACAGAGTGAATTAATTTACAGGTCCTTGCCCACACAAAAACTTCTCCAAACTCTCCCTGAAGAGGAAGATTGTTGAAACTAGAAAAAATCACTTCTCAATGTCTCCTTAAATAGTCACAATAATCTAAGAAGACAAATCTACAAAATAATTTACAGGGTGAATTAATTTAGAGGTCTTTGTCCAAACTCTTTTAAAAAAAATTCAAAAATTCCTCCAAACTATCCCTGAGGAGGTAGTTGGTTGAAACTAGGAGGAATTACTCCTCAATGCCTCCTTGAACAGTCACAATAATCTAAGAAGTCAAATTCACAAGATGATATACAGGGTGAATCAATTTACAGGTCCTTGCCCACACAAAAACTCCTCCAAACTCTCCCTGAAGAGGAAGATTGTTGAAACTAGAAATGATTACTTCTCGATGCCTCCTTAAATAGTCACAATAATCCAAGAAGACAAATCTACAAAATAATTTACAGGGTGAATTAATTTAGAGGTCTTTGTCCAAAATCTTTTGAAGAAAATTCAAAAATTCCTCCAAACTCTCCCTGAGGAGGTGGTTGGTTGAAACTGGGAGGAATTACTCCTCAATGCCTTCTTGAACAGTCACAATAATCTAAGAAGTCAAATTCACAAGATGATATAGAGGGTGAATTAATTTACAGGTCCTTGCCTACACAAAAACTTCTCCAAACTCTCCCTGAAGAGGAAGATTGTTGAAACTAGAAATAATTACTTCTCGATGCCTCCTTAAATAGTCACAATAATCTAAGAAGTCAAATCTACAAAATAATTTACAGGGTGAATTAATTTAGAGGTCTTTGTCCAAAATCTTTTGAAGAAAATTCAAAAATTCCTCCAAACTCTCTCTGAGGAGGTAGTTGGTTGAAACTGGGAGGAATTACTCCTCAATGCCTCCTTGAACAGTCACAATAATCTAAGAAGTCAAATTCACAAGATGATATACAGGGTGAATTAATTTACAGGTCCTTGCAGACACAAAAACTTCTCCAAACTATCCCTGAAGAGGAAGATTGTTGAAACTAGAAATAATTACTTCTCGGTGCCTCCTTAAATAGTCACAATAATCTAAGAAGTCAAATCTACAAAATAATTTACAGGGTGAATTAATTTAGAGGTCTTTGTCCAAAATCTTTTGAAGAAAATTCAAAAATTCCTCCAAATTCTCCCTGAGGAGGTAGTTGGTTGAAACTGGGAGGAATCACTCCTCAATGCCTCCTTGAACAGTCACAATAATCTAAGAAGTCAAATTCACAAGATGATATAGAGGGTGAATTAATTTACAGGTCCTTGCCCACACAAAAACTTCTCCAAACTCTCCCTGAAGAGGAAGATTGTTGAAACTAGAAATGATTACTTCTCGATGCCTCCTTAAATAGTCACAATAATCCAAGAAGACAAATCTACAAAATAATTTACAGGGTGAATTAATTTAGAGGTCTTTGTCCAAAATCTTTTGAAGAAAATTCAAAAATTCCTCCAAACTATCCCTGCGGAGGTAGTTGGTTGAAACTGGGAGGAATCACTCCTCAATGCCTCTTTGAACAGTCACAATAATCTAAGAAGTCAAATTCACAAGATGATATACAGGGTGAATCAATTTACAGGTCCTTGCCCACACAAAAACTCCTCCAAACTCTCCCTGAAGAGGAAGATTGTTGAAACTAGAAATAATTACTTCTCGATGCCTCCTTAAATAGTCACAATAATCCAAGAAGACAAATCTACAAAATAATCTACAGGGTGATTTAATTCACAGGTCTTGGTCCAAAATCTTTCAAAGAAAATTCAAAAATTCCTCCAAACTCTCCCTGAGGAGGTAGTTGGTTGAAACTAGGAGGAATTACTCCTCAATGCCTCCTTGAACAGTCACAATAATCTAAGAAGTCAAATTCACAAGATGATATACAGGGTGAATCAATTTACAGGTCCTTGCCCACACAAAAACTCCTCCAAACTCTCCCTGAAGAGGAAGATTGTTGAAACTAGAAATAATTACTTCTCGATGCCTCCTCAAATAGTCACAATAATCCAAGAAGACAAATCTACAAAATAATTTACAGGGTGAATTAATTTAGAGGTCTTTGTCCAAAATCTTTTGAAGAAAATTCAAAAATTCCTCCAAACTCTCCCTGAGGAGGTAGTTGGTTGAAACTGGGAGGAATTACTCCTCAATGCCTTCTTGAACAGTCACAATAATCTAAGAAGTCAAATTCACAAGATGATATACAGGGTGAATCAATTTACAGGTCCTTGCCCACACAAAAACTCCTCCAAACTCTCCCTGAAGAGGAAGATTGTTGAAACTAGAAATAATTACTTCTCGATGCCTCCTTAAATACTCACAATAATCTAAGAAGTCAAATCTACAAAATAATTTACAGGGTGAATTAATTTAGAGGTCTTTGTCCAAAATCTTTTGAAGAAAATTCAAAAATTCCTCCAAACTCTCTCTGAGGAGGTAGTTGGTTGAAACTGGGAGGAATTACTCCTCAATGCCTCCTTGAACAGTCACAATAATCTAAGAAGTCAAATTCACAAGATGATATAGAGGGTGAATTAATTTACAGGTCCTTGCCCACAAAAAAACTTCTCCAAACTCTCCCTGAAGAGGAAGATTGTTGAAACTAGAAATGATTACTTCTCGATGCCTCCTTAAATAGTCACAATAATCCAAGAAGACAAATCTACAAAATAATTTACAGGGTGAATTAATTTAGAGGTCTTTGTCCAAAATCTTTTAAAGAAAATTCAAAAATTCCTCCAAACACTCCCTGAGGAGGTAGAGGGTTGAAACTAGAAATAATTACTTTTCATTGCCTCCTTTAATAGTCACAATAATCCGAATAGTCAGCTCCATAATCAAAAATACAGGGTGAATCATATTACAGATCCTTGCCCAAAATATTAAAAAGAAAATTTAAAAAATCTCCAAACTCTCCCTCGGGAGGTAGATGGTTGAAACTAGGCGAAATTACTCCTCGATCTCTCCTTAAATAGCCAAAATAATTTGAGAAGTCAGATTCATAAGCAAAAATGCAGGGTGGTCGTCTCCAAAAATGTTAAAAATGAAATTAAAAAATTCCTCTAAACTCTCCCTGAGAAGAAGATGGTTGAAACTAGAAGGAATAACTCCTCAATACCTCCTTTTAACAATCACAATAATCTGCGAAGTCAGAAATACAGGGTGGATTAATTTGCAGGTCCACTATTTATTGATATAAAGAAATTTCAATGTCATTTAATATGCTCTTCTCAGAGTAAAGAATGACGAGGGTAAGTAGATTAGAAAGGTCACCAAAGCCCTGCAAAATGCTGTTTTTTTCGTTAAAATCGGTTCATAAATAACGAAATAACAGCAAATCAAAAAATTTCCTGAACCCGTTGTTGAGATACTGACAAAAATTTCAAAACGCCACAGCTCGGTTATTTATTGACGGATCTTGACGCGGAAAAAACAGTTTCAAAGAAAATTTTGTCCTCTATGCAGCTAGGTATTCATCAATGGACAGGAGGAAGATTATTTTTTTTTATCGTCCAATTAAATAAATCATCGATAAATGCGTGCATGTTAACATCCACTTGCGATTAACAAAATTGGAAATAATATCAATTTGTCTCATTCGGGATCAAGTGGAAGTTGCCCATCCCTTTCCTTTAGCACACGCGACCCTTCAATAAAAAAAGAAACCCATTTTGTATAAACTTGTCCGACATAATCGCTACAAGTCAGGCGATAGTCTAATAGTCTAATCTCGCCAGATAAGGCATTTGACATTTTCTCTTGATTCTTGATGGCCAACTGGTTGCCAAGAGAATGTCAATCTATCGACCATATTTCCGAAAATCCAATACAATAATGGTAATCCACCCCTCGAGCCAATATTTACAAACAATACGCATACCAGGCTAATTGAAATGCCCAAAATACTCCCGGGTGGTATTCCCGTGGGACGTTGCCGCTTTAATCATTTTTGTTTTAACCTGCAGGGGGTGATTTTTGGAGTTCTTTGGCGGTTAATCTAGCCGACCGCAAAAATACTTTGGCCTTGATGTGTATAAGTCCCTTTTTGTCAATATATGACCAACAGGGATATTTTATTGAAAAATTCTTTTATACTTGCTTGTTGCTCAGAATTCTCAAATGTCATAGATATACACCCAATGTTGTGTAACATTTTTATTTATTTTGTCAGTTTAGGTTGAATATTTCTTTGTATAACAGCACAAAATGTGATCGAGTGTAATAATGGGGGGTGACCTTATTAATACGCACCAGCGTGATAAATAGGTAGAGAAAAACGTATCCCTTACTGGACAAAAACTGAGATAAGGGTCCTAATGGCCGGGAAAATAGGCGTGAATCAGCAGTATTGTAAAAGATTTATGCTTAACGTCTTGGTCAATGAGAATAATGATGATGATTTCACCTTCACCATCAAGATAAATGTCAATAAACTATTAATTAAGTCAAATATACAGGGTGTCTCACGGTCTATGGTACGTTAGACGTTTACGGATCGACCTGAAAATTTGGCTGAGCCCATAATCGAGTATGATCTATATTTTAAAAATATTTCCAGTTTTGCAGTGTTGCCGCCTCTTTCCAAAAGTCGTATCAACTTTCTTATTTTAAATGGACCACCCTGTATATTATTATTTTTTTGGATTCCTTGACTGATTCTAATCACTTTTGCTTGATATACTCCTATACCTATCGGCAGCGGTTTTCGAGATATAAATTAATTTAGAATATTTTTGTCGTAAAACACATCAGTGGATTGACTTCAATAATTTCGTACTTGAAAACGGTGGAGAGTTGAAATTGCTATGCCGACTAGAGGAAGGTAGGTTTATATGGTTCCAATGGAGAAACCGATCTGTAAATATACAGGGTGCTTCAAATTTATTAATCTTTTTCCTTCACACAAAAATGATAAAAAATCAATTTTTTTAAATGGAACCCCCCGTATATTACTTGAAAAATGAAAAAGCCAATAAATTTCCTTTCAAATGATATCCCATGTTCCTATACCTAAACCTTCAGGATCTACAAGAAAAATGCATTTTACTAAAAAATAATATATATTGGTATAAATGATATGAAACATAATGTAGTTTCTAGGGCAACCTATAGTTGCCAGGTCACATAGTAATAATAATTTATTTTTAGTAACAAACTGCAACTACATTATGTTTCATATCAATAATACCAATATAATTTATTTTTTAGTAAAATGCATTTTTCTTGTAGAACGCTGAAGGTTTAGGTATAGGAACATGGGATACCATTTGAAAGGAAATTTATTGGTCTTTTCATTTTTCAAGTAATATACAGGGGGTTCCATTTGAAAAAATAACTTTTTTATCATTTTTGTGTATAGGAAAAAGATTAATAAATTTGAAGCACCCTGTATATTTACAGATCGGTTTCTCCATTGGAACCATATAAACCTACCTTTCTCTAGTCGGCATAGCAATTTCAACTCTCCACCGTTTTCAAGTACGAAATTATTGAACTCAATCCACTGATGTGTTTTACGACAAAAATATTATAAATTAATTTATATCTCGAAAACAGCTGCCGATAGGTATAGGAGTATATCGAGCAAAAGTGATTAGAATCAGTCAAGGAATCCAAAAAAATAATAATATACAGGGTGGTCCATTGAAAATAAGAAAGTTGCCACGACTTTTGGGTAGAAGCGGCAACACGGCAGAACTGAAAATATTTTTAAAATATAGATTATACTCGATTATGTGCTGAGCCAAATTTTCAGATCGATCCTATGTCTAGTTTTCCGTAAACGTCTAAGGTACCATAGACCGTGAGACACCCTGTATATATACAATAATTTGAGCAGTTTACTGAAATTGAAATATCCTAACATAAATAGAGGACAAAATTCCCTACAAAAATCTTTTTTCCGCAACGAAATCTGTTAGCAAATAATCGAGTTATGGCGTTTTGAAAATTTTGTCAGTATCTCAGAAATAGTTTTATGGAATTTTTCGAGTCGCTGTTGTTTCCTTATTTATGAATCGATTTTGATTAGAAAAAAACCATTTTGTAGGGTTTTTTGTGGTCTTTTTAGCTCTATACATTGATTTGAGCATATTTAATCGATATTCAACTATTATGATACCATATTAACCAACTAACGTACAGTTAAATCATGCATGGGAGTGGATTTCGAACACATGGATATTATCTTTGTAACCAAATACCATCAAACATTAGCGTCAACACAACATTATCACTAATAACAAATTAACAAGACCACCAGGCCTGGGATTTATGTTATTATTGAAATTAACGATACATTTACACGTAGTACACGCATTTAGTTATTTTTATTGTTATGACTCGCCTAGACAACATTCTGCCAGATCAGTTTACTGGAATCGTTATTTTTCAAGTTGACGCTAATGAAGCGCTTATCTTGAGTGGGAACATGGATTGAAATCGGGCTGTGACGCAGTCTCATCATCACCCTGTATAATGAAGTGGAAACACTCAAAACAACCACCCAACCACTTCACATCCCTGTTGACTGGATTAGACATGCATTTCGAAAATTGATTAGATTAATGGATCTATACGAACATTGCTATGCTGGTCACGAACCTTGTTTCTTTCTTGCCCCACGTAATCATTCTTATTTGCAAATTACTTTGATGCATTTAATCAGTTAATGTAGCTGAACGCAGTTTATTGAGCAGAGACGATCTTAAAAGATTTTATTGTTGTTACTAAGTAGCTGACATTATACGGGGGTTTTACTTAACTAGCCAAGCAAGCGGAATGTTTGATTTTGAAAAAAATGTTGATGTAGATTCACTTGTTTTTGCTACCTTTTTCCATATCATAATAATTTTTTTCTAACTCAAACACGATGAAACTTATCAGAAAGTTTCTTATAGCTTTTTTTATAGACAACAAAATTCTCTACAACTTTTATACGGAATAATTTTTCATAGAAAGTACGATGTCTATTATACAGGGCGTCAAACAACTTTATTTGATCAAACATCGACAACAATCTGTATTTGTGTGTATAATTCAACAACGATGAAATTTATCAAAAAGTTTCTCATAGCTTTTTTTATAGGCAACAAAATTCTCGACAACTTTTATACGAAATAATTTTTTATAGAAAGTACGATGTCTATTATACAGGGCGTCAACAAACTTCAATTGATAAAGCTAGACAAAGTCGAACATTGACAACAATCTGTATTTGTGTGTATAACTCAACAACGATGAAACTTATCAAAAAGTTTCTCATAGCTTTTTTTATAGACAACAGAATTCCCTACAACTTTTATAAAAAATAGTTTTTGATAGAAAGTACGATGTCTATTATACAGGGCGTCAACAAACTTCAATAGATAAAACTAGACAACGTCGAACATTGACAACAATCAATATTTGTGTGTATAACTCAACAACGATGAAATTTATCAAAAAGTTTCTTATAGCTTTTTTTAAAGACAACAAAATTTTCTAGAACTTTTATACGAAATAATTTTTTATAGAAAGTACGATGTCTATTATACAGGACGTCAACAAACTTCAATTGATAAAGCTAGACAAAGTCGAACATTGACAACAATCTGTATTTGTGTGTATAACTCAACAACGATGAAACTTATCAAAAAGTTTCTCATAGCTTTTTTTATAGACAACAAAATTCTCAACAACATTTATGGGGAATAATTTTTGATATAAAGTACGATATCTATAATACAGGGCGTCAACAAACTTCAATTGATGAAACTAGACAACTTTGAACATTGACAACAGTCCATATTTGTGTGTATAACTCAACAATGATGAAATTTATCAAAAAGTTTCTTATAGCTTTTTTTATAGGCAATAAAATTCTCTACAACTTTTATACGAAATAATTTTTCATAGAAAGTACGATGTCTATTATACAGGGCGTCAACAAACTTTAATTGATGAAACTAGACAACGTCGAACATTTACAACAATCTGTATTTGTGTGTATAACTCAAATACGATGAAATTTATCAAAAAGTTTTTTATAGCTTTTTTTATAGGCAATAAAATTCTCTACAACTTTTATGAGAAACAATTTTTGATACAAGGTACGATATCTGTTATACAGGGCGTCAACAAACTTCAATTGATGAAACTAGACAACGTCGAACATTGACAACATTCTGTATTTGTGTGTATAACTCAACAACGACGAAATATATCAAAAAGTTTCTTATAGCTTTTTTTATAGACAACAAAATTCTCAACAACATTTATGGGGAATAATTTTTGATATAAAGTACGATATCTATAATACAGGGCGTCAACAAACTTCAATTGATGAAACTAGACAACTTTGAACATTGACAACAGTCCATATTTGTGTGTATAACTCAACAATGATGAAATTTATCAAAAAGTTTCTTATAGCTTTTTTTATAGGCAATAAAATTCTCTACAACTTTTATACGAAATAATTTTTCATAGAAAGTACGATGTCTATTATACAGGGCGTCAACAAACTTTAATTGATGAAACTAGACAACGTCGAACATTTACAACAATCTGTATTTGTGTGTATAACTCAACAACGATGAAATTTATCAAAAAGTTTCTTATAGCTTTTTTTATAGACAACAAAATTCTCTACAACTTTCATATAAAATAATTCTTGATAGAAAGTACGATGTCTATTATACAGGGCGTCAAACAACTTCATTTGATCAAACATCGACAACAATCTGTATTTGTGTGTATAACTCAACAACGACGAAATTTAACAAAAAGTTTCTTATAGCTTTTTTTATAGGCAACAAAATTCTCTACAACTTTTATACAAAATAATGTTTGATAGAGAGTACGATGTCTATTATACAGGGCGTCAAACAACTTTATTTGATCAAACATCGACAACAATCTGTATTTGTGTGTATAACTCAACAACGACGAAATTTAACAAAAAGTTTCTTATAGCTTTTTTTATAGGCAACAAAATTCTCTACAACTTTTATACGAAATAATGTTTGATAGAGAGTACGATGTCTATTATACAGGGCGTCAAACAACTTTATTTGATCAAACATCGACAACAATCTGTATTTGTGTGTATAACTCAACAACGATGAAATTTATCAAAAAGTTTCTTATAGCTTTTTTTATAGACAACAAAATTCTCTACAACTTTCATATAAAATAATTCTTGATAGAAAGTACGATGTCTATTATACAGGGCGTCAAACAACTTCATTTGATCAAACATCGACAACAATCTGTATTTGTGTGTATAACTCAACAACGACGAAATTTAACAAAAAGTTTCTTATAGCTTTTTTTATAGACAACAAAATTCTCTACAACTTTCATATAAAATAATTCTTGATAGAAAGTACGATGTCTATTATACAGGGCGTCAAACAACTTCATTTGATCAAACATCGACAACAATCTGTATTTGTGTGTATAACTCAACAACGACGAAATTTAACAAAAAGTTTCTTATAGCTTTTTTTATAGGCAACAAAATTCTCTACAACTTTTATACGAAATAATGTTTGATAGAGAGTACGAGGTCTATTATACAGGGCGTCAAACAACTTTATTTGATCAAACATCGACAACAATCTGTATTTGTGTGTATAACTCAACAACGACGAAATTTAACAAAAAGTTTCTTATAGCTTTTTTTATAGACAACAAAATTCTCTACAACTTTCATATAAAATAATTCTTGATAGAAAGTACGATATCTATTATACAGGGCGTCAACATACTTTAATTGATGAAACTAGACAACGTCGAACATTGACAACAATCTGTATTTGTGTGTATAACTCAACAACGATGAAATTTATCAAAAAGTTTCTCATAGCTTTTTTTATAGACAACAAAATTCTCTACAACTTTCATAAAAAATAATTCTTGATAGAGAGTACGATGTCTATTATACAGGGCGTCAAACAACTTTATTTGATCAAACATCGACAACAATCTGTATTTGTGTGTATAACTCAACAACGATGAAACTTATCAAAAAGTTTCTCATAATTTTTTTTATAGACAACAAAATTCTCTACAACTTTTATAAGAAATAGTTTTTGATAGAAAGTACGATGTCTATTATACAGGGCGTCAACAAACTTCAATTGATGAAACTAGACAACGTTGAACATTGACAACAATCTGTATTTGTGTGTATAATTCAACAACGATGAAATTTATCAAAAAGTTTCTTATAGCTTTTTTTATAGGCAACAAAATTCTCTACAACTTTTATACGAAATAATTTTTCATAGAAAGTACGATGTCTATTATACAGGGCGTCAACAAACTTTAATTGATGAAACTAGACAACGTCGAACATTTACAACAATCTGTATTTGTGTGTATAACTCAACAACGATGAAATTTATCAAAAAGTTTTTTATAGCTTTTTTTATCGACAACAAAATTCTCAACAACTTTTATGGGAAATAATTTTTGATATAAAGTACGATATCTATAATACAGGGCGTCAACTAACTTTAATTGATGAAACTAGACAACATTGAACATTGACAACATTCTGTATTTGTTTGTATAACTCAACAACGATGAAATTTATCAAAAAGTTTCTTTTAGCTTTTTTTATAGACAACAAAATTCTCTACAACTTTTATGGAAAATAATTTTTGATATAAAGTACGATATCTATAATACAGGGCGTCAACAAACTTCAATTGATGAAACTAGACAACGTCGAACACTGACAACAATCTGTACTTGTGTGTATAACTCAACAACGATGAGATTTATCAAAAAGTTTATTATAGCTTTTTTTGTAGACAATCAAATTTTCTACAACTTTTATGAGAAACAATTTTTGATACAAGGTACGATATCTATTATACAGGGCGTCAACAAACTTCAATTGATGAAACTAGACAACGTCGAACATTGACAACAATCCATATTTGTGTGTATAACTCAACAACGATGAAATTTATCAAAAAGTTTCTTATAGCTTTTTTTATAGACAACAAAATTCTCTACAACTTTTTTGGGAAATAATTTTTGATATAAAGTACGATATCTATAATACAGGGCGTCAACAAACTTTAATTGATGAAACTAGACAACGTCGAACACTGACAACAATCTGTACTTGTGTGTATAACTCAACAACGATGAGATTTATCAAAAAGTTTATTATAGCTTTTTTTGTAGACAATCAAATTTTCTACAACTTTTATGAGAAACAATTTTCGATACAAGGTACGATATCTATTATACAGGGCGTCAACAAACTTCAATTGATGAAACTAGACAACGTCGAACATTGACAACAATCCATATTTGTGTGTATAACTCAACAACGATGAAATTTATCAAAAAGTTTCTTATAGCTTTTTTTATAGACAACAAAATTCTCTACAACTTTGATAGAAGATAATTTTTGATAGAAAGTACGATGTCTATTATACAGGGCGTTAAACAACTTCATTTGATCAAACATCGACAACAATCTGTATTTGTGTGTATAACTCAACAACGATGAAATTTATCAAATAGTTTCTTATAGCTTTTTTTATAGGCAACAAAATTCTCTACAACTTTCATATAAAATAATTCTTGATAGAAAGTACGATGTCTATTATAGAGGGCGTCAACAAACTTCAATAGATAAAACTAGACAACGTCGAACATTGACAACAATCCATATTTGTATGTATAACTCAACAACGATGAAATTCATCAAAAAGTTTCTTATAGCTTTTTTTATAGACAACAAAATTCTCTACAACTTTCATATAAAATAATTCTTGATAGAAAGTACGATGTCTATTATAGAGGGCGTTAAACAACTTCATTTGATCAAACATCGACAACAATCTGTATTTGTGTGTATAACTCAACAACGATGAAATTTATCAAATAGTTTCTTATAGCTTTTTTTATAGGCAACAAAATTCTCTACAACTTTCATATAAAATAATTCTTGATAGAAAGTACGATGTCTATTATAGAGGGAGTCAACAAACTTCAATAGATAAAACTAGACAACGTCGAACATTGACAACAATCCATATTTGTATGTATAACTCAACAACGATGAAATTCATCAAAAAGTTTCTTATAGCTTTTTTTATAGACAACAAAATTCTCTACAACTTTTATAGGAAATAGTTTTTGATAGAAAGTACGATGTCTATTATACAGGGCGTCAACAAACTTCAATTGATGAAACTAGACAACGTCGAGCATTGACAACAATCTGTATTTGTGTGTATAATTCAACAACGATGAAATTTATCAAATAGTTTCTTATAGCTTTTTTTATAGACAACAAAATTCTCTACAACTTTCATATAAAATAATTCTTGATAGAAAGTACGATGTCTATTATAGAGGGCGTCAAACAACTTCATTTGATCAAACATCGACAACAATCTGTATTTGTGTGTATACCTCAACATCGATGACATTTATCACAAAGTTTCTCATAACTTTTTTTATAAACAATTAAATTATCTACAACTTTTATCCCAGACGATTTTTGATTGGAGCTAACATGTTCAATACACAGAGCGTCAAAAAACATAAAACTTTCCCTCTCACAACCATATTCCACCCCGAGGGTTGTTTACCCGAAACACAAGACAAAATTATGCGAACACGAGCTCATTGCAACCGGGGGCATGTTCGGAGCACTTTTAACCGTTTTACTCCGCTACTTGAACACTTAACTTTCACCTGATAGCTGCGAACTGCGAGATAACTTTTGTCAGTTTTTAATGAAAAGTACAAATCAGACGTACACTCCCAAAGGGCCGGTAAAGGTCCTCGCATCTTGAACCGCATATATTATGCACGGCTACGTTGCCAGCTTGTCATCAATTAATAAAGGCCGTATCAAGGCTTTTGCATAATTCAGGTGGGCGCTTCCTGCTGAGAACGTCTTAAGTCTGCGGCAGGAACTCAAGTAATGCTAAGCGATTTGGAATTGGTAATGACTGACGGCCATGTAGTGCTTTATTTATCAATAGATGATGATAACAATAACACTATTTATACTGCAGTTTAATGCAGTTCAGTGTTGTTCAGTGCATTTCAGTGAAGTTCAGTGCAGTTCAGTGTAGTTCGGTTCCGTTCAGTGCAGGTGGGTTGGTGGGTTGGGTTCAGTTGGTTCAAGTTGGAATAAGTTGGGTTAAATTGGTTCAGTGTAGTTAAGTGCAGTTCAATGCTGTTCCGTAAAATTTATTACGTTTTTTTCAAAATAAATGATAAAAACCCTACAAAATGCTTGTTTTCTTGTTGAAATCGGTTCATAAATAACGAAACTACAGTGTCTTAAAAAATTCCATAAAACCGTTTCTGAGATACTGACGAAAATTTCAAAACGCCGTAACTCGCTTATTTATTGACAGATTTTGATGCGGAAAAAAGCATTCTTAAGGAAATCTTGTCCTTAAAAATCTTTTTTCACGTAGTCAAGGTTTTCAAATCAAGGTAAAAAAATAAATCTTGTGACAGTGTCAGTTCTATTAAATTCTTTGTAGCTATATCCGCTCAATTCACAATTTTGCACCATGTAAATCCAAGTAATCAACACCATGTTGATCCTGTCGAAAGCTATAACAGTTAATTGAGCATGAATCTGAGAGTGTTATCGGATAAAGAACACTCCTAGAGGAAATTACTTCAACCCAATTGAGCACGGTGACATATCAATACACTTTGTCCACCCTCTAGGGGTTGTAAAATGATTCGTTCTTGTCACCCTTAGCTGTGTCTATTTCCGATTTACTTCCCTCTTGTAGCAAATTAATTTTCAAGATTGGGTTTCAATAACTTGATTGCAAGGGGGTTTTTTATTTTGTCCATCAAAATCCACTCGATGCACGCACACCAATTGCATCGATTTACACATGCTGATAATGTAACAACTGACGCTGTTATTGGACAATGGACAATGGACAGAGCCGACCCGGACACTCAATGATAATGTTTTCTAATAACTTCTGCATGTAATTAGTATCACTTTCCATTATCCGGGACAGGGGGGTTATTGGTTGTATGAGCGGCGCGTTGGGGCAGATTAAAGGGTTTTAGGTCCAATTTTCCTTAGTTGGTGTATCTGTGAAAATAATTCGAGTTTTGAATTTTCAAATTGATGAGCGTTAAAGTTTATTATCCGTGTTTGTGAAGGATTTTCTGGACATTTTTCCTTGTCAATTCGGCAATTTTTTTATGGAAAAATCCATTTGGCTAAAAATCAAGGCCGTATCTCTTTTAGTTTTCAACTTATGAATTTTTAAATTGATGAGTGTTAGCTAGACGTTTAAATTTATCATCAATTTTTGAAAGGGGATTTTCTAGAAATTTTTCCTGGTCAACAACTCGTCAATTTTCCAACATTTTTTTATGGAAAAAGGTCTGAAAAACCCATCTGTCCAAAAACCAAAGCCGTATCTCTTTAAGTTTTCGATTTATGAATTTTTGAGTGAGTGTCAACTAGAAGTTGAAATTTATCATTAACTTTTGGGAAGGATTTTCTCGAAATTCTTTCTAGTCAACAGGGCAATTTTCCAACATTTTCTTATGGATAAAAGTCTGAAAAACTCATCTGTCTGAAAATCAAAGCCGAATCTCTTTCAGTTTTTGATTTATGAATTTTTAAATTGATGAGTGTTAGCTAGACGTTTAAATTTATCATCAATTTTTGAAAGGGATTTTCTCGAAATTCTTTCTAGTCAACAGGGCAATTTTTCAACATTTTCTTATGAATGAAAGTCTGAAAAACTCATCTGTCAAAAAATCAAGGCCGTCTCTCTTTTCATTTTTGATTTATGATTTTTTAAATTGATGAGTGCTAGACGTCAAAATTTATCATCCATTGTCGAGAAGAATTTTCTAGAAATTTTTCCTGGTCAACTCGTTAATTTTCCAACATTTTTTCATGGAAAAAAGTCTGAAAAACTCATCTGTCTGAAAATCAAGGTCGTAGCTCTTTTAGTTTTCAACTTATGAATTTTTAAATTGATGAGTGTTAGCTAGACGTTTAAATTTATCATCAATTTTTGAAAGGGATTTTCTCGAAATTCTTTCTGGTCAACAGGGCAATTTTCCAACATTTTCTTATGGATAAAAGTCTAAAAAACTCATCTGTCTGAAAATCAAGGCCGTAGCTCTTTTAGTTTTCAACTTATGCATTTTTAAATTTATGAGTGTTACCTAGACGTTTAAATTTATCATCAATTTTTGAAAGGAATTTTCTCGAAATTCTTTCTAGTCAACAGGGCAATTTTCCAACATTTTTTTATGGAAAAAGGTCTGAAAAACCCATCTGTCTGAAAATCAAAGCCGTAACTCTTTTAGTTTTCGATTTATGAATTTTTAAATTGATGAGTGTTAAACGTTAAAATTTTTATCCATTTTTGGGATTTTCTCGAAATTCTTCCCGGTCCACTAGGCAATTTTCCAACATTTTCTTACGGAAAAAGGTGAAAAAAATCCATCTATACAAAAATGAACACAATATCTTTTTTAGTTTTTTAGTAGCGGTTTCTAAGAAATTAATTTGGCCATTCAGGTAAAGTAGTAGTTGATATTTTTTAATCTATATATATATCATTTTTAAATAAAAAATATGACATTTTTTATTTATGAACCGCTAGCCAGCAGTTACAGAGAATACCGCATCAAAATGATGAAAAATGAACCACTGGTGCTATAGGCTTTCTTTCCTCGGAAGTACGAGTCAAGGCAACACCGCTTTTTAAGTTGTCTTAGCCGAACTCTGGCGGGAAACTTAAGTTTGTGTCACGTGATGCTTGAGTTTTCTATGTTAGTTACCATGACGACTCACTCTTCATAATGAGTTCTTGTTTTGAAAAGTCCAATGCCAGACTTTTAATTAGAAAAAATAATACAGGCGGGTCGAAAAACAAAAAAACGTAAAATACTATATATTATATTAATAGTAAACTAGCTTGATTTTTCATTTTGGAGGATAGTGGCAAATGAAAAGAAGATTTTAAATCTTATTCTAAAATTTCGACTCATTATCACAAATTTTTCTATCAAGTTTTAAATTTATTAGTTTTCAATTTTTCAAAATAAACTTTTCAGCAAAAATATTTCCCCTGTCAAACAGGTGAAAAATACTTGAAACTTCACAAAAAAATAAATTTTTGAATGAGTTGAAATTTTAGAATTAGTCTTTGGATAAGATCTGGATTTTTTTTTAAAAGATAACCATAGTTTACTGATATAAAAGTATTTCACGTTTTCTTGTTTTTCGACCTTCCTCTATAATATTTTAAAATTCAAAGTATGTATGTCAATGAACTTTTCAAACCAAGCAGAACTTTTTATAAGGAATGACTTTTGTTCGAAAAATGATTTTTTTTTTACCTAAAGAGTACTCTATCCGTGGACATACTATATATTCGGTGCACGTTCGGTCGGGTGTGGGATCTTTATGGAGAATTTGCATACATTGTCAAATGACCTAAGATTTTATATACGTATTCTAGACTTTTCAAAATACCAAAAAATATACTAAATAAATTAAAAAGAGAACGTTAATTTCACTGTATGATCGAAAACGGGGAGGGGCCATATTATCCTTCCGAGAGAGAGAGAGTCATCTCAGTCAATACGCCAGACGGAGATAGATAATGTATTCTGTGACGTAGTGGAAGTTGATTGACGCTCTTTAATCGGTGATTACTACATTGATAGAGGTCGTAAGTTGATTTTTCAATCATCAATGGCATCAGTACTCACTAATCCTTATATTTTTCATTATTCTTATATCAGACGGTTAGTTGCTGCGTTGCCAACAATACAGATTTTTCCATGTTTATAAGGATTTGTATAGCTTGTCACTGTATTGATCCGCAAGAAAAACAACTAATAAAGGATAACAAAGGAAGGTTCTGCCACTGTCCAAAGCAGACACCATATGTGACGAGCAACATATCGGACCAGGCGGCCAAACCACGCACGCAATGCCACAAATTTATTATTTATCCTCGTCAAATTCCGTGTTAGTGCCGAATAAATTAACACCATATTAGCCATTAAATGGACGAATGCATGGTATGTTAATATGGCTTATTTATTCGCTCATAAACACAGAATAGTCGGCTCGAATAGGTTGGGCCCGAATATGAAGCAGGAGATTGATATCGACGACAGTTCCGTGATGTTGATACAGTAATGACGTCTATTATTCATCAGATAAATAGGCTGTGACGTCAATCAATTTCTCCGAATCGCAGCTTTAGTGTGGTGACAAGCAAAACATCTTAATTTGCTCCTTCGGGAACATGTTTCTGTTAATGGCCTATAATTACAGCGGTAAAAGTTTCGGCATGTCCTTCCGGTCGATCGACAAATTTGTGGAAGTGACAAAAGTCACGATTTATTGCTTTTAGGGTGGCATCACTATGCAACTTAGTCTGTAAAATCAAGAAACGCAAACTTTTCAGTTTTCCGGCTCGAGACGGCGGCTTTTTCGTCTTTGTCCAATCCGTCTCTTCATTCCACTTTCTCCTTTTGGCGGCCATGTTCCCCAGGGACTCCGGACAGATCCCAGGGGTGGGTATTGACTCTGTATCCCCCCGTGTGCCAGTCGTCAATACCGTTGGGGACCGATGTGGTCCGGAATCTGCCGAAATATCATCGGTTTTCTTGGGGTTTAAGAAAAATTATTCAAGGATTTTTCGACTAGTTTCATAGCCACAAACATTCAGATAAAACTGTCCTTTACTTGAAGAAAATGTTCTTTTATTGTTGTGATTCATCAATGTGCCTTTTTCTAGATTTATCAGTCACTTCACTTTGTTTTTAGCTATTTTTATGGAGCAATGGAATTCGTCCAACTTTTTCAACATAATTTTTGTATTTTCATGATTTTTGCGGGAAATTAAAAACAATTCAATCTATTTTCCCCTCTAGATAAAATGTCAACAACCTTAATAAGACTCATTTTCAAGTGAAAGGTCACGTCAATTTCAACAATTTATTTCTCAGAAACCTGTTGACGGATTTTGATGATTTTTTCGTCAAATTAAGAAAAATTCAATGTAGTTCTCTCCGTAAATATTTCAACCTCCATAATTACAAAATCATGGAGTTATGTAGCTTCAAGTTCAAGTATCTCATTTGCAGAGGTGATGAAATCGAGTCAACTTCAACAATTTATTTCTCAGAAACCCGTTTATCGATTTAGATGATTTTTAGGTCAAATTAAAGAGAATTCAATATATTCTTCTCAGTGAAAAATGTAACCTTCTAAATTACAAAATTATTGAGTTATGTACCTCCAAGCACAAGCATCTCATTTTCAGGTAAAAAAATCAATTTCAACTTCATCAATTTATTTTCCAGAACCCTGTTGACGGATTTTGATACTTTTTACGTCAAATTGAAGAGAATTCAATGTAGTTTCCTCAGTTAAAATGTCCGTCTCCTAAATTAAAAAATTATGGAGTTACGTACCTTCAAGTGCTTTTATTTCACTTCCAAGAAATAAAATCGAGTAAACTTCAACAATTTATTTCTCAAAATCCCGTTTATCGATTTAGATGATTTTTGGGTCAAATTAAAGAGAATTCAATTTATTCTTCTCAGTGAAAAATTTAACCTTCTAAATTACAAAATTATTGAGTTATGTACCTCCAAGCACAAGCATCTCATTTTCAGGTAAAAAAATCAATTTCAACTTCATCAATTTATTTTCCAGAACCCTGTTGACGGATTTTGATACTTTTTACGTCAAATTGAAGAGAATTCAATGTAGTTTCCTCAGTTAAAATGTCCGTCTCCTAAATTAAAAAATTATGGAGTTACGTACCTTCAAGTGCTTTTATTTCACTTCCAAGAAATAAAATCGAGTAAACTTCAACAATTTATTTCTCAAAATCCCGTTTATCGATTTAGATGATTTTTGGGTCAAATTAAAGAGAATTCAATTTATTCTTCTCAGTGAAAAATTTAACCTTCTAAATTACAAAATTATTGAGTTATGTACCTCCAAGCACAAGCATCTCATTTTCAGGTAAAAAAATCAATTTCAACTTCATCAATTTATTTTCCAGAACCCTGTTGACGGATTTTGATACTTTTTACGTCAAATTGAAGAGAATTCAATGTAGTTTCCTCAGTTAAAATGTCCGTCTCCTAAATTAAAAAATTATGGAGTTACGTACCTTCAAGTGCTTTTATTTCACTTCCAAGAAATAAAATCGAGTAAACTTCAACAATTTATTTCTCAAAATCCCGTTTATCGATTTAGATGATTTTTGGGTCAAATTAAAGAGAATTCAATTTATTCTTCTCAGTGAAAAATTTAACCTTCTAAATTACAAAATTATTGAGTTATGTACCTCCAAGCACAAGCATCTCATTTTCAGGTAAAAAAATCAATTTCAACTTCATCAATTTATTTTCCAGAACCCTGTTGACGGATTTTGATACTTTTTACGTCAAATTGAAGAGAATTCAATGTAGTTTCCTCAGTAAAAATGTCAGTCTCCTAAATTAAAAAATTATGGAGTTACGTACCTTCAAGTGCTTTTATTTCACTTCCAAGGAATAAAATCGAGTAAACTTAAACAATTTAATTCTCAGATTTTGAAGATTTTTGCGTTAAATTAAACAGAATTCATTTTATTTTTTAATTGAAAATTATCGAATTGTGTTGTTAGTTATCCATTTACTTTTGCCCTTCATTTATTTTATTCAGATTTCTTTTTATTGAAATTATGAGACTTTCAATATTTTCCTTAGGTTTACTTAATAGATACATGTCACGTCTTCTTAAATATCATTTTAAAAGATTTTTATTTTATTTTTTCCATTTTTCACTGCTAGTACTGTTTTTTTTTTGGCTTTTAATTTTTTTGAATCGAATAATTTATTGTTGGGTTTTCGAAACAGAAACAAACAGAAGTGAACAATAAAACCGAAAATGATTAAATCAGTCAAAAGTGAAGAAAAAATCACCAGAATTTTTAAAGTCAATTGAAACTGCACCGACGCAGTATAATAATACATCAACCAATCAAAACTTATTGAAGATTTTAGCGTTTTTTTTGTCGCTTTTTATTTGGTTTACATCCTCTTCAAAATCCTTTTAATCCTTTTTTTTCACTCTAGTTGTTATACTTCTCCATTTCCCCGTTTTCTTTTTCTCCTCTCCTTGTCTTTCTTCTTTTTTACCAACACCAGTTACTATTTCTATCTTCCTTCTTCTTCTTCTTCTGGTACCCTATCTCCCCCTTTCTTCTGTTACTCTTCTTTGTTCTCCATTTACCCTGGATGCCACACTATCCTTTTCTTTTATTTTTTTTGGTTTTTAGTATCCTCCTTCTTTTTCTAATTCCCTCACTCTGATAGTCTATCCTTCTAGTTCGTTCACTCAAGTTGCTTTTGTAAAAAATCATTCCTTAATTATCGTGCAAATATAAATAGTATACATACAGAGTGTGCCATACAACCCTCAATTTTGTCCCAAATGATGATTAATGAAAATTCAGGAGAATTGAAACAAAACTTGATTCCTGCACTTTGTCGTTTCTACAGAGTTAAGAATCACTCAAATTACTCCTCAACTATTATTGTACAAACATAAAATAATATACAGGGTGTCCCATATAATCCTGAATTTTGTTCCACATAATTGATGAAGATTGTGGAAAATTGAGGCAAAACTTGATTCCTGCACTTTGTCTGTTGTCAATATTTTTTTTAGCACTCAATAATAATGATAATGATGAACGCCTTTGATGATGTAAAAATGAAAACAATGTTTCCAGTGTAATTTTTTATAACGTCAATTATTATTCGAAATCCATCCCCAAAAGCCAAAAATAACAGTTGCAGCACCTAATTCGATGTAACCCGATAATCGTGGCACAAGATAGAGCAACAAAACTCCTACACGCGACCCTCAATCGAGTCACGTGTCTGGGCGCATCCTACTTGAACATTAAAACCAAATTGCTGAGACATATTAGTCCATGTGCTCAACCAATCCAGCTACATTTATTTTGGTGGGCATCATTGTGTAGCTATGTAGCATTGACTCCCGGACTAAATCCAACAACCGAACAAATTACCAATATTGGAATTTAATTTGATTTTTCGTCCAGTCAGGATGATACATTCGATAAATACGAGAGTCGGTTGCCATAATCCCATCGAATGGAGGGTTGTTTTCGATTTTGAAAACCACCTGGGACTCTATCTGGTGGAGTTTTTGAGGTAGGTCGTGATTATTAGTTGCTTCGGTCTATAATAAACCCTTACACATGATAACGATGTTGTCACCTATGCTATGCAATTACAGCAGCAAATTAG
Organism: Orchestes rusci; assembly: GCA_958502075.1. Lineage (NCBI taxonomy): Eukaryota > Metazoa > Arthropoda > Insecta > Coleoptera > Curculionidae > Orchestes > Orchestes rusci. Next base: position 688,955 of record OY293308.1, on the reverse strand, counting down.
CTGGTGCCGGGGAATAATCAAAAATTATTCCATTTGGGCTATTGGATTAGGTTGTATTAATATCTGAGCCAAAATTGAGTGCGGCTTGGTGTTGCAATCATGGACAACATAACTCATTCAATGTCATTATTTTTGAGGGTGTTGTGTTGAATTATCTGACGTTTGGCTTGTTTGACAGGTGGTGGAAGATGATTAACGGACGGGGCGGTAGTTTTTTAACCGTCCGTCTACATAACCTCGGAAAACCTCAAGGGGTGATATGCTAAAACTTTTCATCATTCGTAAATAACACGGTTTTGATTTGATTTGATTATTTTCAGCTTTATTATTCCCGTCTGTTTGTTTTTTTTACAAAAACCCAATTTCAATGCGACTGAATAAAAAAACATTAATGACATTCTCCGGCATGGTAGAGAGACTCGAAGGGCTGTTATTTTATTCCCGGCCTAAACTCCATAAAAGGGCAGATAAGGTCAAACAACGGTGTCTATTGTTTGTACAACAACGCCGCTGCTTATTTACCGACATTTTCCCTGCGCCTTTCCAAAAAAACTCGCTTTTCCGATAACGCGACAAGGCCAATGTAATAGATTTGATTTTATCTCCTTAGTTTGTTTTTTTTTTCGATTTCTTGGGGTGTTTTATTTGCAGATTGTGGCGATAGATTAGTTAATGCTCTATTTCGGAAAAGTGCAAACACTGCCAATAAGCCTAATCGCCAAAAGAAAACTAGCTCGATGTATCGCATGCGATTCTCATGTAAAAGTCTTGTTGGTATTTATTTTTTGGCTCTGGATGTGGCTACGTTCCAGAATTTGGCATATATGGAATGCTTGGTGTATGCCAAATTTGAAGTTGATTGATGATAGATGCTAAATCCTAACCCAAACTAGCCCACATTACGTATTTGTGTTGACATTCTCATCATATCTGAAACACCCCCAAATATCTAAAAAAAACAAAAAACAAAACAAAACTCATAAAATAATACACAATCCTACAATAAATAGTTGAATAATTAGAACAATACAACAAAACCCTTAGTATTCTCGAAATAAAACTCCCACACTTAAGGAAACAAAACAAAAAATTAACTCAAATAAACCAAAAAAAAAGATGAAACAAGCATCAAAATTGCCAAGTATAATGAAGTTAAAAAGAATACTTCTCCCAGAGAATTAAAGATTGATGATAAAACTCAAAAATCAACACCACAAACAAATTACGAATTATCTAATGAAAACAACATATACGTATTAATGAGACAATGAAGGGGAAAAACAATAAAGAAACAAAAATAAAACATTGGTTTGAAACGTAGCAATAAATAAATAATAAGAAATTTTCATCACTACAAAATGAGAACAACAAATTTGAAAATTGAAAAGTATATAAAGAAAACAAGTAGAAACAAAAATCAATAAGGATAAGAAAAAGTTTTGTCAACAGAATTAGTATAAAATAAAATTTTAACTTGAGTATTTTACAACTAGAATAATCTTTTTTGTATTTGTCCATTTTTTTGAAAATTGCAATCATTTTTTTTTTCTGTTATTCCTTAATTTTTCGTTTTTAATTTTTCAGCGTTTGTTTGTACTTCTTCAGTGTAATCTTCTCAATGTGTTTTTCACTATATTATTCCACGATTATTTTTATCTAGAACTTTTTTACCTTGCATTTGTTTAATCAATTTTCTCAATGAATTTTTTGTTTTTTCGTTTTTTCGCTTTTGTATTGATCATTATTTGAAACATATTTTAGGTTATTTTATTTGTTTATTCATTTTATTCGCTCATATATTATTTTGATTAAATTTTAATGATGTTTTTTATTCGCATTGATGTGATTTTTTTTTGTCATAGTTAATTTTTGTTTCCCAAATGCTGTTTTGATGTTTTTCTATACCTAATAATAACGTAAATGACAAAGTTATGATTTTTGGTTATTTTAATACTTGTTAATAATTCACCCTGTATATAATCGAAATAATCAAGTTTTTATGTTTAAGGGAAAACGTTCAGCCCTATTTCCATATAAAAATTAAAAAGATAGCTTCAAAATTAACGGAGTTATGATTTTTTGAATTTTAACCATTTTAACCTAGTTGTTTTTGTAGTAGTTCAATAGATCACCCTGTATATAATCAAAAAAGCTGTCAATCACAATTATTAAGTTTTCATGTTGAAGAGAAAATTTTGAGCGTCATTTTCATTAAAAAAATCAGGAGTTAGCTTCAAAACTGACGAAGATATGATTTTTTGAATTTTGACCATTTTTACCAAGTTGCTTTTGTAAAGGTTGAATAGATCACCCTGTATACAATCAAAACAGCTGTCAATTATAATTATTTAGTTTTTATGTTAAAGGGAAATATTTCAGCTTGATTTTCATGAAAAAAATAATTAGGGGATAGCTTCAGAATTGATTGTGTTATGATTTTTTCAATTTTTTTAATTTGATTATCATTTACAAATCACGTAAAAATAACAATATCCATTTAATAGAATGAATTAATGACAAAAACAGACATAATTAATAATAAAAAACAAAAATCCGGCAAATAAACAATAGTGAAAAACTTGTAACAGACTCAAAATGTTGATAGAGAATGCATCGAAAGTAGAGGTACATTTGAATAAACAAAATAAAATAATGATGAATAAAAAAAGGAACTTGATTGAAGAAAAAAAGAATAAACCTGAAAACATAATGAAAATAAACGATCATGTTATCTAAACAATCTTCTAAAAAAAAATCAAATAAAAAGAATAAAATAAATAAACAAAGCCCTACAACAAAGGATAAAATTGATTAAAAAAAAGGAAAATGTCTGCCTATTAGGCGTCATCAGCGCAGCTTTACATAGGTCTGACTGAAGAACCATCACAAAAAAAGTGATAATACACAAGAAGAAACGAAATAACAGTCAAAAAAATATAAAAGAAAACGCAGCAATAATCAACATTTAATTTAAAACATCTGCCACATTTTTATAATGGGAAAAATTAAGTAAAATAAAAAAAACAGTGACTGTTGATAAAACCCAAATTATATACGTAATAAGAAAAAGACAATAGTATTAAAAATGATATAATAATCAAAAGTGACAAATGACGATATTTATAATTACTCTATAAAAAGTGGTGAAAAAATATAATTTCAACCTAAAATTAAGAACGCAGCAACCTTTGTATCGCATGGCAAAGTCCATTGCAATTTCTTCTCCGTTCAGTGTGTGCTTTGCTGATAGCGCGCGGGGGGAAGAGAGAGGCAAGCGGGACTTGGGGCAAACGAAAGGGGGGATACAAAATGGCGTCCCTGGGGATAGGGTGGAATAGACCGAGGGGAGCAAACGTCTTATATAGGGTCGTGAACGTCGATGGATATTTCGGCTGCGTAGAACTACATGACTCACCTGTCAATTATCACAGGATCTGATGGGGTTTCGTTGCGGTTGCCGCAACTCTTCTTGTCGCAACATCGACTGGAAAAATAAAAATTGATTAGTTTAAAGTAACTCAATTTACATTCTCGGCGTCTTCATTTTATTTGCGTACATACGCGAGAAGCTGAGGCTAAGTGGCATAAAACAATTTGTCAAAACCTTCTCGCGCTTAGTTTGTTTACAAGGAAATGGAGTGCGGGAATTTCTTGCGAGTTGCGAGCAAAACACTGCAACACGATTATATGATTATATTAGTCGGTTTTCATGGGAGGAGGAAAAATTTGAATAAAGGTTTATTTAGAGGAGTTTTATCCTAGCGATTACGGTATGGAAAGTCATACTAGTGGTTTAAAAGTTTTGGATAAGGGACACCTGACTACCTGACCTTTGTTTTATCTGAGTGATTACGGTGAATAAATCTTCTTTTTTCCATTTTCCAAATAAACTTTGACGTTTTACCCATTTAATTAATAACCGAAAGTTGTGTGAGAAACCAAACAAGACCCTAATACACCCACACGGCAAACTTCTTGCGAATTCAACAAAACTATTTAAATATTTATTCCAATAAGGCCAACGTAATCCACCCCTGCTCTGTTCGGCCCGTTCAATTTTCCACCTCTGAATATCTCACTTTGCCTTCGAGACTGGAGAATCGTGTTTTTTTCATTAAGTTCACCTTTTTCTGGGATACTGGCCGAGGACAATATTGGGGAGAAACAAGGGAAAAAATCTAGTTTTATTTTTTGTCAGTCATAGAGAATTTGATTTATACATTAGATTTTGAAAAATCTATTTTCTAACATCAAATTGAAAAAATCCAGTTGCATCGTCTTAGTTGTAGAATTTCAACATAAATTGACACCCCACTTGATACACCTAACCTCAAAGTTAACAAAAATAGGCTAAATCTTCTCACTCGATAATCAAAATGAAAAAATTCCACTTGCATCGTCTTAGTTGGAACATTTCACATTTCAACATAAATTGACACCCCACTTGATACACCTAACCTCAAAGTTAACAAAAATAGGCTAAATCTTCTCACTTGATAATCAAAATGAAAAAATTCCACTTGCATCGTCTTAGTTGGAAAATTTCAACATAAATTGACACCCTACTTGATACACCTAGCCTCAAAAATAACAAAAAAAAGACTTAAACCCCCATCTCGATAATCCAAATGAAAAAATTCGACTTGCATCGTCTTAGTTAGAAAATTTTAACATAAATTGACACCCCACTTGATACACCTAACTTCAAAGTTAACAAAAACAGACTAGATCTCCTCACTCGATAATCAAAATGAAAAAATTCCACTTGAATCGTTTTAGTTGGAAAATTTCAACATAAATTATTGACATCTCACTTGAATCTTCTAACCTCAAAATTGACAAAAATAGGTCTGGTTTTCCCAGTTGATAATAAAAATGAAAAAAATCTACTAGCATCGTCTTAGTTGGAAAATTTTAAAATAAATTGATACCCCACTTAATATACCTAACATCAAAGTAATAATAAAAACTAAAAAAACATTGACAGCAAAAAGCAGTATGCAGACAAAATTAAAAGAAAAACTTTTATATGAAAGAATAAAAATAAAAAAAAAGTCATCGTAGCAAAAAAAAAAAATTGAGACATTAAAACAACTATACATTTACGGAATGTTTGATCTGGTTTATTGTTCATTTATCTATTTGTATCACTCAAATTATTGTCATTCAAAATTAATTTTCCTTTTTTTGTTAAAAATGATACAAACTAAAAAAGAACAGATGAAACAACTAAGCAATAAACAAGGCTACAACAAGCTGAGAAAAGAATAGAAAAATAAATAATCACAAGAAATGAATATCACAGACGGGATTATGAATAATTAAAATAAAGAAAATAAAAGTACAAAAGTAAAAAAAAAACATCTTCGCAAACAGGTTTGAAAAGGCAAAAAATCAAGAAACAGAGGAGAGAAAGCAAGCATGGGAAAAACAAAGACAATGATAATTTCATGGAAATAAGAGAACGCAATGATAAAATGAATAAAAATAATTAGAAACAAACAAAGACGTGAAAAGGCTTAAAACAACAGAAAATGAATAGGAACAGAGGAACCAAGAAAAAAGAAACTTACCAAAATAGGAAAAACAGCAACAAAGTTTTAGCTATTTTGTCTGTTGTCCTTAAGTACATAAGTAAAAAAAATACAAAGTCGTTAACAGGTTTAAAAAGGGAAAAACATCAGAAAAACAAGAGAAGTAAGGAAAAAAAGCAAAAAGGGAAAAACACAAGGAATAACAGATTGAAGTCACAATAAAAATGGGAAAATGGGCAATGACAAAGAGAAAGAGAATCAGTAAAATTGCTAACAGGAAAATAAAAAGCTCCTAAAATGGCTTAAAATACCAGAAAATCAATAGAACGAGGATAAACAGCTACAACAAGCTGAGGAAAGAAGAGAAAAATAAGTAATCACAAGAAATGAAGATCACAAATTAATAATAAAAAAGAGAATAGAAGTACAAAAGTAAAAAAATATGTATTGACAAAGATGTACACAGGAAAAAAAAAACATTTTGCGAAATACATAAACAGGTTTAAAACAGGAAAAACAGCAAAGAAAAAAATGAAAAAACAATAATAAGGATAAAAGGATAAAAAAGAAAATATTTAATAAAGTAATTGCTAGAAAGGGAAACATCCCAAAGAAATCTTAAAAAGCTTTGAATACCAAAATATCAAGAACGCAAAAAAAAACAGAAAAAAGAATAAAACAACAAGGCTACAAGAATCTAAAAAAGGAGAACAAAAATAGCAGTCCACAAGAGAACTTGAAACAGCACTGATAAAAACATCAGTGGAAGTAAGAAAATTACAAAAAACATACAAAGACATAAACAGACTTAAAATAAGAAAAACCAAGAAAACAAAGGGAACGAGGAATTAAAACGAAAAAAGAAATAGAGCAAAGAGAACAGCTAAGCAAGAAACAAGCATAACATAGCCAGGAAACAAAAATAGAAACAAGAATTCATGACAGCAATGATAAAAAAAAATGGCAAACACAAACAAGCCTAAAAAGGCAAAAAAGAAAAATCATGCAGCAAAGGTCGAAAGTAAGAGTTTGAAAATAAAAAAAAAAATGGGAAAAGATCATTGGAAAAGCTTTAAAAAAATACATGAGACAAAATAAAATATAAACCTCCATCTCACCTGCACATTATTTCATGAGTCAGCAACACTCGACACATTTCCGGATTTTTGTCCTGTCCCTCGTATATGATTGCCTGGAACAAAATACACTAAAATGTTCCATTGCCAAAACTCCCAATTTAAACGTAAAAATATAATTTGCATAGAAGCCCCACTAAAATATATTATTGGGAATATTCAATTGGAATTATTTTCATACATTAACGGACCATGTAATTCACAGTATTGTTATTTGTTATTAAAATAAAACCATTTGAAAGCAATTGATAGGTGAAGTCAATTCCCATTATGTGATTTGGATATCATTGTGGCTTTATTGAATTTGTTATATGTTTGGGAAAAATTAAAATTGTGAAATATTTAAACAGCTACATGACCGAAAACGGGGCGTAGCAAGAAGATTTACGTAACTTTTGCCCCCCATATTGAAGAAATAATTGCCCCATAGGCGGACCAAATCCCTTTTTAGCAGGGGGATTTCATCCCTGACTCAGGGACACATAAGGGAGGATTAAGGTGCTTAGCTTTAGAACAGTTGATAGATTTTTGTTTAATTGAATATGTAGGATGCGGCCCTCTGTTTTGGTGGGATTTTCCCGGATTATTGGCCACTGTAAGCAAGAGAGCAACATGTGTTGTCTTGGGCTTAACTGGTGTTTGCTTGAATAGCAGATTGATGGAATATATCGTGTTTATGATTAATTTACAAAAATACAAAAGAACACAAGTGACCACATGCATCTTTGCATGTTGATTCGTATCTTTCAATTAGTAAATGGACATACTCCGCATACCGATAATTAGGTTGAAAGGAAAAAGAATAATTTTCTTACTTTGCAGCATGTTAATTCCTGCGGGGCTGTTTGTCGGGAAATGAGGTGCCCCACAGGAGAGCCCGGGGCGGGACAACGATCCAAAAATTCCACTGGGGCAACTGGGGATACCCTGAAGAATTGTTTGTGGTATTCCCATGGGAATTTGTTGTATATTTTTTTAAAAAATTGCCGCTAGGGATGAGGAAAGTTTCATTTTTATTTTGTTTGATGATTTGAATTTTGTGTGGATTATTTTTTAAAGCACATTATGTTCATTTATTGTCGATATTCTCACGAATTTTTGTGAAAACTTTGTACTAAGGAAATCGATATGTCAAGTGTCTCAAGCTGTAGTTTCCAAGCCGCTGGACTTAGAAGATTTAAATTTTTACCAGATAAACTTCAAATTATTGTCAATGTAGGGATGAATTGGCAACTGTGTAAAAAAATTCTGGATATTAGAAATATTTTCTAAAAATTCTTTACCAAGGAAATCGATGAGCCAGTTCCTCAAGCTGTGGTTTGAGTTAGTTTGAGTTGGCAAAATTTTGTACGAAGGAATCCTCAACTTTCACTTAAAAATTAATTTTTCCCCCATTTGGAAATTTTTACTTGAAATTCGCAGAAAAATGCTTCAAAGTCTAATTTATCTCACTCTCTACTCTAAAATTTGAAAATAAAATTATTTTGCTAAATACAGGGTGATTCAAGAAACTGTATCAAATCCTCAATTTTCACTTGAAAATCAATTTCTCCCCCATTTTCCAAAATTTTGATTTGAAATTTGCAGGAGTTATGCTTTATAGTCCATTTCATTTCATACAATACTCAAAAATTTGAAAATAAAATTATGTTGTGAAGTACAGGTTGATTTATAAAACTCCATCAAATCCTCAATTTTCACTTAAAAATTAATTTCTCCCCTATTTTTCGAAATTTGGATTTGAAATTTGCAGGAGTAATGCTTTATAGCCTTTTTTAATTTATCATCTTATCAAAAATATAAAAATAAAATTATGTTTCTAAATACAGGGTGATTTATGGGACTGTATCAAATCCTCAATTTTCACTTAAAAAATAATTTCTCCCCCATTTTCCAAAATTTTGACTTGAAATTTTCAGGAGTTATGCTTTATAGTCCATTTTATTTCATACCTTACTCAAAAATTTAAAAATAAAATTATGTTGCTTAATACAGGGTGATTTATAGAACTACATCAAATCCTCAATTTTCACTTAACAACTAATTTCTCCCCGACTTTTCGAAATTTTGATTTTAAATTTGCAGGATTAATGCTTTATAGTCTATTCTATTTCATAATCTTCTCAAAAATATGATAATAAAATTATGTTGCCAAATACAGGGTGATTTATGGATTTGTATCAAATCCTCAATTTTCACTTAAAAATTAATTTTCCCCCGTTTTCCAAAATTTTGACTTGAAATTTGCAGGAGTAATGTTTTATAGACTATTTCATCTCATCCTTCAGTCAAAAATGTGAAAATAAAGTTATGTTGCTTAATACTGGGTGATCTATAGAACTGCGTTGAATCTTCAATTTTCACTAGAAAATTAATTTCTCCCCTATTTTTTCAAATTTTGATTTGAAATTTGCAGGAGTAATGCTTTATGATCTATTCTATTTCATAATCTTCTCAAAAATATGATAATAAAATTATGTTGTCGAATACAGGGTGATTTATGGATTTGTATCAAATCCTCAATTTTCACTTAAAAATTAATTCCTCCCCCGTTTTCCAAAATTTTGACTTGATTTTGCAGGAGTAATGCTTTGTAGACTATTTCATCTCATCCTTCAGTAAAAAATGTGAAAATAGAATCATGTTGCCTAATACAGGGTGATCTATAGAACTGCATTGAATCCTCAATTTTCACTTAAAAATTAATTTTTCCTTCGTGATTCAAAATTTTGACTTGAAATTTGCAGGAGTACTACTGCTTTAAAGACTATTTGATCTCATCCTTTAGTCAAAATTGTGAAAATAAAATTATGTTGCTTAATACAGGGTGATTTATAGAACTACATCAAATCCTCAATTTTCACTAAACAAATAATTTCTCCCCCATTTTTCGAAATTTTGACTTGAAATTTGCAGGAGTACTGCTTTAAAGACTATTTGATCTCATCCTTTAGTCAAAATTGTGAAAATAAAATTATGTTGCTTAATACAGGGTGATTTATAGAACTACATCAAATCCTCAATTTTCACTAAACAAATAATTTCTCCCCCATTTTTCGAAATTTTGACTTGAAATTTGCAGGAGTACTGCTTTAAAGACTATTTGATCTCATCCTTTAGTCAAAATTGTGAAAATAAAATTATGTTGCTTAATACAGGGTGATTTATAGAACTACATCAAATCCTCAATTTTCACTAAACAAATAATTTTTCCCCCATTTTTCGAAATTTTGACTTGAAATTTGCAGGAGTTATGCGTTATAGTCTATTTTATCTTATCCTATAGACAAACATTCGGAAACAAAATCATAGTGCTATGTACAGGGTGATTTATGTAACCGTGTCAACTTTAATTATTAAAAACTCATTTCTGCCACATTTTCCTAAATTTTGACTTGACTCCATTCTAGAAAAACTCCAGCAACTAATTTTCCATTTGACTCAATGTTCGTAGTCTATTTAACACCCTAGACATGTGCCAGTTAATGCGATTAAAGAAAAGAAACACGACCAAATCAGATTAAAGGAATTGTTGTTTCACCGCCGGAGAAAATTAGGACAAAGGGAAATACCGCCTTTTCCAACTTAATTCATAAATTATCAGCAAAAAGCAAAAATGAATAATTCAACAAAAAACATGTCACAAATTATTTTAGAATATTAATAAATAATCATAAATTTTTGCATGTCTAAAATACAACGTGATTATTAACGTCATGTCGGAGTTAAAAATTCATTTGTGTGTTAATTCGGTATCGCTCGATGTTTCAAATATTCAGATGAATTGTTCAATATGCATGAGATTTATTTATTTTGATTGACATCCGAACTGTTTCAACACCAATTAATTAACAAGGAAACCTTGAAACTACCCTTAAGGGACATATAACCGCTCAAATTCCCTCACATTAACCAAGTTAATGCAGTGAAAGTGGAGACTGATGAAGAAATTCATAATTTCCTGAAAAATTCCCGCGGGAATTAGCATTCTTATCGTATCTTGTCCGGCGCCAGGCAGCAGGCGTAATGTCTGTTATCTCTCTGTATTTAAATTAATTTCAAGCGCTTGTGCATATTCATAAAAGTATATCGATGGTCTCTGGAGGAAAAAGAGGAGGCGTGAGTTTGTGACCTTTTTGACCTACAAGAAATTTGCGTACTTTGAATTCTGGTGTGACTGACTTAATTTGATTTGGGACCATCTTAAAACTACCTTGGGACCATTTTAATGGTCCTCGAACATTGGAGCTGGTAGACATGATAGCTTTGGAGCTAAAAATGATGTTCCAAGACGTTGGGACCATTCTCACTTATTTGGACCATCTTAAATTGATTCAGGACCGTTTGACTGTTGAAAACTGCCTTTGTACATTCTTAGAATTCATAATATTCAATCAACTCCAAACTATCTTGGGACCCTCTCAAATCTCTTGGGACTATTCTTATTTTTTTTTCGAGACAGTTCAAGTACTATTCGAAATTTTCTTTAGACATCCTCATGATGTTTCATTGGATAATATAATACAGGCTTCATTTATTTGGGACAATCTTAAAACTGCCTTGGGACCATTTTAAAAGTGCTCAAACAACATCTTAATATTGTTTTGGACCTTGAAACCGTTCATATTACAGCATTGGAGCGTATCATGATGTTCTCAAGAAGCTGGGACTGTCGTTGTTTTTAGGGCCATCTTAAAATTGTTTCGGGACCCTTTGTGGTCTGTTTCAAACTGCCTTTCAACATCCTCAGAGCTTATAATGTCTTATTGGAATAAAACTAGCTTCATTTGATTTGGGACCATCTTAAAACTGCCTTGGGACCATTGTAAAAGTGCTCAAACAACATCTTAATATTGTTTTGGACCTTGAAACCGTTCACATTACATCATTGGAGCGAATCATGATGTTCTCAAGAAGCTGGGACTGTCGTTGTTTTTAGGGCCATCTTAAAATTGTTTCGGGACCCTTTGTGGTCTGTTTCAAACTGCCTTTCAACATCCTTAGAGCTTATAGTGTCTTATTGGAATAAAACTAGCTTCATTTGATTTGGGACCATCTTAAAACTACCTTGGGACCATTCTAAAAGTGCTCAAACAACATCTTAATATTGTTTTGGACCTTGAAACCGTTCACATTACAGCATTGGAGCGTATCATGATGTTCTCAAGAAGCTGGGACTGTCGTTGTTTCTAGGGCCATCTTAAAATTGTTTCGGGACCCTTTGTGGTCTGTTTCAAACTGCCTTTCAACATCCTCAGAGCTTATAATGTCATTGGAATAAAACTAGCTTCATTTGATTTGGGACCATCTTAAAACTGCCTTGGGACCATTCTAAAAGTGCTCAAACAACATCTTAATATTGTTTTGGACCTTGAAACCGTTCACATTACATCATTGGAGCGTATCATGATGTTCTCAAGAAGCTGGGACTGTCGTTGTTTTTAGGGCCATCTTAAAATTGTTTCGGGACCCTTTGTGGTCTGTTTCAAACTGCCTTTCAACATCCTTAGAGCTTATAATGTCTTATTGGAATAAAACTAGCTTCATTTGATTTAGGATCATCTTAAAACTGCCATGGGACCATTCTAAAAGTGCTCCAACATCATCTCAATATTGTTTTGGACCTTGATTCGTTGACACGACAGCATTGGAGCTTATCATGATGTTCCAAGATGTTGGGACCATCCTAATTTTTTGGACCATCTTAAAATTGATTCGAAACTGCTTTGGGACTTGAAACATCGTTTAAATATCTCATAGCAGTTAAACTAACTTCATCAAATTTGGGACCATCTTAAAACTTTATGGAGAGCTTTCTAACATTACTCAATGTTCCATAGAAGTAAGACTAGCTTCCTTCAATTTGGGACCATCTTGAGACAGTTTTGGGACCTCCTTAATCCATTAAGAACGACACTTTAGCCTCTATTGATGTCCTGGAAGATGATACTGCCCTCAATTTTTCTCAAGACAGTCTTGAAATCATCCAAGAATGATTGAAGATTGTGTTGAAATTGGAAAATTAACCTGGATATCATGAAACTGCTTCAATGTCTTGATTTGTTTCGCTTAAACCATTTTAAAATATTTGACATAATATTATTATTCAAACTAAAAATTCCAAAACTAGGGGACTGTATTTATGCCTTGAGAGCATTTTTCTTTGGTAAGGGACCATTTTAAAACTGATCCTGAAATTTTGATTTAGGAAGTAATGTTTGAATTTGTTTGCTAGGTAGGTAGCTCCATAAAACCCCTTACAGAATCTAAACCAGAAGAGATATCAAAGCCGCACTAGTTTTATTGGAAAGAACAGACAATTTTCTATAAGAAAACGTGGAAAAACGATGGAATAATCCTTTGACCAAGCCTACACAGGTCACTGAAAGAGATGGCAAGCATGACAGCCTCACCTACGCCAGCGTAGGTAGCTGTATAAAACAGCTTATAGCTTCTAAACTAAAAAAGGTATCAAAGCCGCATTAGTTTTATTAAAAAGAGCAGACAATTTTTTATAAGAAAACGTGGAAAACCAATAGAAAAATTCATTAAGCAAGTCTAAACTGGTCACTGAATGAGATGGCAAGCATGACAGCCTCACCTACGCCAGCGTAGGTAGCTTTATAAAACAGCTTATAGCTTCTAAACTAAAAAAGGTATCAAAGCCGCATTAGTTTTATTAAAAAGAGCAGACAATTTTTTATAAGAAAACGTGGAAAACCAATAGAAAAATTCATTAAGCAAGTCTAAACTGGTCACTGAATGAGATGGCAAGCATGACAGCCTCACCTACGCCAGCGTAGGTAGCTTTATAAAACAGCTTATAGCTTCTAAACTAAAAAAGGTATCAAAGCCGCATTAGTTTTATTAAAAAGAGCAGACAATTTTTCATAAGAAAACGTGGAAAACCAATAGAAAAATTCATTAAGCAAGTCTAAACTGGTCACTGAATGAGATGGCAAGCATTACAACCTCACCTCGACCGGTGTAGGTAGCTCCATAAAACGGCTTATAGCTTCTAAACTAAAAAAGGTATCAAAGCCGCATTAGTTTTATTAAAAAGAGCAGACAATTTTTCATAAGAAAACGTGGAAAAACAATAGAAAAATTCATTGAGCAAGTCTAAACTGGTCAATGAATGAGATGGCAAGCATGACAGCCTCACCTACGCCAGCGTAGGTAGCTTTATAAAACAGCTTATAGCTTCTAAACTAAAAAAGGTATCAAAGCCGCACTAGTTTTATTGAAAAGAGCAGACAATTTTCCATAAGAAAACGTGGAAAAACAATAGAAAAATTCGTTGAGCAAGTCTAAACTGGTCACTGAATGTGATGGCAAGAAAAAAATATGAGAGAACTTTACCATGGTCTCCATATTCACTCACCCACCTTATAATTCCATAAACAAATTACCATAAAGCCATCAATGGAATAATTCATATTCCGGCCTCGAGTTATCTATAAAACGTCCAACATTAGATACGAAAACATTTTAAGGGCAATACGCCCTTACAATTTCGCCCAAAGATACTGTGTTTAAGGGCAGTAATTATGGCATAAATTTGCAAAAATTAAGCACGCGACTAGATTAGCCGGAAATAAAATATTTCGGAGTTATTTAATTAAATTAGTTCGCTTATCAAATAATTGGGAACGATATCTACCGATGTGGGCTAAAGTTTCGCGTCAAACATACCGGGCGATTCGTCTCGTTAAAATCGCATTAAAAAGTAAAATTTCATATCGAGTTTAAAAGTTAGAGAGCGTATAATGCTAATCTAATAGATCCCTCGGGAAATATCCACCGCGTACACGGATTGACGGGCAACACCGTTTTACAATTTATGAAAACTCTTTACGATTTTCTGTATAGAAGGGAATTTTGAGTTTGTTTGAATGGACTCATGTTACTCATCAATATTTCCCCTCTCAAAATCATAATTCAGGATATACGTCCATCTAATGATCATGTAAATCGCACAGCCCCTGTTTGTAGATCGGCTCAATCAGTTTCCGATAAGGAAACATTGAGGCTACAGTTTCCGTCTTTTTAAAGCCACGTGGCGGTCACGTGACGCGATAATCGAATCTCATTCGAGGGGACACTTTTGTATGGGCTCTTCGAATGTCCACAAGGGGCGTGCATTGTGTATAATGAGTTTTCAATTATCGCTTGGTCGTAAATGGAAACTTCAGCAAACTCACCTGTTTTGTAACAGAGTCGATAAGCCTAACGTAGATATCCTGTTCCTGGCGTACTCCTGCAACAAAACAAAATGGTATATAAAGCAGCTCTATGGCTTTTAGGCTAAGTTTTGAACGACCTCGTAAAAGCTATGCGGGACCTCGTGTTACCAGATGTAAAATGTGCATAGGGAATTATAGGTATGGTATATTGTTGTGGAAAGTTTTCTCCAGTGAGGTAAAATGCTGTGTACAGGGTGGCCAACTAAGAATGCGAGGTACTGTATCTCGGAAACTATACATCGTAGAGGCTTGCGGCAAAACATTTTATCACTAAAACGGCCAAGAGAAAAACCTGGAAAATATTTTCAAGTTTCTGAAATGGTCGCTAGGGGGCGTAACAACCAACACCAAGTAGAAAAATATGATTTTTATGGAATTTTGTCCAATGAAAATATATCGATGAGCTCATTTTCGGATTTACTGACTATCTATCTATCATAATAAAGTGGTGGGGGAAGTTCAATTGTTTTTTTAAACAAACGGAGATTTTCCCGTTTCGCTTGACCGATTTAAACGAATTTGGGCTCATATGAAAGAGAATAGTCTGCGCTATGAAATGCTCATTCGCTTTTTAATTTGTGACATTCGCCGTCGCCACTAGATGGCGTTAACTGAAATGGTAGCATACTTTTCAGTTTTTTCCGAAAAAATCAAACGTAATGGTATATCCATTTTCATATATTTCAAAAAGGGACACATTTTCCTATGAAAAAAATTAAAAAAATACAAAAAAAAACATTAAATTTTCTGTTTTTTTTAAAGGAATCCCCTTTTAAAATATATAAAAATGAATATACCATTACATTTGATTTTTTTGGAAAAAACTCAAAAACATGCTACCATTTCAGTTAACGCCATCTAGCGGCGACGGCGAAGGTCAAAAATTCAAAACCAAAAAAGTTTTTTGAAGTGCAGATCATGCTCTTTCATATGAGCCCAAGTTCGTTGAAATCCGTCAAGCGAAACGGGAGAAATCTCCGTTTGTTTAAAAAAAATATTGAACTTTCCCCACCACTTTATTATGATAGATAGAAAAAAACGTATTTGACAAAAAGTGTAGGTAAATAGTCAGTTGATCCGAAAATAAGCTCATCGATATATTTTCATTGGACAAAATTCCATAAAAATCATATTTTTCTACCTGGTGTTGGTTATTACGCCCCCTAGCGACCATTTCAGAAACTTGAGAATATTTTCCAGGTTTTTCTCTTGGCCGTTTTAGTAATAAAATTTTTTGCCGCAAGCCTCTACGATAAATAGTTTCCGAGAAACGGTACCTCGCATTCTTAGTTGGCCACCCGGTACATTTGATAAAATCCAAAAAAGTTTCCAGATTATTGTTTCATTTTATCAATAATAATACTTAATTGTTCAATTTTTTTCATTCAAAATGACTATATATATGACATTATGATTGAACGTCTTTTTCCAAACTTATTTTTACTTTTTTCGTCAAACATCGATACGAAGAGTCAAGAATATCGATACTGATTGATTGTGAATTCTGAAACATCGATATCAAAAGTCTCATAAACCCTAAAATTGATTCCCGCATGGATTCCTCAAACATCGATACTACTGATAGTCAAGAATACTCAGATATCGATACTAACTAATTGGAGACTTTGAAACAAGTTTCAGATACCCTAAAATTATCATGTGGAATCCGAGAACATCGATACTGAGAGTCAAGGATCCTTAAATATCGATACCAACTAACTGGGGATGCCAAAATATCGATATCTAAAGGTGTCGGATCCACAAACATCGATGATGGAAGTCTCTGATTGTTTGAAGTCGATACTAGACGTCAGAGAGTAAAATATCGATATCAAAACTCTTGGACCTCAAATATTGACAATAAAAGACTTGAATCTCTTTAACCTCAAAACTGAAAGACAGAGATCCTCAAAATATCGATACTAGAAGTCCCGGACTCCTTAACGTCGATATTAGAAGTTAGGGAGTCTCAAAATATAGATAAAACACTCTCAGATCCTTAAATATTAATAATTAAACTTTTGCATCTCTCTTAAACCTTAATTTTAGAAGACAGGGATCCTCAAATATCGATACTGGAGGTCCCGGATTCCTTAACGTCGATATTATAAGTTGCGGAAAAATAGATAAAAAGCTCTCGGATCCTCAAATATTGATAATGAAAATCTTGCATCAATCTTGTACCTCAAAACTAGAAGACAGGGATCCCCAAATATCGATACTAGAAGGCCCGGATTCCTTGACGTCGATATTAGAAGTTGGGAAGTATTAAAATATAGATAAAAAACTCTCGGATCCTCAAATATTGATAATTGAACTTCTGCATTCCTCTTAAACCTCAATATTAGAAGACAGGGATCCCCAAATATCGATACTATAGAAGGCCCGGATTCCTTAACGTCGATATTTGAAGTCAGGGAGTCTCAAAATATAGATAAAAAACTCTCGGATCCTCAAATATTGATAATTAAACTTCTTCATCCCTCTTAATCCTCAATATAAGAAGACAGGGATCCTCAAATATCGATACTGGAGGTCCCGGATTCCTTAACGTCGATATTATAAGTAAGGGAGTCTTAAAATATGGATAAAAAACACTCAGATCCTCAAATATTGATAATAAAAGTCTTGCATCTCTCTTGAACCCCAAAACTAAAAGACAGGGATCCCCAAATATCGATACTAGAAGGCCCGGATTCCTTAAAGTCGATATTAGAAGTTAGGGAGTCTCAAAATATAGATAAAAAACTCTCGGATCCTCAAATATTATTAATTAAACTTTTGCATCCCTCTTAAACCTCATTATTAGTAGAAAGGGTTCCCCAAATATCGATACTAGAAGGCCCGGATTCCATAACGTCGATATTAGAAGTTGGGGAGTCTTAAAATATGGATAAAAAACACTCAGATCCTCAAATATTGATAATTAAAGTCTTGCATCTCTCTTGAACCCCAAAACTAAAAGACAGGGATCCCCAAATATCGATACTAGAAGGCCCGGATTCCTTAAAGTCGATATTAGAAGTTAGGGAGTCTCAAAATATAGATAAAAAACTCTCGGATCCTCAAATATTATTAATTAAACTTTTGCATCCCTCTTAAACCTCATTATTAGTAGAAAGGGTTCCCCAAATATCGATACTAGAAGGCCCGGATTCCATAACGTCGATATTAGAAGTTGGGGAGTCTTAAAATATAGACAAAAAAACTCTCGGATCCTCAAATATTGATAATAAGAGTCTTGCATCTCTCTTGTACTTCAAATACCTCAAAACTAAAAATCAGGGATCCCCAACTATCGATACTAGAAGGCCCGAATTCCTTAACGTCGATATTATAAGTAAGGGAGTCTTAAAATATGGATAAAAAACACTCAGATCCTCAAATATTGATAATTAAAGTCTTGCATCTCTCTTGAACCCCAAAACTAAAAGACAGGGATCCCCAAATATCGATACTAGAAGGCCCGGATCCTTTAACGTCGATATTAGAAGTTAGGGAGTCTTAAAATATAGACAAAAAAACTCTCGGATCCTCAAATATTGATAATAAAAGTCTTGCATCTCTCTTGTACCTCAAAACCAAAAGACAGGGATACCCAAATATCGATACTAGAAGGCCCGGATCCTTTAACGTCGATATTAAAAGTTAGGGAGTCTTAAAATATGGATAAAAAGCACTCAGATCCCCAAATATTGATAATAAAAGTCTTGCATCTCTCTTGAACCCCAAAACTAAAAAACAGGGATTCTCAAATATCGATACAAGAAGGCCCGGATTCCTTAAAGTCGATATTATAAGTTAGGGAGTCTTAAAATATAGATAAAAAACTCTCGGATCCTCAAATAATGATAATTAAACTTCTACATCCCTCTTAATCCTCAATATTAGAAGACAGAAATCCCCAAATATCGATACTAGACGTCCCGGATTCCTTAACGTCGATATTAGAAGTAAGGGAGTCTTAAAATATGGATAAAAAACACTCAGATTCTCAAATATTGATAATTAAAGTCTTGCATCTCTCTTGAACCCCAAAACTAAAAGACAGGGATCCCCAAATATCGATACTAGAAGGCCCGGATTCCTTAAAGTCGATATTAGAAGTTAGGGAGTCTCAAAATATAGATAAAAAACTCTCGGATCCTCAAATATTATTAATTAAACTTTTGCATCCCTCTTAAACCTCATTATTAGTAGAAAGGGTTCCCCAAATATCGATACTAGAAGGCCCGGATTCCATAACGTCGATATTAGAAGTTGGGGAGTCTTAAAATATAGACAAAAAAACTCTCGGATCCTCAAATATTGATAATAAGAGTCTTGCATCTCTCTTGTACTTCAAATACCTCAAAACTAAAAATCAGGGATCCCCAACTATCGATACTAGAAGGCCCGAATTCCTTAACGTCGATATTATAAGTAAGGGAGTCTTAAAATATGGATAAAAAACACTCAGATCCTCAAATATTGATAATTAAAGTCTTGCATCTCTCTTGAACCCCAAAACTAAAAGACAGGGATCCCCAAATATCGATACTAGAAGGCCCGGATTCCTTAAAGTCGATATTAGAAGTTAGGGAGTCTCAAAATATAGATAAAAAACTCTCGGATCCTCAAATATTATTAATTAAACTTTTGCATCCCTCTTAAACCTCATTATTAGTAGAAAGGGTTCCCCAAATATCGATACTAGAAGGCCCGGATTCCATAACGTCGATATTAGAAGTTGGGGAGTCTTAAAATATAGACAAAAAAACTCTCGGATCCTCAAATATTGATAATAAGAGTCTTGCATCTCTCTTGTACTTCAAATACCTCAAAACTAAAAATCAGGGATCCCCAACTATCGATACTAGAAGGCCCGAATTCCTTAACGTCGATATTATAAGTAAGGGAGTCTTAAAATATGGATAAAAAACACTCAGATCCTCAAATATTGATAATTAAAGTCTTGCATCTCTCTTGAACCCCAAAACTAAAAGACAGGGATCCCCAAATATCGATACTAGAAGGCCCGGATCCTTTAACGTCGATATTAGAAGTTAGGGAGTCTTAAAATATAGACAAAAAAACTCTCGGATCCTCAAATATTGATAATAAAAGTCTTGCATCTCTCTTGTACCTCAAAACCAAAAGACAGGGATACCCAAATATCGATACTAGAAGGCCCGGATCCTTTAACGTCGATATTAAAAGTTAGGGAGTCTTAAAATATGGATAAAAAGCACTCAGATCCCCAAATATTGATAATAAAAGTCTTGCATCTCTCTTGAACCCCAAAACTAAAAAACAGGGATTCTCAAATATCGATACAAGAAGGCCCGGATTCCTTAAAGTCGATATTATAAGTTAGGGAGTCTTAAAATATAGATAAAAAACTCTCGGATCCTCAAATAATGATAATTAAACTTCTACATCCCTCTTAATCCTCAATATTAGAAGACAGAAATCCCCAAATATCGATACTAGACGTCCCGGATTCCTTAACGTCGATATTAGAAGTAAGGGAGTCTTAAAATATGGATAAAAAACACTCAGATTCTCAAATATTGATAATAAAAGTCTTGCATCCCTCTTGAACCCCAAAACTAAAAGACAGGGATCCCCAAATATCGATACTAGAAGGCCCGGATTCCTTAAAGTCGATATTAGAAGTTGGGGAGTCTCAAAATATAGATAAAAAACTTTCGGATCCTCAAATATTATTAATTAAACTTTTGCATCCCTCTTGAACCTCATTATTAGTAGAAAGGGTTCCCCAAATATCGATACTAGAAGGCCCGGATTCCATAACGTCGATATTAGAAGTTGGGGAGTCTTAAAATATGGATAAAAAACACTCAGATTCTCAAATATTGATAATAAAAGTCTTGCATCCCTCTTGAACCCCAAAACTAAAAGACAGGGATCCCCAAATATCGATACTAGAAGGCCCGGATTCCTTAAAGTCGATATTAGAAGTTAGGGAGTCTCAAAATATAGACAAAAAAACTCTCGGATCCTCAAATATTGATAATAAGAGTCTTGCATCTCTCTTGTACCTCAAAACTAAAAATCAGGGATCCCCAAATATCGATACTAGAAGGCCCGAATTCCTTAACGTCGATATTATAAGTAAGGGAGTCTTAAAATATGGATAAAAAACACTCAGATCCTCAAATATTGATAATAAAAGTCTTGCATCTCTCTTGAACCCCAAAACTAAAAGACAGGGATACCCAAATATCGATACTAGAAGGCCCGGATCCTTTAACGTCGATATTAAAAGTTAGGGAGTCTTAAAATATGGATAAAAAGCACTCAGATCCCCAAATATTGATAATAAAAGTCTTGCATCTCTCTTGAACCCCAAAACTAAAAAACAGGGATTCTCAAATATCGATACAAGAAGGCCCGGATTCCTTAAAGTCGATATTATAAGTTAGGGAGTCTTAAAATATAGATAAAAAACTCTCGGATCCTCAAATAATGATAATTAAACTTCTACATCCCTCTTAATCCTCAATATTAGAAGACAGAAATCCCCAAATATCGATACTAGACGTCCCGGATTCCTTAACGTCGATATTAGAAGTAAGGGAGTCTTAAAATATGGATAAAAAACACTCAGATTCTCAAATATTGATAATAAAAGTCTTGCATCCCTCTTGAACCCCAAAACTAAAAGACAGGGATCCCCAAATATCGATACTAGAAGGCCCGGATTCCTTAAAGTCGATATTAGAAGTTAGGGAGTCTCAAAATATAGACAAAAAAACTCTCGGATCCTCAAATATTGATAATAAGAGTCTTGCATCTCTCTTGTACCTCAAAACTAAAAATCAGGGATCCCCAAATATCGATACTAGAAGGCCCGAATTCCTTAACGTCGATATTATAAGTAAGGGAGTCTTAAAATATGGATAAAAAACACTCAGATCCTCAAATATTGATAATAAAAGTCTTGCATCTCTCTTGAACCCCAAAACTAAAAGACAGGGATCCCCAAATATCGATACTAGAAGGCCCGGATTCCTTAAAGTCGATATTAGAAGTTAGGGAGTCTTAAAATATAGATAAAAAACACTCAGATCCTCAAATATTGATAATAAGAGTCTTGCATCTCTCTTGTACCTCAAAACTAAAAATCAGGGATCCCCAAATATCGATACTAGAAGGCCCGAATTCCTTAACGTCGATATTATAAGTAAGGGAGTCTTAAAATATGGATAAAAAACACTCAGATCCTCAAATATTGATAATAAAAGTCTTGCATCTCTCTTGAACCCCAAAACTAAAAGACAGGGATACCCAAATATCGATACTAGAAGGCCCGGATCCTTTAACGTCGATATTAAAAGTTAGGGAGTCTTAAAATATGGATAAAAAGCACTCAGATCCCCAAATATTGATAATAAAAGTCTTGCATCTCTCTTGAACCCCAAAACTAAAAAACAGGGATTCTCAAATATCGATACAAGAAGGCCCGGATTCCTTAAAGTCGATATTATAAGTTAGGGAGTCTTAAAATATAGATAAAAAACTCTCGGATCCTCAAATAATGATAATTAAACTTCTACATCCCTCTTAATCCTCAATATTAGAAGACAGAAATCCCCAAATATCGATACTAGACGTCCCGGATTCCTTAACGTCGATATTAGAAGTAAGGGAGTCTTAAAATATGGATAAAAAACACTCAGATTCTCAAATATTGATAATAAAAGTCTTGCATCCCTCTTGAACCCCAAAACTAAAAGACAGGGATCCCCAAATATCGATACTAGAAGGCCCGGATTCCTTAAAGTCGATATTAGAAGTTGGGGAGTCTCAAAATATAGATAAAAAACTCTCGGATCCTCAAATATTATTAATTAAACTTTTGCATCCCTCTTGAACCTCATTATTAGTAGAAAGGGTTCCCCAAATATCGATACTAGAAGGCCCGGATTCCATAACGTCGATATTAGAAGTTGGGGAGTCTTAAAATATGGATAAAAAACACTCAGATTCTCAAATATTGATAATAAAAGTCTTGCATCCCTCTTGAACCCCAAAACTAAAAGACAGGGATCCCCAAATATCGATACTAGAAGGCCCGGATTCCTTAAAGTCGATATTAGAAGTTGGGGAGTCTCAAAATATAGATAAAAAACTCTCGGATCCTCAAATATTATTAATTAAACTTTTGCATCCCTCTTGAACCTCATTATTAGTAGAAAGGGTTCCCCAAATATCGATACTAGAAGGCCCGGATTCCATAACGTCGATATTAGAAGTTGGGGAGTCTTAAAATATGGATAAAAAACACTCAGATTCTCAAATATTGATAATAAAAGTCTTGCATCCCTCTTGAACCCCAAAACTAAAAGACAGGGATCCCCAAATATCGATACTAGAAGGCCCGGATTCCTTAAAGTCGATATTAGAAGTTAGGGAGTCTCAAAATATAGACAAAAAACTCTCGGATCCTCAAATATTGATAATAAGAGTCTTGCATCTCTCTTGTACCTCAAAACTAAAAATCAGGGATCCCCAAATATCGATACTAGAAGGCCCGAATTCCTTAACGTCGATATTATAAGTAAGGGAGTCTTAAAATATGGATAAAAAACACTCAGATCCTCAAATATTGATAATAAAAGTCTTGCATCTCTCTTGAACCCCAAAACTAAAAGACAGGGATCCCCAAATATCGATACTAGAAGGCCCGGATTCCTTAAAGTCGATATTAGAAGTTAGGGAGTCTTAAAATATAGATAAAAAACACTCAGATCCTCAAATATTGATAATTAATTTTGCATCCCTCTTAAACCTCATTATCAGTATAGAAAGGGATCCCCAAATATCGATACTAGAAGTATCGGACTCCTCATAGTCGATACTGCTCAAATATCCGGGCGCAGGCATACCACTTTTCCGTAGAATAACCGCGTGTTAGAATTAATGTAGAAAAAGCAATAAATCCACAATTGCTCCACAAATAGACAATCTAGAAGCTCGTGCTCGAGCAACTTGTCTGCCATTTCCATCTAGCACATACCTCTAGCCGTTTACGCAATAATGAAATCCAGCTCACATATAGTCGACCAGCTCGCAAAGGCAATTAATTAATTAGTTTTACTGAATGGTTTATCAATTGTCAATTATTTCTATTGACGGCGCGCTGTTATGCCTTTTTGGCGTAGACTGAAAAACGCCATTTACACTTTGGAGAGCGGCTATTTGTAGTACGACTTATAAGGGAGTACGCGACCGGCGCGGACACCGACTGAATTCTAAGTGGTGATTTTAATTGTATTTATTTAGGCAATCGCCCATTAAGACTTTGCGAAATGTCGTTGTTATATTTAAATTGAACTTTAACAGACCTACCCAGAAATTCAAGTTGACGAAAATCTGGGCTTTGAAAAAAGTCAAAGGTCGTCAAGTCTGGTGATCTTGCTGGTCATTTAGCTAGATTCCCAGGCGTATGTGTATCCGAGACTTTGAGTATCGACGTTTTGGAAATCGATACTTTGATGAAGAACCGAGAGTTTTGGTATCGACATTTGAGACTTCCTGACTTCTAGTATCAACTTTGAGGAGTCCAAGACTTCTAGTATCGATATTTGAGGATCCCAGTCTTCTAATATTGAGGTTAAAGAGGGATGCAAGACTTTTATTATCACTATTTGAGGATCCGACAGTCTTAATATCGAGATTTGAGACTCCCCGACTTCTAGTATCAAGGTTAAGGAGTCCGAGACTTCTAGTATCGATATTTGGAGATCCCTGTTTTCTAATATTGAGGTTTAAAAGGAATGCAAAACTTTCATTTTCGGGTCATTTTACAGATTTTTGCAAGCTATTCCAGACAATACATCTATAATTCCATATCCATTCTCCCCCATTCAACCTCATTCCTCATCAACCAATCCAGATTGATAACGAGACCAAAAATCCATCCCCAAACCCAAGACATAAAGTTCGGACACGAAATTTACTGGGCACATTCAGCTAATTCCGCCATCAAGTCACCGCAAGTCTGTAGCTGACCAGCTTCAGCCGCAAATTATTCCCGAAACCGCATTCTTGGAGATTAGATGTATGTTTGTAGTTTTGCCGCGTAGATCCCAGATTGCCGAAATGTTATTCGATCGGTGCGATACCTCATTTAGAGTCGCGCACCTCAGCAAAACCCAAAGGGCCTCTATTCGCCTCCTTATTTGTAATAAAATCACTCGGCGACTGCTCTCCGAGGAAGGATATGGAGGAGCGGCAAACGACATGTTGAAAGAGAGTTTTCTTATTGAGGCTTCTTTTTTATTCACGTTATTTCAAGTTGTTTAGTTTGTAGTTTCATGCTCAGCTGATATCTTCTTATCAAAATAGGAAAGATCATAAAAAACCCTACAAAATGCTTTTTTTCTTCTTAAAATCGGTTCATAAATAACGAAATTATAGCGACTCAAAAAAATCCATAAAACTGTTCCTGAGATACTGACATAAATTTCAAAACGCCGTAACTCGTTTATTAATTGACGGATTTTGACGCGGAAAAAAGAGTTTTAAAGGAATTTTTCTTCTTTATTTATGTGTTCCTTCGTTCTTTTGCTATGACAGTTGACATTGGTGACAGCTGACATGTGACAAGACAACTTGTTTACTATTAACTTTCATGATTCAGGGTGATGAATCATGAAGAACAGAAAAAGGTTTGGAATCTCTCTTGGGTCAGTTCAGTTTCCCGAGATTTCGAAGGAATTTTGCACCATTCTTGGCAAAAAACTTTGTTTTAATAGTATATAAGCTTAATATTATGAAGGGTGTCTGAAACATCCTAAGCAAAAAAAAAACTTTAAAAATGTTCTAAACAAATTTAAATAACTATTTAAAATAATTCAAACATACCCAAAGGCAGAACTGCTTCAAAACAGGTTTCAAAACAAATGAAAAAGTCTGTTTAGGGCAGTTTAAACTAAACAACGATATAGGATTGTCTCAAGACCCAAAAAAAACAAATAGAAATATTCTAAAAAGTTTTAAAATGTTTTTAAAAAACTCTAAAAAGATTTTTAAAGTGGTTTTGGGTATATTTTCTAAACCAAGGAATTAAATAGAAAATTGTCGAGATTTGTAGGTTTATCTACACATAAAAAAAACACAAAAATTATAAAAAAAGATGACATTTTATTTTAAATGATGCATTCATTAAAATCGGTCAATTAGTTCAAAAGTTATAGTTTCTGGATTTTGTCATTATTATTTGTAAGAGTAAAAAAAATACAAAAATTAGTGAGAGAAAATCAAATTCCTCACAAAATGACGCAAGATTCATTAAAATCGGTAAATCCGTTCGAAAGTTATAGCGTTTTGAAAAAACTGGAAAAATCGTATAGTCTGATTTTGTTGACATTTGTGGGGTTAAAAAAAATACAAAAACTTGTGACTATAAGAAAATCCTACAAAATGATGCAAAATTTATTAAAAATTATATAAAAATGTGCAAAAAAAAAAATTTTCGCAAATTTCGAAAATACACAAATGTCTTGATGACGTTATTCCAGAGAATAAAAACCGTAATTCCAACACCCCCTTCATTCATGTCTTACTGATGAATGAGTTCAAAATTCTGTAATGCCGTAATTTCAGAGGTTAAAAGTGGAATTATAAAAAACAATTGTCGTGATTCTAGACATCAAAACTGTCAAAGAGAAATGTAATGTCGTAATTCCTTAACAAAACTATGTTGTCATTAATCACTCAAATAAGAGGTTTTGAAATTCTGTAATGAGATATTCCTAAGATTAAAAGCAGAATTAAAAATACAATGCGTTAATGTCGTAATTCCAGCTATGAAAACAGAAATAATTATCAATGACAAATATGAGGTAATGTCGTAATTCCAGAGGTCATTCTGTTTATCTTTACTGACTCAAATGAAAAGTAAAAACATTCTGTACCTATGCCGTAATTCCAAAGATTGATAGTGGAATTATGAAAAAAAGAGATTGTGTTTTTCTATTTGTCATCACTATCTTTAATCGAAGTCCAAGCATGTTGTAATTCCGGATATTAAAAGATGAATCATCAAATATTTGAAGTAATGTCGTAATTCCAGACACTTCTGACTAATGTTTGTCATTGCTGACTGAAATAATGGGTCTCAAATTATCTAATGCCGTAATTCTAGAGATCAAATAGGACCAATCTAGACTCTGTCGTAATTCCAACATTCTATTGGACATCGGTGATTGTTATGAGTCTGGAAATTACGTAATGTCATAATTCCAGAGATCTAGTGAGGAATAAATGTAAAATTTCAAAAATAACTTGCCATGTGATGTAATGTCGTAATTCCAGCAACAAAAACTTGTCTGTCATGAGTGACCGATGTGAAACTGTGATGTCGTAATTCAAAGATTAGAAGGGGCATTATCAGAGAAAATTTTAAGTAATGTCGTAATTCGTCTGAAAGTTCTATAATGCCGTAATTCCAGAGATCAAAAGTGGAGTTATCAAACCAAAAAAGATTTTAATGATCAAGATTTGAAGCAGCTTGACTGGATCACATTCCACCGTCCCTTATTCAACCAAACTGGGTTAGCTGAACATTTTACAATTCATAAAGCAACGAGTGCAGAGCATTGCCATTTACAATACCGTTTCAAGTCGGCTCGAACCGAAAAAAAAACTCTTATTTACACTTGACAGAAGCGGCTATTTGTTAAGATCGCGTATAAGGAAACGCATAAGAAGCAGCAAAACGCCTGCTGAATCCCAAATGGGAATTTGCTGGTCACTTTGGCGGTTTAATTGGATTTAGTATTCAATCAGGTCCGCAGGAATTTCGTATAATTTTGCTGGAGCCATTAAAAAAAACCCCATGGTGAACTATATGGTTGCTAATTATGTAGGTGGAATAAACTTACCGCTGGCGAACAGTAGCTGTAGACGATACTGGATGCCGTTGTTGGTTTTCTGACCGTCAGCTTCCTGGAAAATAGAGAATTCATTTCAATCGGGCATTTTGTTCATGAAAAATGCAACGCAACAAATTGTGCGAGACGCTGCCCGCGTCTGTGGCGTCGTTTCTATGACGACGACGCCACGTTGTACAAAGCGAAAGTGAGAGGAGTGAATTGGTGCCAGTGGCGGAGCATTTGGTGTTTCATATAGCCTTTTTGTAGCAAAATTTTCCAGTTTCACCACTTCAAAGTCACTAAATGGTGGTTGAAGTCCTACGACAAGGGTGTGAGACCATTTGGTTATCTATCGATGGGGCAATCTTGAAAATATTATGTACTTGATCAAGGAATGTTTCCATCATTTTTCCATGTAATCCTATAGAGAATTTTCTACTCTTTCCAATGAAACTAGTGCGGCTCTGATATCTCTGATAGTTAAGAAGCTGTAAGCCGTTTTATAGAGCTACCTACACCTATGTAAGAGAGGCTGTCATGTTTACCATCCCATTCAGTGACCAGTCTAGACTTGGTCAAAGAATTTTTCCATTATTTTTCCATGTAATCCTATAGATATTTTTCTGTTCTTTCCAATGAAACTAGTGCGGCTCTGATATCTCTGATAGTTAAGAAGCTGTAAGCCGTTTTATAGAGCTACCTACACCTATGTGAGTGAGGCTGTCATGTCTACCATCTCATTCAGTGACCAGTCTAGACTTGGTCAAGGAATTTTTCCATTATTTTTCCATGTAATCCTATAGAGAATTTTCTGCTCTTTCCAATAAAACTAGTGCGGCTCTGATATCTCTTTTAGTTATGAAGCTGTCCGCCATTTCATAGAGGTACCTACACCTGTGTATGAGAGGCTGTCATGCTTGCCATCTCATTCAGTGATCAGTTTTGTCTTAGTCAGGGAAATTTTTCATTGTTTTTCCATGTTATCCTATAGAAAATTTTCTGCTCTTTTCAATGAAACTAGTGCAGCTTTGATATCTCTTTTATAGTTATGAAGCTGTAAGCCATTTTATAGAGGTACCTACACATATCTTAGTGAGGCTGTAATTTGTGCCATCTCATTCAGTAACAAGTTTAAACTTGATCAAGGAAAGTTTCTATCATTCTTCCATGTTATACAATGGAAAATGTCTTGCTCTTTCCAATGAAACTAATGCGGCTTTGATATCTCTTTCAATTAGGAAAGCTGGAGCTGCTGCAGAAGGCAGTTCTTGGACTATTATCACTGCCTTGTCAGAATTCATGATGACAGTTGTGGCTCTTTTGCAGCAGAGTTTTCATCATATAGTACCTACCATGGTTGATTGTGCAATCTTGAATACTTTCTTATATCAGATCCTCTTTTGTTGGCAGTACTGAAATTCTAGTTAAGCTGGCACTAGCGCTGGTGCAGAAAGGTAACCAACCTCAGCAGCAGCTTTTGGACCTATATTACTCCCTTGTAAGGTTTATAATGAAGAAAATGGTGGTGTTTTATGGCCTTTTTGAAGGACAGTTTCATCGCTTTTAAGTCACTACGTAGCCTGGTTGGTCATTTAGAGGTGCAATGAACACATTCTTCCTAAAGATCTTCAAATTTTGAGATTCTAGCATAACTGGTATACTGAGACTGGTGCAGAAAGATAGATCAGTGACCAGTTTGGACTTAGGGGAATTTTTCATTGTTTTTCCATGTTATCAAATAGAAAATGTTCTGCTTTTTTCAATGAAACTAGTGCGGCTTTGATATTTCTTCCAGTTAAGAAGCTATAAGTCGTTTTATAGAGAGATTGGCCTCTAATCCAAGGTGAGACTGCAACTTTCAAGCTGGTTTCTTTCGGCAACATTTTGACGCCCAACGTAGGGCAACAAAACCCGTCTGTTATCTAAACTTTGACTTTCAACGTGGGGCAACATAACATTTCTGTGTATTTTCTGAAATTTGTCAACATCAAGATTTTATTCGGATTCACTCGGACCAATTTTGGCAACCAGGATTGGGGCTTCTTTCGGATCTACTGAGCGAAATTTTGACGCCCAACGTGGGTCAATATTGATACTGAACTTATCAGCGATCATTTTTGACGCCCAACATGTTCCATTCAAAGTTCTCTTTGATCCAGCAAACACCATGAAGGCTTTGTCTTAATATGGTCTCCAGATTACTCTAGTACCCAAACTACGACTTCAAATAAACATTACAGGTGAGCTTGGTGAGGTTATCAGAGCACTCAACATGGCCTGTACCACTCTTTGATGAATGGTACAACCTCCTTTACCTCAGAACCAAAGGCTCTAGGATGATTAGAACTTCGACCATCTCTAATCTGGTCAGATGGAGAATAGGAGGAACTGGGTTTCACTTCATGGAACTTCCAGATTGACTCCTTGGACCGTATACTACACCAGCAGGAATCTCTGCACTATTCTCCTCTTGGTCCATTGGTACCAGCTTGACTATACTGAAGGTGGTTTTGAGGAGAGGTGGACAATAGGACCAGGTTGTTGAGGTGACGTTGCCAAATTTATTAGACGTTAAAGGAAACAATGGGTGGTGCAGAAAGGTAACTTCAGCAGCAGCAGTTCCAGCAAGATTTTTCTGAATCAGATGAGAGTTGTGCTCCGCCACTGACTACAAAGTAGCAGTTCAGCGGAATTTCATGGGAGGAGTGTAGCAGCAAGTAATTGCGTTTCACGCTGGGCATTTATCATGAAAGGGCTATTTTGAATATTCAGCGCCGGGAAAGTGAACTGAAAATTAAGTTTTATTGGTGGAAATTCCGATGGGCTGTAAAGGGATAATCTGTTAAAATGCGACATGACTGTCCGCAGTTGGAGCGTCTGTATTAAAAGTGATTTATGGTTCCGCGCCTCATGTTAGATCAAACCAACTCTTAACCAAATTGCAATAAATCGATGGGAATTTTCCAGCCAAATAACTTATCGGCGTGAACGAGCGAAATTCGGGAACAAACAGGAATTAACAACAAAGACTGAATAAATTTCCGGGATCGTTTATCAACCTCGAGCTAAATACCGGCATCGATAACACTGTATAACGGGCTTTATTGTAAGATTTATTAAGATACATTGACCATGCATATAGATGCGGTTGTGCCTTCGGTGTTTTGGAAACTGCTCTTGTCACTGGTATGGAAAGTCTTACCACCCGTTTGTTTTATATTGGTGATTACGGTGTAGAACGCTATTAAATAAAATTATTCTTACCTGATCCTTTTCAATAAATCCAATAAAAGCAGTCCGTTCGATTTCAATAGGTTGACCCGCCCTATCATAAAGGGCTATCACAAAATGGAAGAAATTCGACTTTCGCAAATTCGACGGTGGTTGCTTTTCGAAATGGGCCCTGCCCACGGTGGATCTGCAAAAAAAAAACCTTTCGCTAATTTGCATGGAAGCGGTTGCAATAAAACTGTCCCGATATTGAACAACGGAATTAACAAAAAGGAAAAAAAGGGCGGGCAATAAATCTCGCTTTTTCCAGCGAACGGCATTATCGACTTTCGGGCGATAACAAAGCTATTGTCGATAGCGTTTTACGTCATGGGGCCTTTTGTCATTTGTTTTGCTCGATTGGGGACGTCTCACACATCGTTTTATAATGCAGTGTTCATTTTATGGACAGATTTGTCATAGTGGATAAGTGGAATATTGTTATATTGTCCAAACATGTTTATTTGACACAGCACAATATAAACTTTCACAAAATGAAAATCATCAGAAATATTGAAACATACTGTATATCACTTGGATTTTGAAGGTTTGAATTTAGTACAATTTTTACTTCGAGGGAGTTTAGGACAGCCCTTTTGATTTTAATTGATTATAATTTCGACAAAGTTCAATATAAAAATTCATAAAAAGAAAATCGACAGGAATTTTGGAATATACGGTATATTGCTTGAAATTTGAAGGTTTGCAGATGATTCAGTACAATTTTGACAGCTCCCAGTACTTCGAGGGAGTTTGAGACAGCCCTTTTAATTCTAATTGATTTTTTTTTATTCTGACAAAGCTCAATATAAAAATTCATAAAAAGAAAATCGTCAGGAATTTTGGAACATACGGTATATTACTTGAAATTTGAAGGTTTGCAGATGATTCAGTACAATTTTAACAGCTCCCAGTACTTCGAGGGAGTTTGAGACAGCCCTTTTAATTCTAATTGATTTTTTTTTATTCTGACAAAGCTCAATATAAAAATTCATAAAAAGAAAATCGACAGGAATTTTGGAATATACGGTATATTGCTTGAAATTTGAAGGTTTGCAGATGATTCAGTACAATTTTGACAGCTCCCAGTACTTCGAGGGAGTTTGAGACAGCCCTTTTAATTCTAATTGATTTTTTTTTATTCTGACAAAGCTCAATATAAAAATTCATAAAAAGAAAATCGTCAGGAATTTTGGAACATACGGTATATTACTTGAAATTTGAAGGTTTGCAGATGATTCAGTACAATTTTAACAGCTCCCAGTACTTCGAGGGAGTTTGAGACAGCCCTTTTAATTCTAATTGATTTTTTTTTATTCTGACAAAGCTCAATATAAAAATTCATAAAAAGAAAATCGTCAGGAATTTTGGAACATACGGTATATTACTTGAAATTTGAAGGTTTGCAGATGATTCAGTACAATTTTGACAGCTCCCAGTACTTCGAGGGAGTTTGAGACAGCCCTTTTAATTCTAATTGATTTTTTTTTATTCTGACAAAGCTCAATATAAAAATTCATAAAAAGAAAATCGTCAGGAATTTTGGAACATACGGTATATTACTTGAAATTTGAAGGTTTGCAGATGATTCAGTACAATTTTAACAGCTCCCAGTACTTCAGGGGAGTTTGAGACAGCCCTTTTAATTCTAATTGATTTTTTTAATTTCGAGAAAGCTCAATATAAAAATTCATATAAAGAAAATCGTCAGGAATTTTGGAACATACGGTATATTACTTGAAATTTGAAGGTTTTCAGATGATTCAGTACAATTTTGACAGCTTCCAGTACTTCAGGGGAGTTTGAGACAGCCCTTTTAATTCTAATTGATTTTTTTAATTTCGACAAAGCTCAATATAAAAATTCATATAAAGAAAATCGTCAGGAATTTTGGAACATACGGTATATTACTTGAAATTTGAAGGTTTTCAGATGATTCAGTACAATTTTGACAGCTTCCAGTACTTCAGGGGAGTTTGAGACAGCCCTTTTAATTCTAATTGATTTTTTTAATTTCGACAAAGCTCAATATAAAAATTCATATAAAGAAAATCGACAGGAATTTTGGAACATACGGTATATTACTTGAAATTTGAAGGTTTTCAGATGATTCAGTACAATTTTAACAGCTCCCAGTACTTCAGGGGAGTTTGATACAGCCCTTTTAATTCTAATTGATTTTTTTAATTTCGACAAAGCTCAATATAAAAATTCATATAAAGAAAATCGTCAGGATTTTGGAACATACGGTATATTACTTGAAATTTGAAGGTTTGCAGATGATTCAGTACAATTTTGACAGCTTCCAGTACTTCGAGGGAGTTTGAGGCAGCCCTTTTAATTCTAATTGATTTTTTTAATTTCGACAAAGTTCAATATAAAAATTCATAAAAAGAAAATCAACAGGAATATTGAGACATACTGTATATTGCTTGGATTTTGAAGGTTTGAAGATAATTCAGTACAATTTTGGATATTTTAGTACCTCAAGGGAGATTGAGACAACCCTACCGTACCCTACCCCCAACCGTAAAAACCACCCTTTGTCCATTAATTGAGTAATTTAAATCGTTTTCTCTAAGATTTTTGGATATATCACTATAAGAGAATGATATAATTAGCAATCTAAAAAAAATTATTATTACAAAAACACAAGAGAAATTGAATAGTATAAGAATCAAGAGCTGAACAATTTTTTTTCCCAATTTAAATTAAAAATTGTTCCCAACAACGAAAATTGAAACAATAAAATGAAAAATCAAAGAATAAAAATTAGCGAGCAGATGTGAATGAATCCAGAAAAATATAAAAGTAATAAAAGTAATTATTTATATTTCAGAGGGTTTTTGTATTTTTTTAATATGATGTTCAAGTACCTGCTTTAGTTGACTTTTGTCCCACCTTTTAAAAAATATTTAAGACACTTTTTATCCAGGCATTTTCACTTTTAGAGCATAGTTAATTTTTTTCAATTAATTCAATTTTTGTCTACATTCCAATAGTTTTTTTCACTTTAATTTTCTTCTAAAAGCTTCCAACTTCTTATTATGAGTTTTATGTTTTTTTAAAAAGGTTTTTGTATTTTTAAGAATAATGTATTTTCTTTTTTTTCCAAAAAGGTGATTTTTGTTTGACTTTTTAAATGTTTCTAGGCACTTTTACATTTTTTGGGATATCTTTGTACATTTTTAATTGGTTATTTTCCCATTTATTTGCTTCTTACATACTTACTCACTTTTTTAGTTACTTTTTATCGATTTTAAAAGCCTTGATTCTTTCTGTTTCCACTTTTTAGGGTAGGGTTTCATTCATAGAATTTATTTTACAATGTTTTTTTTGTATTTCAGTCTTCTTTTTTCTACTTTATTTTATTTTCAAAAACTTCTAAAATTTCCTTTCCCTATTCCTATGAGATTTTTTTACTGCTCTAAGGCTTTTTATATATTTTGGAACACATTATCTTCTCTTGTTCCAACTGAAAATGTCATTTTGTCTTGTAAAAGGATTTTTGACTCACTTTTTGAAAAGTTTCAGTTCTTTTTCAGGAACCTTTATCCTGTTTTTGCACTTTAAAGGGCATTGTCTGTTTTTTGATGAATAATTAATTCTGTAAGTACTTCACAGGATATTTTCATACGTTTTAGTGGCTCTTATAGTTACTTTATTTTTCTCTCCTAAGACTTCTTGATTTTCATTTTTTGTCTTCTGTTGTGTCTTTTAGCAGTGTTTTTAATAAGTTCACGTGACATTTGTATCATGTTTTAAAATATATTTGACACTTTTCAGAAAGTTTTATCAAGGCTTTGGACTTTCTACAGCATGTTTTTTTTATTTTGCTTATAGGATTATTTTCTACATTTTAGTAGCTCATTTTTCCTTTAAAGGCTTCTAAC
This sequence comes from Orchestes rusci, assembly GCA_958502075.1. Taxonomy (NCBI): domain Eukaryota; kingdom Metazoa; phylum Arthropoda; class Insecta; order Coleoptera; family Curculionidae; genus Orchestes; species Orchestes rusci. Next base: position 653,989 of record OY293308.1, on the reverse strand, counting down.
TTCTCTAATGAATAATAAACATTTAAATGGAAAAGCAAAAAATAAAAATTGAAAGTCATTATCAATAAACTAATTCATTGATAAGAAAACTCATTGAAACAAAATGAATACAAAAATAAGGTAGTACAAATGTGAAATAAATAATAATGAAAAATGAGACAACGGACAATGGAGTGTTAAAAAACAATCCAAAATATAGCTATTGGACAAAAAAATAAGTTCACAAAGTCACTGATAAAAATACGAACAAAAAAATATAAACAATGGCAGAATAAGAAATTGTAAAAAAGCAAAAGTAAATTGATGAAACAAAAAAAACAAAACACGTCAGTTTTCCAAAAATAACCAAAAATACTGTTTCTTTTACGACGGGAAAGGAGATGAGTGAGAGGATGAGAGAGAGGTAGTGGAAGAGGAGGAAGAAGAGAGAGAGGAGGAATTAAATTGAAATGTAGACAGTGATGCACTTGAAGAAATTAAGCTCATCAAAATGCATGTTTTCACCACCTAAGAGTCCTTTTTTTTGTAGTTGTCGGTCGTGACGTTAAGTGACGACCTCACTCCTCAGCACGCTCGTGTTAAATTCCGCTCAAATTATTTATTAATTTCCAACACTAGACGAGAGCCAGAGCAAAACAGAGATGAATGCTGATCAATCTACACCCTTGGCAGCAGCTTTTCACACTAAAAGCCGATACTGCCGCCCCTTTTCATCAACCACACACATATGGACATCAAAAGACTATTCTATGCCAGATAAAATCACCGACTACAATTAAATGTTATCGTTTAGCCATATGGCAAAAGAGTTGCACAGGGTGATGGGTATTGTGTTGACCCATTCAAAACGAAATTTAGGGTACTAAATATCTGATTTTGAAAAAAAATTGGCAATTCTGCGTGCCCGAACCCATTAGAATATTTGTTGATTGCTTGATTTCATGAGATAAGTCAACAATTACGGCGAAATGCGGAATGAACAATTAATATTATTTTCCGAGGAGTGTCTTTGGACTAATTTAGTAATGGTGTTTTTATGCTTATTTATGCATATAGTGTAGGACAAAACGATGCCGTGTATCAAAAGCTCATCAACGCCGTCAACGTTATCGTGCTTTTGTGTTAAGACGAATTAGTGGGTTTGGTTGGTTTAGTAAATTATACTGGGTCTGTCATCGAATGAATGAAAAATATTTCCAATTGCTCCACTTTGGCCAAAAATTGTTCATGAAAAAATTATAGAGGACGCTGTTGTCTACAATCTTTACATAGGAGTAAAGGACAGATGACACTTTACACATATCTAGTGCACAAAGCTTTGGACAAGTATCTCCTCTCCTGCCACAATTTTTTTTTTATTTTTGACTCTATTGTCTATAATTTTTGTCGACTAATTTTTCAATTTCAGCTTTCCAGACCTCTTATGTCACTTCCTACATTGAATTTTAGGATATTTTTGAAAAAACAATAGAAGTCCAAAACTGAAAAAAATTGCAATGCAAATGATACATGAGAAGGTTTTAAGAGTACCTCCTCAAAATTTTAACCCCCCAAGTTTCCTTATTTATTTTTTATAGTCCTCCAAAGAGTATAACTAGAATAGTTTTTGATTTTTTTTAACTTTTTTTAAGTGGTTTTGTAACTTTTTAGGTTTTTTTCCTGTTTTTACTTCTACTTTTTGAGTCATTAACTATTTTTTGTTGAATTATTGCATCATTTATTACATTTTGGTGGTAGGTACTTTTTCTTGGTTTTTCTAAAATTTCCTTCACCGAGACATTTTTTAGTTTTAAATTTAGATTTATTGTGCTATTCAAATTTAAATCTGTTTTACACAAATGTATTATCATTATATTAATTTCTTTTGTGTTTCATTTGCTTTCTATCGAAATTATTGTATCGAATAAAAATAAAAAAAATAGTATTTATCAGCATAATCTATACAAAAACAATAATATAGTATAATTCTAAAGCTATACATAAAAAGGTTATAAAATGCAACATACAAAATGAATAAATAATGACAAAGAGGAAAATACATTTTTTAAAGATGCATTGGTACAGGTGTGCAAGATTTTTGAAAAGAACACTCATAAAAACAGAAAAAAAAACACGTGTAAAAAAGACAAACAGGTTATTGGTAGCTATATGTTGAATAAAGATTATTTATCTTTATATTTATGTTTTTCTTTATCTTTTTTTATCAAACTGAAAACATGATTTCTACATAATAAAGAGTTTTATGTACTTTGGGTAATTTTTTCTCCGTTTTTTTTTTAATGCTATCGTCACTTTTTATGCTATTTTCACGATGTTTTTACCTTCGAGGTCATTATTTATTGTTTGTTGATTTTTAATTACTTTCATAGTATGCTATACGGTGAAGTATCATTTACTGGACTCAAAACCTGACCGGTAAATGACACATTACATCATCAGAGCAGGGGAAATCGAATGAGAAGAATATATTATATTTTTTCCCTAATAGCTCATATCTCTGTGTTGTCCGTCGGAATTACGGATTTTTAAGCGGAATTACGACACTTTTCTGGTGATTTTGATTATTTTGTTTTCATATTTTTGTTAAAGATTGTGGTATTTCCAAATTTTATCTATAAATCAACAGTTTTTTGCCGGTAATTCCTACTTTTTCCAAGGAATTGACTGATATATTCCTTGATAACTCATAACTCTCTGTTATGCGACGGAATTACGGATTTTTTAACGGAATTACGACACTTTTCTGTGGTAATTTTAAATTTTATCACAAAATCAACAGTTTTTTCCGGTAATTCCTACTTTTTCCAAGGAATTAACTGATATATTCCTTAATAACTTATAACTCTGTGTTATGCGACGGAATTACGGGTTTTTTAACGGAATTACGACACTTTTCTGTGGTAATTTTAAATTTTATCACAAAATCAGCTGTTTTTTGCCGGTAATTGCTACTTTTTCCAAGGAATTAACTGATTTATTCCTTAATAACTCATAACTCTGTGTTATGCGACGGAATTACGGATTTTTTAACGGAATTACGACACTTTTCTGTGGTAATTTAAAATTTTATCACAAAATTAACAGTTTTTTGCCGGTAATTCCTACTTTTTCCAAGGAATTAACTGATATATTCCTTAATAACTCATAACTCCATGTTATGCGACGGAATTACGGATTTTTTAACGGAATTACGACACTTTTCTGTGGTAATTTTAAATTTTATCACAAAATCAGCTGTTTTTTGCCGGTAATTGCTACTTTTTCCAAGGAATTAACTGATTTATTCCTTAATAACTCATAACTCTGTGTTATGCGACGGAATTACGGATTTTTTAACGGAATTACGACACTTTTCTGTGGTAATTTAAAATTTTATCACAAAATTAACAGTTTTTTGCCGGTAATTCCTACTTTTTCCAAGGAATTAACTGATATATTCCTTAATAACTCATAACTCCATGTTATGCGACGGAATTACGGATTTTTTAACGGAATTACTACACTTTTCTGTGTAAATTTAAAATTTTATCACAAAATCAACAGTTTTTTGCCGGTAATTGCTACTTTTTCCAAGGAATTAACTGATATATTCCTTAATAACTTATAACTCTGTGTTATGCGACGGAATTACGGATTTTTTAACGGAATTACGACACTTTTCTGTGGTAATTTTAAATTTTATCACAAAATCAACAGTTTTTTCCGGTAATTCCTACTTTTTCCAAGGAATTAACTGATATATTCCTTAATAACTTATAACTCTGTGTTATGCGACGGAATTACGGGTTTTTTAACGGAATTACGACACTTTTCTGTGGTAATTTTAAATTTTATCACAAAATCAGCTGTTTTTTGCCGGTAATTGCTACTTTTTCCAAGGAATTAACTGATATATTCCTTAATAACTTATAACTCTGTGTTATGCGACGGAATTACGGGTTTTTTAACGGAATTACTACACTTTTCTGTGTTAATTTAAAATTTTACCACAAAATTAACAGTTTTTTTCCGGTAATTCCTACTTTTTCCAAGGAATTAACTGATATATTCCTTAATAACTTATAACTCTGTGTTATGCGACGGAATTACGGGTTTTTTAACGGAATTACGACACTTTTCTGTGGTAATTTTAAATTTTATCACAAAATCAGCTGTTTTTTGCCGGTAATTGCTACTTTTTCCAAGGAATTAACTGATTTATTCCTTAATAACTCATAACTCTGTGTTATGCGACGGAATTACGGATTTTTTAACGGAATTACGACACTTTTCTGTGGTAATTTAAAATTTTATCACAAAATTAACAGTTTTTTGCCGGTAATTCCTACTTTTTCCAAGGAATTAACTGATATATTCCTTAATAACTTATAACTCTGTGTTATGCGACGGAATTACGGATTTTTTAACGGAATTACGACACTTTTCTGTGGTAATTTTAAATTTTATCACAAAATCAACAGTTTTTTCCGGTAATTCCTACTTTTTCCAAGGAATTAACTGATATATTCCTTAATAACTTATAACTCTGTGTTATGCGACGGAATTACGGGTTTTTTAACGGAATTACGACACTTTTCTGTGGTAATTTTAAATTTTATCACAAAATCAGCTGTTTTTTGCCGGTAATTGCTACTTTTTCCAAGGAATTAACTGATATATTCCTTAATAACTTATAACTCTGTGTTATGCGACGGAATTACGGGTTTTTTAACGGAATTACTACACTTTTCTGTGTTAATTTAAAATTTTACCACAAAATTAACAGTTTTTTTCCGGTAATTCCTACTTTTTCCAAGGAATTAACTGATATATTCCTTAATAACTTATAACTCTGTGTTATGCGACGGAATTACGGGTTTTTTAACGGAATTACGACACTTTTCTGTGGTAATTTTAAATTTTATCACAAAATCAGCTGTTTTTTGCCGGTAATTGCTACTTTTTCCAAGGAATTAACTGATTTATTCCTTAATAACTCATAACTCTGTGTTATGCGACGGAATTACGGATTTTTTAACGGAATTACGACACTTTTCTGTGGTAATTTAAAATTTTATCACAAAATTAACAGTTTTTTGCCGGTAATTCCTACTTTTTCCAAGGAATTAACTAATATATTCCTTAATAACTCATAACTCCGTGTTATGCGACGGAATTACGGATTTTTTAACGGAATTACTACACTTTTCTGTGTTAATTTAAAATTGTATCACAAAATTAACAGTTTTATGCCGGTAATTCCTACTTTTTCCAAGGAATTAACTGATTTATTCCTTAATAACTCATAACTCTGTGTTATGCGACGGAATTACGGATTTTTTAACGGAATTACGACAATTTTCTCATGATAAGAACCATTTAGTATTCATATTTCCGTTAAAGACTGTGGTAATTCCAAATTTTGTTTGATTGTGTATAATAAGAACACAAAATTTAATACAAATTCGAAAAAAAGTCGGTGAGAGCTATTTAAAAACAAATGAAATCATCCTCAATCAAAAAACCACATTAAAACGGGAAAAAAACATTTTTAAGTAAAAAAAAAGTTTTTAAAAACATTCAAAAATACATATAGACAGTGTTAAGAAACTTAAAACAGTCTAAAATTCGAAAAGGAATCGTCCATGATGCTAAAAAGTGGAAGAACCTTTTCAAAAATAAAAACTCACTGAAATGTATGAAAAAGAACACCAAACTCAATAAAAATTCCAAAAACCCCAAAAAATCCTAGATGCAAAAAATTTGAAAAAACATATTCTAAAACGTACAAAAAGTTTTTAAAGCATCCAAAAGTGATAAAATTTTTAAACCGTGAAAAAAAACTTAAATGTATAAAAGGTTTTCCAAATAGATAGAAAAAGTCAACTAAAAATGTAAAAAAATTGGTTAAAACTTTTAAAAAGTAGGAAAAATGCATAAAAATAACGTAACAAAAAGAAATGATTAATTATTGTTATGAGAACAAAATAATTTTAAAAAGAACTAGATGAATTGAAATGAAAAGGAGTTAGTAAAAAGCTACCAAAACTTGTCAAAAATAAAAAAACAAAAATCATAAAAAAAAACAAAAAGAATAATAGTTTAGTAATACATTATTTAATAAATGTACAAACTTCTCCCAACCCGAAAAAACTACTCCAAACCCCCGACAAACTTTACTTCGACGCGGTTTTTGGTCGAAAGCCCAGCCCTTTCCGCTGCAGGATTTCCATGTCCTGAAAATTGGCGAAAAAGGGTGAAACAAGAGTCAGCAGAGGAACGTGGCAGGACTAAAATATACCCCGGTGCCGGGTGAATTATGCCCTCGTGATAATTTATACCGGCCTGTTAATGAAGGTGGTAAATGTTCGACTTCGTTTGTTCCTATTAATTTTCCCCACTCACCCATTTTGATCGGCCACCCCGCCCTGCATCCAGCCGCGGGTTAATGGTTCTTCTTTCAAACTGGGACCACGTGGTTGATGATGGTGCAACCCAGTGCTGGGGTCTTGATGATGATGAAGTCCAAACATGAGTCCGGCGCCGGTTCGAGTGGGGGTCGCACCGGGAGGGTAGAGTTTGCGGCCCCACGCCGCTGCGGCGTCCAGTTCTAAACTCAGAGTGGGCCAGGGAGATGGCGTCGGGACGCCGGGGGTCGCCTCGTCTGAACGCGTGGTGAAGCCGTTTGGGGTACTCTGGAATTTTTTTTTATTTGAATTTTTAATTATACGTAAAGCAAGAATTACTAGAACTAGGAAAAGCAAAAAAATACTTTTATAAAATAGTTAAAAAAAATAATAATATTAAGATGAAGAGAAAACATAAAAACAGGAAAAAGGAAACTAACACAATACATTTAATAAGTGATAATGGATATTTGCTCTTGTTTTGCTATAATTCTTGACTTCCTTTAGTCAATTTTTTTTCAGCTTAGGCAATGTTATTATTATTATTTATATTTTCATGTTTTTATGTTTTTTTCTCACAATCCACTTCTTTTGCTTTAACTTTTTCTCTTTTTTTATTTTAAAAATAATTCTTTTTTATGGTAATTTTATCGATTTAATTTTGCAGTTCGTTTTCTAGTCATTTTTTTTGTTTAGTTTAATAAGGTTCCATGTTTCTCCATTCATGAGCACATTTTTTTTAATCATTTTCATCTTTGTTTTTCTTTTACAATTCACTCTCTTCGCTTTTACATTTTTATCTACGTTTTAGTGATAATTTATTATTTAACTTACCCTTTTCTTATGTACAGAAAATTGAAAACAAGAGTTTTCGAAACATTATACTTTTATTAAAATGTATTTATTGTCAATGACTGAATAATACATTTTTTTATCAAAAAATAACTTTTTTTAGTTATTTTTTAGTTCCAGTTATTGATTTATAAAAATGGTGAACTATATACACGTCCTTTTTTTTTTTTCACTTTAATTATTTTTTATCAAATTATTTTTCAAAATAGACATTTTTCTTGTGTATTTAAAACAATAATTTTCTGGCCAATTCAATCACAAGAAAAAATGTTCACGTTTTTCGAAACTTATTCGATATAATTTTTTTTAACCATTTTATTTTCCGTTGTTTTTTAGTTTTTCAAATACGCCAAAGTTTTTACATACTTAGAGTCCGATAATTTTTTTAATACTTTTTTTAAACCTTGTTATAAGTTTTCTACAAATTATAATCACCAAAATTTACGAAAAAATATAGCCTAGGCAATATATAGAATGTCAAAATTTGCGGGTTTTTGAAAAAAACCAAACGAGATTTTTAATAATTCCGAAATCGTAGTGCAGTTACTTTACGAGATATCAACTTCAAATTTCCACAACTTATGGATAGGTAAGAATATTTTCTTCATTAAACGATATTTATGGATTCCAGGGAAAAATTCCTGGGCCATATACAGGATGTTCAAATTACCCATAACAAAATTTTAAAATTTCTGCTTTAATTGATTTTTTAAAAATTCATGTCAGTTTTTGAGATATCAACTTCAAATTTTCACAATTTATGGGTAAAATATACTCTTCATTGTGTTATATTCACAGTTCACATACAGGATGTTTGAATTCACCACAACAAAATTTATAAATTCTTGCAATTTTCAAAAATCCATATCTCAGTAACTTTTTGAGATATCAACTTCAAATTTTCACAGTTTATGGAAAAATATATACTCTTTATTGAATGATTTCCACGGATATAAAAAAAAATCCTGATTTACATACAGGATGTTCAAATTCTCCATGACAAAATTTACAAATTCTTGCATAAAACTCGATTTTCAAAAATTCATATTTCAGCTACTTTTAGAGATATCAACTTCAAACTTTCGCAATTTATTGAAAAAAATCAGCCCTTCATTTCGTTAACAAGAATAAATGCCAAGGTCATATACAGGATGTATAAATCCACCATGACAAAATTTATAAATTCCTTCATAAAACTTAATTTTCAAAAATCCATATCTCAGTTAGTTTTTGAGATATCAACCTCAAATTTTCACAGTGTATAGAAAAACATATACTCTGTAATGTATGATATCCATGGATATAAGGAAAAAAATCTGGTTCATATACTGAATGTTTATATTCACTATGACATAATTTAAAATTTTGCAAAAGGCGCAATTTTTCAAAATCCATATCTCAGTTACCTACTTTTGGAGATATCAACTTCAAATTTTCACAGTTTATAGAAAAAAATATAGTTTTCATTGTATAATATCCAGGGTTACGAAAAAAAATCCTGATTCACTTAAAAAAATATTTAAATTCACCATGACAAAATTTACAAATTCTTGCATAAATCACAATTTTCAAAAATTCATATTTGAGTTAGTTTTTGAGATATTAATTTTAAATATTCACAATTTATGGAAAAAAAAAATTTTGTTTATTGTATGATATCCACGGATTATGATAAAAAATTCCTATGCCTCGTACAGGATTTTTAAATTCACCATGACAAAAAAAAAACATTTTCAAAAATGCAAATATCTTAGTTATATTTTGAGATATCAACTTGAAATTTTCACAGCATATGGAAAAAGATACAATTTTCTTTGTACGATATCCACTGAATTTCCCATGTAAAAATTTACATTTTTTTGATAAAAACGAAATTTTTTAAAATCAAAATTTGATAGTTTTATCATTAATTTGACTATTTCTCAATTATCTAAAAGTAACATTTTTTTTTCTAAATTTTCATCACTTTTTCAGTTTCTTAAAATTTCCAACTCAATTTGTGATTATTTTGACTTTTTTTTAATCGTTTTTAAATAAAATAAATTATCTTTTTAACACCGATAATGTAATAATGGGAAAAAAAAAACACAAGTTGAAAAAAAAATAAAAATAAGGTTTTTTAATTTGTTCTATAGGCCCTTATAAAAAATTACATCATTCACTTACCTAAATCAACAAAAATCCCCAACCCGAAAAAATGTCAACTTTCGAACCAAAACCCAGTCACAACACAATTTTTTCAAACCGCTCGAAAAACGTCTCGCGAAAAATAAACGGTCTCCAGAGCGACAACACTGATGATGTCAAACGTCCCGATAGACTCCCGATTTGCTCCCTCGCGAGAGACATCCAAATCGCTACTGCTAACCTCAAGCTTTGCCTGCTACTGCCGTTATCCCTTGGGAGGAGCAACATTCCCAACTCTCAAACAGTAAGCTCCGCCCCTTTTCAATTCCCTCACTTAGTCACGAGGAGCTGAACCAATGAGCGCCGGCCTCCCAAAGCTCCAGCGGCCAATCGCAACGTGGAAAGGCGGCTCTGGATTGGGAGCGGGGATGGAGCGGCTCCCCAGGGTAAAGGGCAAGGGGAGTGTATGAGGCTGGTGGCGCTAGCTGGTGGTGGAGATGGGAAAGTTGGGGGGATGGAAGAACTCGTTATTTTGGAGAAGAAGTCGATGGAGAAAGGGGAGTGGAAGTGGCGACGCGTGGTTGTGAGAGTGCCAAGTTTGGGGAGTATTGGAGATTGTACAGAGTGGATGGTTTGCATTTTGTTTGTTTTCCAATTTATGGTTTGAGATTTTGGTTGATTTATTGAAGGGTTATGGTTCTATGTGACCAATCATGTCTCATATAAAAAAAAAATTATACTGAATTTCACGCTCAAACTTTTAGTTTTGGGTTTTTTTGTCACTTTACGATGATTTTGAATTTAATTTATTCATTTATTTTGCCATAAATCTGAGACCCATACCTGTGAAAAGTAGACTTTTTAGTTGTTTACTTTTTTCCAAGATAGACCAACAAAGTAAACAAATTGGCGCGATGGCAAGGTTTTTTTTTTATAGAATTATAGTTTGTTTGTTAACATTAATATTTAATTCTACGCCACTGTTTAAATTTTTGTCCGATTTTTAAAATTCAAAAAGATTGGTTAAAGCTGGTCTTTCAAAAATCTAAATTTGTCTTGAAAGTGTCAAGAAGCCCGTGTAGTTTTATACAGGATGATTCGTGAGACAGTGTCATTTTTCATCAATGTTGATTTTCAATCCTACGCCACTGTTTCAATTTTGGTCTGATCTTTAAAATTCAAAAACATGAGTGAAAGATTGTTTTTCAGAAAGCGATCCTAGTCTTAAAAGTGTCAAAAAGTCATCAGTGTGATTTTATACAGGGTGATTCGTAGGACAGTGTAATTTTTCAACAATATTGATATTCAAGCCTACGCCACTGTTTCAATTTTGGTCCGATCTTCAAAATTCAAAAATATAAGTGTAGAATTATTCTTCAGAAAGCAATCTTTGTTTTGGAACTGTCAAAAAGTCATCCCTGTAATTTTATACAAGATGATTCGTAAGACAGTGTCATTTTTTAACAATGTTAATCTTCAAGCCTACGCCACTGCTTTAATTTTTTTCCAATCTTCAAAATTTGATAAAGAATCAAAATAGTCACTTTTTAATGACTGGAAATATACCATTGATACATCATAATAAATTTTGACAGGGTGATTCATAAACCAGTGTAATTTCACAATAATACTCAAGCCTACGCCACTGTTTCAATTTTAGTCTAATCTTCAAAACTCAAACAGATCAGTGAAGAATAGTTTTTCAAGAATCAAAATCTGTTATAAAAGTATCAAAAAGTCAGACGTGTGATTTTATACAGGGTGATTCGTAAGACAGTGTCATTTTTCACCAATGATGATGTTCAAGCCTACGCCACTGCTTCAATTCCAGCCAGATCTTCAAAATTCAAAAAGGTAAATTGAGGATTGTTTTTGAGTCAACGATCTTTGTCAAAAAGTCGTTGGTGTAACTTAATGCAAGACAGTGTCATTTTTCACCAATGTTAATCTTCAAGCCTACGCCACTGCTTTAATTTTTTTCCAATCTTCAAAATTTGATAAAGAATCAAAATAGTGACTTTTTAATGACTAGAAATATACCATAAATACATCAAAATAATTTTTGACAGGGTGATTCATAAACCAATGTAATATCACAATAGTACTCAAGCCTACGCCACTGTTTCAATTTCAGTCCAACCTTCAAAACTCGAACAGATCAGTGAAGAATGGTTTTTCAAGAATCAAAATCTGTTATAAAAGTATCAAAAAGTCAGACGTGTGATTTTATACAGGGTGATTCGTAAGACAGTGTCATTTTTCACCAATGATGATGTTCAAGCCTACGCCACTGCTTCAATTCCAGCCAGATCTTCAAAATTCAAAAAGGTAAATTGAGGATTGTTTTTGAGTCAACGATCTTTGTCAAAAAGTCGTTGGTGTAACTTAATGCAAGACAGTGTCATTTTTCACCAATGTTAATCTTCAAGCCTACGCCACTGCTTCAATTTTCATCCGATCTTCAAAGTTCAAAAATACATGTGAAGAGTGATTCCACAGGAATTAGGATTCAGCATAAGAATGAACACAAGTCCCTTAGAAAAAGTTATACAAGGTGTTTTATAATTCAAAGTCAATTTTGACCAACGTTTCTTTAAGCCTACGCCACTGCTACAATTTTCTTCCGATCTTCAAATTTAAAAAAAGAACCAAGAGAGTGATTTTCAAAGACTTAACGTTTATCATTCAAACAAAATAATTATTTACATGGTGTTTCATGAGGCAGTGTAATTTTGTTCACATTAATAATCCCGCCTACGCCACTGTTCCAATTTTGTTCCGATCTTCAAAATTCAAAAAGATAAGTGAAAAATGAATCTGCAGAAATCAAAATTTGTCATGAAATTGTCAAAACACAAGGTGATTCGTTAGACAGTGTCATTTTTCACTAATGTTGATCCTGAAGCATACGCCACTGCTTCAATTAACTTCCGATCTTCAAAATTCAACAAGAAATGAAAAAAGTGATTTTTAATGTCAAAAACAAGTTAAAAAGAAATCAAAAACTCCTCTAAATAACTTCATACAGGGTGTTTTATGAAGCGGTGTAATTTAATTGGAATAATATTCAAGCTTACGCCACTGCTCCAATTTGGTTTCGATCTTCAAAATTCAAAAACCTGAGAAAATAATGGTTCCTAAAAATCGAAATTTGTCATGAAAGTATCAAAAAGTCAGACGTGTGATTTTCTACAGGATGATTCGTAAGACAGTATCATTTTTTACCAATGATGATGTTCAATCCTACGCCACTGCTTCAATTAACTTCCGATCTTCAAAATTCAAAAAGAAATAAAAAAAGTGATTCTTAATGTCAAAAACAAGTTACAAAAAATCAGAAAGTCCTCTAAATAATTTCATACAGGGTGTTTTATGAAGCGGTGTAATTTAATTGGAATAATATTCAAGCTTACGCCACTGCTCCAATTTTGTTTCGATCTTCAAAATTCAAAAACCTGAGAAAATAATGGTTCTTAAAAATCGAAATTTGTCATGAAAGTATCAAAAAGTCAGACGTGTGATTTTATACAGGATGATTCGTAAGACAGTGTCATTTCTTACCAATGATGATGTTCAAGCCTACGCCACTGCTTCAATTAACTTCCGATCTTCGAAATTCAAAAAGAAATAAAAAAAGTGATTCCTAATGTCAAAAACAAGTTACAAAAAATCAAAAAGTCCTCTAAATAATTTCATACAGGGTGTTTTATGAAGCGGTGTAATTTAATTGGAATAATATTCAAGCTTACGCCACTGCTCCAATTTTGTTTCGATCTTCAAAATTCAAAAACCTGAGAGAATAATGGTTCTTAAAAATCGAAATTTGTCATGAAAGTATCAAAAAGTCAGACGTGTGATTTTATACAGGATGATTCGTAAGACAGTGTCATTTCTTACCAATGATGATGTTCAAGCCTACGCCACTGCTTCAATTAACTTCCGATCTTCAAAATTCAAAAAGAAATAAAAAAAGTGATTCTTAATGTCAAAAACAAGTTACAAAAAATCAAAAAGTCCTCTAAATAATTTCATACAGGGTGTTTTATGAAGCGGTGTAATTTAATTGGAATAATATTCAAGCTTACGCCACTGCTCCAATTTTGTTTCGATCTTCAAAATTCAAAAACCTGAGAAAATAATGGTTCCTAAAAATCGAAATTTGTCATGAAAGTATCAAAAAGTCAGACGTGTGATTTTATACAGGATGATTCGTAAGACAGTGTCATTTCTTACCAATGATGATGTTCAAGCCTACGCCACTGCTTCAATTAACTTCCGATCTTCGAAATTCAAAAAGAAATAAAAAAAGTGATTCTTAATGTCAAAAACAAGTTACAAAAAATCAAAAAGTCCTCTAAATAATTTCATACAGGGTGTTTTATGAAGCGGTGTAATTTAATTGGAATAATATTCAAGCTTACGCCACTGCTCCAATTTTGTTTCGATCTTCAAAATTCAAAAACCTGAGAAAATGATGGTTCTTAAAAATCGAAATTTGTCATGAAAGTATCAAAAAGTCAGACGTGTGATTTTATACAGGATGATTCGTAAGACAGTGTCATTTCTTACCAATGATGATGTTCAATCCTACGCCACTGCTTCAATTAACTTCCGATCTTCAAAATTCAAAAAGAAATAAAAAAAGTGATTCTTAATGTCAAAAACAAGTTACAAAAAATCAAAAAGTCCTCTAAATAATTTCATACAGGGTGTTTTATGAAGCGGTGTAATTTAATTGGAATAATATTCAAGCTTACGCCACTGCTCCAATTTTGTTTCGATCTTCAAAATTCAAAAACCTGAGAAAATAATGGTTCCTAAAAATCGAAATTTGTCATGAAAGTATCAAAAAGTCAGACGTGTGATTTTATACAGGATGATTCGTAAGACTGTGTCATTTCTTACCAATGATGATGTTCAAGCCTACGCCACTGCTTCAATTAACTTCCGATCTTCAAAATTCAAAAAGAAATAAAAAAAGTGATTCTTAATGTCAAAAACAAGTTACAAAAAATCAAAAAGTCCTCTAAATAATTTCATACAGGGTGTTTTATGAAGCGGTGTAATTTAATTGGAATAATATTCAAGCTTACGCCACTGCTCCAATTTTGTTTCGATCTTCAAAATTCAAAAACCTGAGAAAATAATGGTTCCTAAAAATCGAAATTTGTCATGAAAGTATCAAAAAGTCAGACGTGTGATTTTATACAGGATGATTCGTAAGACAGTGTCATTTCTTACCAATGATGATGTTCAAGCCTACGCCACTGCTTCAATTAACTTCCGATCTTCGAAATTCAAAAAGAAATAAAAAAAGTGATTCTTAATGTCAAAAACAAGTTACAAAAAATCAAAAAGTCCTCTAAATAATTTCATACAGGGTGTTTTATGAAGCGGTGTAATTTAATTGGAATAATATTCAAGCTTACGCCACTGCTCCAATTTTGTTTCGATCTTCAAAATTCAAAAACTTAAGAGAATAATGGTTCCTAAAAATCGAAATTTGTCATGAAAGTATCAAAAAGTCCTCCGTGTGATTTTACACAGGGTACAGGGTGCATGGTTCGTAAGACATTGTCATTTTTCTTCAGTGTTACTTTTCAATTTTCTCCTTATTTTCAAAATTTTAATTGGAATTTGAAGGTTGACCCTCAGTATCATGAAAAATACTTCATACATTTTTTAACTGGATATTTATGAAAAAATGTCATTTTTTTTAACATTGATATTCAAGCCTACACCATTGCTTAAGTTTCAATATTCAAAGAAATGAATAAAAAGTGTTTCTGCAAAGATTAGAATTCATGAAAATAATGTCAAAAAGTGCTCTGAATAATATTATACAGTTGAAAAGTGACTGGGATATGGATTTTTGGAATTTAGAATTTTTAAGTAAACTGCAAATTTCGACATGGTGGCTTTAAACATCCTGTATATGGTTAAGGATTTTTTCTCGATATCTGTAAATATCAAACGAAGAAAAAAAAAAAACCGTAAATTGTGGAAATTTGAATTTGATTTCTGAGAAAACAACTGAGATATGAATTTTTGAAAAATCATAAATTCGCAAATTTGAACTTGTTGAATGTTGTAAATTTGAAGTTGATATCTCATCAATTGCCATTTTTTCCTGATATCCTCAACACCCAACTCCATCCAATTTATTCGATGTAATCGTCAGGTTATCCAGTTGTTTCTCTTCCACACATCAGCTATGTAGCTGGAAAGTCGACAGCTTCGCACGCTGTTATTCCAGCTCGTTCGACGTTATTGAAAAATTGATTTACAACCTCTGCCTACCTAACTTTTCACTCAATTTCATTTTCATGTATATTTTAGATGTGTTTTACAGGTTGCTACTTTGAATATTTGCTGTTTTCGAACGATTTATTGAAAAGTTGATGTTTTTACACAGTGGGCGCAAATTTGGAAAATATGAGGATGGTCGGATACTTGGATTTGAAACGTTGACAAGGAGAGGTAGATAAAAAATCATATTTCCATGTCTTTGAACGGAAATTTTATGGTGAATCTAAAGGTGAAAACTGCAAGGAGTCAACTTTATTGATTTTCCAATTGAATTACACTTCCTTATAAATCTCCTTTTATAAAATTATTTAAAGCCCTTTTTGATGTTTTTGCGATACATTTTTAGTCACTCTTTTAATTCCTTTTTGAATTTTGAAGATCGGAAGATTTTTGAAGCAATGGGTTGAGCCTATAAAGAATCGTTTGTCAAAATCTACTTTGCATTATAAATCATCCTGTATAACAATTTCTAGGAGAATTTTGTACACTTTTATGACACATTCTATTTCCTAATGAACCACTCTTCATTAATATTTTTGAATTTTGAAGATCGGACTTAAATTGAAGCAGTGGCGTAGGCTTGAAGATTAACATTGGTAAAAATGACATCCTCACAAATCACCTTGTATAAAACTCCACGGATGACTTTTTGACATTCGAATGACAAATTTTGATTTTCGAAGAGCCATTCTTCACTTACATTTTTGAATTTTGAAGATTGGACTCTAATTGAAGCAGTGGCGTAAGGATGATGATCAATATTGGTAAAAAATGACACTCACTCACGAATTACCACATATAAAATTATTTTGATGTTTTTATGATGAATTTTTAATCATTAGTACCTAATCACTCTTTCAATACCTTTTTAAATTTTGAAGTTTATGCTAAAATTGAAGCAGTGGCGTATAGGCTTGTAGATTAACATTGGTAAGAATGACACTGTCTCACAAATCATCTTGTATAAAATCACACCAACGACTTTTTGACATTTTCATGACCAATTCCAATTCCTGAAGAATCATCTTCCACTTATCTCTCTTGATTTTGATCATCGGACTAAAATTGAAACAGTGGCGTAGATTTGAATATTGAAGTGAAAAAATTGACACTGCAATAAACTTATGAATCACCTTGTATAAAATTATTTGGAGCACTTTTTGGTGTTTTCATGACAATTTTCTAGTTCTACGAAGTCATTCTTTTGATACCTTTACGAATTTTGAAAATGGGAATAAAATTGCCGCAGTGGTGTAGACTCAAAAAGTCGTTGGTCAAAATTGACTTAAATTTTGAAACACAATGTATAATATTTTTCAGGGAATTTTTGTACACTTTCATGGTAAATCGATTTCTGGAGAACCATTCTTCATTTATATTTTTAAATTTTGAAGATCGGACTGGAATTGAAGCGGAGACGTAGGTTTAAAGATCAACTTTGGTGAAAAATGACACTGTCTCACAAATCACCCTGTATAAAATTACATGGACTACTTTTTGATACTTTTATAACAAACTCCGATTCCTGAAGAACCACTTTTAACTTTTATTTGTGAATTTTGTAAACCTAACTGAAATTGAAGCAGTGGCGTAGTCTTGAAGATTAACATTTATTAAAAATGACACTGACACGAATATCCCCGTATAAAATCACACGGATACCTTTTTAACACCTTTTAGATAAATTTCGATTTTTGAGGAACCATTTTCACTTTACTTTTGAAATTTTGAAGATCGGACAAAAATTGAAGCAATGGCGTACGCTTGAATATCAATGCGGAAAAAATTACTCAGCGTCAAATATCACCCTGTATAAAATTATCTAGAGCATTTTTTAATGTTTTCATAATATAATTATAGACAATATGAGTCACTCTTTCAATTTGTCTTTGCATTTTGAAGATCGGATTGATATTGAAGCAGTGGCGCAGGCTTGAACATGAACATTGGTGGAAAATGACTCTGTCTTACGAATCACCTTGTATAAAATTAAATCAATGATTTCTTGAAACTTTTGTAGCAAATAACGATTCCTGAAGGACCATTCTGTACTTATATTTTTGAATTTTGGAGACCGCAATGAAATTGAAGCAGTGGCGTAGGTTTGAAGATTAACATTGGTAAAAATGACACTGTCTTATGAATCACCTTGTATAAAATCACACCAACGACTTTTTGACATTTTCATGACCAATTCCAATTCCTGAAGAACCATCTTCCACTTATCTCTCTTGATTTTGATCGTCGGACTAAAATTGAAACAGTGGCGTAGATTTGAATATAATGATGTTAAAAAATTGACACTGCAATAGACTTATGAATCACCTTGTATAAAATTATTTGGAGCACTTTTTGGTGTTTTCATGACAAATTTCTAGTTCTACGAAGTCATTCTTTTAATACCTTTACGAATTTTGAAAATGGGAATAAAATTGCAGCAGTGGTGTAGACTCAAAAAGTCGTTGATCAAAATTGACTTTAATTTTGAAACACAATGTATAATATTTTTCAGGGAATTTTTGTACACTTTCATGGTAAATCGATTTCTGAAGAACCATTCTTCATTTATATTTTTAAATTTTGAAGATCGGACTGGAATTGAAGCGGAGACGTGGGTTTAAAGATCAACTTTGGTGAAAAATGACACTGTCTCACAAATCACCCTGTATTAAATTACACGGACTACTTTTTGATACTTTTATAACAAACTCCGATTCCTGAAGAACCACTTTTAACTTTTATTTGTGAATTTTGTAAACCTAACTGAAATTGAAGCAGTGGCGTAGTCTTGAAGATTAACATTTATTAAAAATGACACTGACACGAATATCCCCGTATAAAATCACACGGATACCTTTTTAACACCTTTTGGATAAATTTCGATTTTTGAGGAACCATTTTCACTTTACTTTTGAAATTTTGAAGATCGGACAAAAATTGAAGCAATGGCGTACGCTTGAATATCAATGCGAAAAAAATTACTCGGCGTCAAATATCACCCTGTATAAAATTATTTAGAGCATTTTTTAATGTTTTCATAATATAATTATAGACATTATGAGTCACTCTTTCAATTTGTCTTTGCATTTTGAAGATCGGATTGATATTGAAGCAGTGGCGCAGGCTTGAACATGAACATTGGTGGAAAATGACTCTGTCTTACGAATCACCCTTTAAAAAATTATATCAATGATTTCTTGATACTTTTGTAGCAAATAACGATTCCTGCAGGACCATTCTGTACTTATATTTTTGAATTTTGGAGACCGCAATGAAATTGAAGCAGTGGCGTAGGTTTGACGATCAACATTGGTAAAAAATTACATTGTCTCACGAATCTCCCTGTATAAAATTACACGGACGACTTTTTGACACTTTTATAACAAATTCAAATTTTACTAGAACTACACTTCACTTATATTTTTGAATTTTGAAGATCGGACTGGAATTTACGCAGTAGCGTAGGCTTGAAGATAAACATTGAAAAAAAATGACACTGACCGTGAACCATTCTTCAGTTATCTTTTTGAGTTTTACAGATCGAAATGAAAATATAACAGTGGCGTGGACTTTTATACCATCACGTTTAAATCAACCAAATTGAATTGACGAAATTCCACGAACAATGATAAACACAAAATCATTGTTATCACCTACATTATCCGGTTTCTTTCACAAACCACATGTTGCCAAACACTCATGCAGAGCCATATATCATAAAAACGTCAAAACCCGATTCTTAGTAACCCGAACCGTTACCATGATTGACAGAATCACGAAAAAATCAGTAGCCAGAACCCAGATAATCCCATCGAAGCATATCGGAAAATGGGCGGTGCTGGACACAATGGGTATTTATTGGTAATGAGTACAAAACATTCTAAAGTCCCTGTGGATGAGATATTTGTGACTCTTGTAAATATGTCCAAAAAAATATACTATAAAACGCCATAAATCTTGTTAAATCATTGAATTTTATGTTTACAGTACAGTATTTGGTATTTTTTTTTAAATCAGGGGTGTAATGAGGGTATGTTAACAATAAGATGCTATCATTTCATACCACATACAACTGTTCATTTAGTATTGATGAGGCGGAACATAATGGAGTTATAGAGTATCTCCCTTCATCATTAAGGACCCTTCAGCTTCATGCAATATGAATGGAAGCTTGATATGGTCCGAAGTTTCGACCATATGACTTGATGTGATGGGTGGATTCCGACTATCAAAGTAGATGGATATGAATTTTTAAAAATTTCGAGATGGTAGTTCTAAACATCCTGTATATGTTTTTATATTTATTTGTGCAAAATTTTATCACAAATCCACAAAATGATATCTTTAATGGATTTTGAACCATAATTTTTTTTCTCAAACAACGATTTTTTTGGAAATTTATGCAATAGTCAACTTTGACTCATATTTTCTCCAAACATTTCCACAGTACCCTGTATATTTTTTTGTCTTTCAAGTTGAGTGTGAGTTGAAGCAATCAATTTTCTTCAATTTTACACAAAAATTACTGGATTATCTTCAAAAATTTACCATTGGTGTTTTTTTTTCTATCGCTGAGTTTAGTATGAAGATTAGCTCAAAATATGACTTTTACGCGTTGATGATGATCATTTTTTTATTTTTCAATCAAATTATGAGTTTAAACAATCAATTTTCTTCAATTTAACACAAAAATTACCGGGTTATCTTCAAAATTGTGCATTTGGTAAATCTTTTTCTATCACAGAAGCAGAATTTTGTTTTGATAAAAGATTTTATTGCTAGATCGATTGGTACAAAAAGCGAAGCTCTATCTTTTTTAGTTTTTGATTTATGATTTTTTTTAATCATTGTCACTTTTTGGACGTCACTCAAATTTAAAGCAGAGTTTTTTGTTTTTTTTTTCCGATCACCCTGTAGATTTTTTTTCATGATTTTGATAAAAAATTTATTGCTGAATCGATTGGTACAAAAAGCAAAGCTCTATCTTTTTCAGTTTTTGATTTTTTTACCGAACACCCTGTACATTTTTTTTGATGATTTTGATACAAAATTTAGTGCTGAATCGATTGGTACAAAAAGTGAAGCTCTATCTTTTTTAGTTTTTGATTTATGATTTTTTTTAATCAGTGTCTCTTTTTGGACGTCACTCAAATTTAAAGCAGAGTCATTTGGATCTTTTTTTCAGATCACCCTGTAGATTTTTTTTCATGATATTGATACAAAATTTGGTGCTGAATCGATTGGTGTTGAAGGCAATGCTCTATCTTTTATAGTTTTTGAGTTAGGATTTTTTTTTTAATCAGTGTCACTTTTTGGACGTCATTCAAATTTAAAGCAGAATTTTTTGTAAATTTTCTCAATCACCATGTACATTTTGTTGATCATTTTGATAAAAAATTTATTGCTAGATCGATTGGTACAAAAAGCGAAGCTCTATCTATTTTAGTTTTTGATTTATGATTTTTTTTTATCAGTGTCCCTTTTCGGACGCCACTCAAATTTAAAGCAGATTTATTCAGATTTTTTCCGATTTTTTTGATGGTTTTGATACAAAATCTAATGCTGAATCGATTGGAACAAAAAGCGAAGCTCTATCTTTTTTACTTTTTGATTTATGATTTTTTTTATTCAGTGTCACATTTTTGACGTCATCGTCACTTGAATTTAAAGCAGGTTTTTGGTTTTTTTTCCGATCACACTGTATATTATTTTGATGATTTTAATTCAAAATTTAGTGCTGAGTCGATTTGTGTTATGTTTTTTTTTCATCAGTGTTGATTTTTGGACGTCACTAAAATTTAAAGCAGAATTTATTGTGAATTTCCTCAGTCACCATTTATATATTTTTTGATAATCTCAATACAAAATTTAGCGTTAAATCGATTAGTGTAAGAAGCTTCTTCATTTTTACTTTTTGAGTTATGAAGTTTTTTCATCAGTGTCAATTTTTCGGCGTCACTTTGAAGCAGAATTTGTTGTGAATCCCTTCAATCATCCTGTATATTTTGATAAAAAAATTAGTGCGGAATCGATTGGGGTAAAGAGCAATTAGTTTTTTTTAATAAGTGTCAATATTTGGGCATCACTTTAATATAAAGCAGAATTTCTTGGAAATTTTACAAATCAACCTGTATATTTTTTTGATGATTTTGATGAAAAATTTTATGCTGAATCGATTGGCGTAAAAAGCAATACTCAATCTTCTTTAGTTTTCTACTTATGTTTTTTTTTATCAGCATAAATCTTTACATCCAGAACATCCTGTATATGCCCTAGGAATTTTTTTTTCTTAATCCGTGGTAACATACAATAAAGCGAATATTTTTTCCACCAATTGTGAAAATTTGAGATTGATATTATCAACTGAAATATGAAATTTTTCAAAATTTCGATCAATCAACAAGCTAAAGAAGCCTGTGCTCTTCCCATTTCAATGGTCCAAGTTCCTAACAGATTCTTCCCTGAATCTGGTAATACATTACTTATTACACACGTCAACCTGTCATACTTTATGACTAATCGAATAGACTCAAATAAGGGTCATACAAGGGTCAATGGTCAGTAATAAGAGATTATGATTTCAGTTTCCAATTTTTCCACAATTAAATGGCATTTTAATTAAAAACAGCACTCAAAACTCGTAAGAAAGTCGAGCAAAACAAAAACTAGACGCTGAGTTGTCGAATAATAAACGTGGCCATATCAGAACAGAAGCAATCGGTAGCGGTAAATATAAGACACCAATTTGTTGGAAAGGATGCGAGAGTCACAGGGGCGTATTTGCTGAAATTTGGCGTTTAAACAGAAAATTTGCTTGCGCAGGATCTTGGCGGCCAATTGATAGGTTGGCTAATAAAGGACAAACTAATGCAGAAGAACGGCTTGAGCTTCATGTCAAATTCACTTTTGTATATTTTTTTAGTTTTTTATTTTGTGACCTTAAATTTTATTCATAATTGCACCCATCAATGAGGTTGAAACTGCAATGTTTTAATTTTTTTGATAAATTGAAAGCTTTTTTTCCGCAAAGAAATAAAGCGTTCCAAATTTTACAATATTAGGTCAATGGATGTGAAATAACCTTAAATTCTAAAAATTAAGGTTACGCCCATCAATGAGGTGAAGATCACAATGTTTTAATGTTTTCAAATTAATTATCAAGAAAAAAAGGGGGACAATCTCAGAATATTAGGTCAATGAAATGAGAAATGACCTCATATTTTCAAACTGGACGTGACAATGAGGTGAAAATGTCAATGTTTTAATGTTTTTAAATTAATTATCAAGAAAAAAAGCGGGAAAATCTCAGAATATTAGGTCAATGAAATGAGAAATGACCTCATATTTTCAAACTGGAGGTGAAATGTCAATTTTTTGATGTTTTTGAATTAATTATCAAGAAAAAAAGGGGGAAACTCTCAGAATATTAGGTCAATGAAATGAGAAATGACCTCATATTTTCAAACTGAACGTAACAATGAGGTGAAAATGGCAATCTTTTAATGTTTTTAAATCAATTATCAAGAAAAAAAGCAGGAAAATCTCAGAATATTAGGTCAATGAAATGAGAAATGACCTCATATTTTCAAACTGGACGTAACAATGAGGTGAAAATGTCAATGTCTTGATGTTTTTGAATTAATTATCAAGAAAAAAAGGGGGAAACTCTCAGAATATTAGGTCAATGAAATGAGAAATGACCTCATATTTTCAAACTGGACGTAACAATGAGGTGAAAATGGCAATCTTTTAATGTTTTTAAATCAATTATCAAGAAAAAAAGCGGGAAAATCTCAGAATATTAGGTCAATGAAATGAGAAATGACCTTATATTTTCAAACTGGACGTAACAATGAGGTGAAAATGTCAATGTTTTGATGTTTTTGAATTAATTATCAAGAAAAAAAGGGGGAAACTCTCAGAATATTAGGTCAATGAAATGAGAAATGACCTCATATTTTCAAACTGGACGTAACAATCAGGTGAAAATGTCAATGTTTTGATGTTTTTGAATTAATTATCAAGAAAAAAAGGGGGAAACTCTCAGAATATTAGGTCAATGAAATGAGAAATGACCTCATATTTTCAAACTGGACGTAACAATGAGGTGAAAATGGCAATCTTTTAATGTTTTTAAATCAATTATCAAGAAAAAAAGCGGTAAAATCTCAGAATATTAGGTCAATGAGATGAGAAATGACCTCATATTTTCAAACTGGACGTAACAATGAGGTGAAAATGTCAATGTTTTGATGTTTTTGAATTAATTATCAAGAAAAAAAGGGGGAAACTCTCAGAATATTAGGTCAATGAAATGAGAAATGACCTCATATTTTCAAACTGGACGTAACAATTAGGTGAAAATGTCAATGTTTTAATGTTTTTAAATTAATTATCAAGAAAAAAAGCGGGAAAATCTCAGAATATTAGGTCAATGAAATGAGAAATGACCTCATATTTTCAAACTGGACGTGACAATGAGGTGAAAATGTCAATGTTTTAATGTTTTTAAATTAATTATCAAGAAAAAAAGCGGGAAAATCTCAGAATATTAGGTCAATGAAATGAGAAATGACCTCATATTTTCAAACTGGACGTAACAATGAGGTGAAAATGTCAATGTTTTGATGTTTTTGAATTAATTATCAAGAAAAAAAGGGGGAAACTCTCAGAATATTAGGTCAATGAAATGAGAAATGACCTCATATTTCAAACTGGACGTAACAATGAGGTGAAAATGGCAATCTTTTAATGTTTTTAAATCAATTATCAAGAAAAAAAGCGGGAAAATCTCAGAATATTAGGTCAATGAAATGAGAAATGACCTCATATTTTCAAACTGGACGTAACAATGAGGTGAAAATGTCAATGTTTTGATGTTTTTGAATTAATTATCAAGAAAAAAAGGGGGAAACTCTCAGAATAATAGGTCAATGAAATGAGAAATGACCTCATATTTTCAAACTGGACGTAACAATGAGGTGAAAATGTCAATGTTTTGATGTTTTTGAATTAATTATCAAGAAAAAAAGGGGGAAACTCTCAGAATATTAGGTCAATGAAATGAGAAATGACCTCATATTTTCAAACTGGACGTAACAATGAGGTGAAAATGGCAATCTTTTAATGTTTTTAAATCAATTATCAAGAAAAAAAGCGGGAAAATCTCAGAATATTAGGTCAATGAAATGAGAAATGACCTCATATTTTCAAACTGGACGTAACAATGAGGTGAAAATGTCAATGTTTTGATGTTTTTGAATTAATTATCAAGAAAAAAAGGGGGAAACTCTCAGAATATTAGGTCAATGAAATGAGAAATGACCTCATATTTTCAAACTGGACGTAACAATGAGGTGAAAATGTCAATGTTTTGATGTTTTTGAATTAATTATCAAGAAAAAAAGGGGGAAACTCTCAGAATATTAGGTCAATGAAATGAGAAATGACCTCATATTTTCAAACTGGACATCACAATGAGGTGAAAATGGCAATGTTTTTACAAAAAAAAATGTCAGACTATGTTCACCCCAAGGCCGGCTCTGTCCAAGACACAGCAGCAATTCCTGCGCCTCGTGCGGTGGTAATTTCCTCTTCCACGGGTTTCTTATTTTTCCTGCCGACAATCGACGGCCGGTGTTACACTCGCCGTGGGAATTGCACACACGCAAATGGTTATTGCTCGTCCTATTGACTTTGGACGTAATGCCGCCCCGATATTGCCAATAAACGACCAAAAACAACTGCAGTAAAGGTGCCGCAAAATTACCTCCTGCAATACACAAATCCTGACTTTTTAAAAGCAAACAACTTGTGAATGGTGCCGCTTCGAAACAAAAGCCAATGATGGATCGGCCAAGTAGTCCGGGGATTTGGTAAACCTCAACAGGATCCTGCACTCGGCCACGTGATTATGCCGGAGATCCTGCGAGAATGTTAACTTTGTTTACAGCGTTTTCATGAACGTTTCCACGTTTTATCATTTGCATTTACCGGGGTTTGTGATAACGTTGTTGGTTGGGTAATGGATATCTATGGAGTCCGCAAAGTCTATCTTACCTTACATCATTGATGATTGAGTAAAATTTGTAGAGATAAAAAAATCATGAAAAAACTAGATGAGATACTCCACAAAATGATTCAAGTTTCATTAAAATCGGTGAATCCGTTCCAAAGTTATAGCGTTTTGAAAAATTTGGGAAAGCTGTGAAAGTTAGAGGCCACAAATTCTCAATATATCATTGATGGTTGTGTCAGATTGGTAGAGATAAAAAAATCACAAGAAATCATGAAGAAAGTAAACCAGATTCCCTACAAAATGACGCAAATTTTATCAAAATCAGTCAATCCGTTCCAAAGAAATAGCGTTTTAAAAATTTGGGATCCAAATTTTAAGACTTGACGGTCCAGCAGACAGTGGAACTGGTTCAATCATTGTTCATGTGAAATCAGCAAAAGAAGCCTTCTTTCAAATTAATTTTCCTGTATCCTGCCAGCAAATAGCTCACATTGCTACGTCTGGAGCTGACTCAGAACCTCCAACTCTACACTCAACCCTTGTAACTCAATTCAAATTAAAGTCCATACAAGAATACATGAGGACAGTCGAAACACATTTAGTTTTTGGTATTTTGGGACCTCGTTGAGTGTTTTCCAATATATAGTTAATTGAGTTTGAATGTCCAGGAATAATATATTTCTTTACTCCTGACATCAGTTGGGCGGCGTCCAACTTTTGGCCGGCCACGTGCGGCGACGACGCCTGTCCCAAAAGGGCGCGATAACTGGCCACGACGACGCGTCGCGACGCTCGTAACCATAATAGTAACCGTTTGCACCCGGTTTAACGGTAATGAGAGGTAGCAAAACTGCAGGAATGGAGTTGAATGAGCCGATAATCGTTAGAGAACAGATTTGGATCGGTGATGTTGAATAGACAGACAAAAGCATGTCTATTGGTTCAATAATCGAATCAGGATTTCTTGAGAAAAGTGTTCGCCACCCTTTTGTTCCTTTGGGGGTTGTTTCAGGCCTGCGCCGATTGTCCAGCAATGATAATTATTTCTGGAAAACATCTTTTATGGACCCCTTTTTCCTGCGATGAGGCTTGACTGATGAATTAGTCAGTTTTAAGAAGATAAATGATGGCAAATTTCTAGTTGATATCTTCTTGCTATGTCTCAAAACATCATTGAAGGTATATAATATATTTTTGTTAGTCAGCTTCTTTTTTAGCGTTTCTGGTGATTGGGTCCTGCTTCAGTTTATAGTTTATTTTTTAAATCCTTTTTTCTGTTTTTAGTTTTTATTTTATTTCATTTTTTCTTGTTCTTATCGTCTTAGTGCCTATACTTTTCTTCAGGTACCTTCTGACTTTGCCTTTTTGGCGTCAGCTTTGATTTTAAGCAGTTATCTCACCTTCTCACTTTTCGAGAGTTTTGGTTCTGTCTTTAATTTCTTAATTCTTCCTTTGTTTTGTTTAAAGATTCTTTTCATTTTTCATGGTTTTTCTATTTTGGCCCTTCTTAAGGCTTTTTTGTTCTTTTTTGATTTTTCAGTTTTATCCTTCATTTTCAATTATTTTGTGGTTTTGTTCCGTCTTTGGTTATAGATTCTTCTTTTTTATTTTTCTTTATCTTTTTCACCTTACGCTTTTCTTGATGTCTTGGTTATTTACAAACTTTGATATCATTATTGTTTCCCTTACTTTATTAGCTCTTTATTAATGATTGTGATTTTAATTTCATGATAAAATTTAGTTTAAGTTTTTCATTTGACTCTTCAAATCTTTTATAGAGTTTTATTTTGGCTCTTTTTCAGATTTTTTCGTTTTTTTTTTGGTTTTCTGGTTTTATCCTTAATTTTTCAACTTTTTTGTTGTTTTTGTTTTGTCCTTGGTTATTGAATTCTGCTTTTTGATTTTGTTCAATCTTACATTTCTCTCTGTTCCATTCTTCATTTTTCTGCTACACAGTTCTTTTTTCAATCTTCCTTTTATTTACTTGATAATCTTTTATAGACTTATATCCTTTATCATCAACTTTTTTTTTTGTTTTGTCTTTGGATATTGTTTGTTTTTCGATTTTTCTTTTCTCATGTTCTTTCTTGTTATTTTGCCTTATTTTTGTTGTTTATTTGCTTCATTTTCAAGATTCCCGATGATTTTGTTTGTGTTTTCATTCATTATTTTATACCTCTTCCTTGGATTGTCTGGTTCTTCATGAGCTTTTATTTTGGCCTTTCTCATGGTTTCTTGTTTTTTTTTTTTTTGTTTTCTGGATTTGTACTTCATATTTAGTTTTTTTGTTGTTGGTTTTGTTCTGTCTTGAGCCATTGAACTGTTTCTCTTTGCTTTCCTTAATTCCTCGCGCTATGTTTTCTTTGATCCTTCCTCGTCTTTCTTTGTTTTTTCTCTGATGATTTAGATCTATCCTTTATTTTCAATTGTTTTGTTGTTATTTTACTTTTCTCTTGAATTTTCTGGAGATTTGATTTTATTTTAATTTCTTTGTTTTTTTTTATTCAAAATTTTGATTTTTTTTTTGATTTTTTGTTGCTAGACTTAATTTTTAGTTTTTTAAATAATTTTCTGATTTGTTACTTTAAAATTTACGTTTTCACTTGGTTTCTTTCTTGCTTTTTCAGCTATTCAGTTCTTTTTTCATCCTTCTTTTGGGTCACTGAGCTTTTTATTAATTGTTTCTTGGTCCTTCCTCAGGTTCCTTCAATCTTTCTTTGATGTTTTGGTTCTATCCTTTATTTTTAGTTATTTTGCCATTACTTTGATCCCTTTTTAGGTTTTCGAGGATTTAAGTTGCCTTTGGTTTCTTTAATTCTTTCTTTGATAATATGTTCATGAAAACTTTTGAACTTATATGTCTTTTATTTTGCCCCTTTTAATGGTTCCGTGTTTTTTTTTATGTCTGATTGTATACTTAATTTTTATTTTTTGTTGTTTTTGTTCTGGCTTAAGTTGTAAAAATTTCTTTTTTCTAATTCTATTGTTCTTTTCCCTTCTTTCTTGGTTTTTTGTTTTTGTGCTATTTAATTCTGACTTCTGTTTTCATCGATCCTCCCTCAGGTTTCTTTGTTTCTTACTTTTGATTATTTTGTTGTTACTATAATAATTTCATTCCTTTTTCTTCTATTTTTTGGTTCCATATTTAATTTTTTTATATATTTTTTTGTATAGTTTTTTTTAAGGTACCTGTACATTAACGTAACTTAAAATATTCATTAACAAAGCTATTGTTTGATTAGAATGTTTTTGTATGTAGTATTTGCTTACTGAATGGATATATTTTATTTTATTTATTATTCTGCTTCCTCCTTTAGTTTTTGGTGATTAATTTATATTTTATTTATCATTTTATGTGTTTATACTATTCCCCTTACTTGTTTTTTCATTCTCTGCTATTTATTTATTTCTTTGGTCTTTGCTCATGTTCCCTCGTTCTTTTTATGATTTCTAATTTTAGCATTTAGTTATTTTTATGTTACTTTTCTTTTGTTCTTACTTTTATTTTTTGCTTCATTTTCAGCTGTTTTGGTTTTGTCTTTAGTTTTGGAATACTTTGTCTTATTTAGTTATTAGGTGGTATTTCATTTTTTTTTAAATTCTGTCTTTGGGTTTTTGATAATAACTTGTTTTCTTTATTGAACCAAAGCGTCACAGTAATCAGCGAGACAAGAAGAACCAGATAAATATAAGAAATAAAAAAGAGAAGCAAGAAAATCAACAATCATAGAAGAATTAAAAAAAAAAAGATTGCATAAATCTATTTACACATCCTGTAACGTTTCTGGACAATGGTAGTTTTGGTCATCATCAGGCTTGAACTGATGAGGTCGATTCATACCTTTTATAATTTTTATATACAGGGTGAGCCTCTTTTTTTTTTGAAAATACGTTCGGACACGTCTAACCAGTATTTTGAATTGTGCTATTTTTGATAAACCAAAATTTTATGTAGGATGTTCCAAATTTGAGATATGACATCACCGACCATTTTTTTACATACCAAGTGATAAAACAAGGTGCACATGTGTACCAAGTTTCAAATTTAGATGTATTGTTCTTTGTAGTCAATAACGTCATATTGCAAATTTGGGACACCCTGTATAGAATTTCCGGACATCAAAAAAATGACAACTAAAAATAGTAATAAGACAAGTCAAAAAGAGGAAAATTGGAAAAACCAGTATAAATGTTAGTTTTCGAAAATATCAAAAATTGATTGTCAAAGAGTCGCAAAACCAAATTTCAAGTTGATTTTCCATATCCATTCAAGGATCCATCAAATTTACAGGGGATTTTTGAGCAGACAATAATTCCTGTAATGAATAAAGGGCCACCATACTGCACCCCATAGCATGCTGCTGGAGGATATATGCAACTGGAGAGTTATTACAGCTCAGCATGCATCCGCAGTCCCACAGGACAAATTACGATTAGGCTGCACTTGTCCATTCAAAACGAACACGGAAACCAATTGGCTTGTATTTATGGCCTTAGAATTGGCCTAGAATATGCGAATTTTTTCACTCCATTGCCAACCATATCACGGACAATTTATGCATTAATAAATCGCGAATAAAAGTGCATTCAAAATCCAATTACCCTATACAAGCGGACATTGCAAACCTTTATATCGCAGGAAATTATTGCACCCCAGCCGCAAGAGTGGACAAATGGCTTTCAAGGGACACTGGAATTAGCCACACATTTGTTATTGGCGGTTTGGATGTCCTCACGCAACAATTACATACTTGCACAACCCCTCAACATCCATGAGAAAAAATTATTATAATTCCTAACATAAATGTCCTTTTTTATTGTACAATAGCGTCTGGATCGTGTGGAATTGGAAAACTTATTTCATGGGACGGTTTTCAGACGACATTATTTAAAAAAATTGAGATTCAATGTTCCGTCCAGGAAAAAAATTGTAATTCGTAAAATTTTTGAGAAAATCGCTTGAAATTTGAATAATACGAAGAAAAATGTCCATTTCAATATACAAAACATTTGAATTGGAGAAGTATTTTTTTTAGGCAGTTTAAATTGACGTTTTTGAAAAAAGATTTAATTCAGTCGCCCATTAGAAAAAAAATCATCAATCGTACAATGTTTGTGAAAATCACTTGTAACTTGGACAGGACATAGAAAAATTTCCTTTTTATTATACAAAAACGTTTGGACAGTGTGGAATTATTGGGAAACTTTATTTTTTGGAACAGTTTCAAAAAAGTCGACTTTTTTGAAAATCAACAGATTCAATGCAGGAAAAAAATCATTCTAAGTACAATTTTTGAAAAAATCGCTTGAAATTTGAACAGTACGAAGAAAATTGTCCATTTTATGATAAATTATTTTTTGAGGAGTGTGGATTGAGGAGAATTATTCTTTTGGGACAGTTCAAATTGCGTTTTTTTGGAATTTAACAGATTCTATATATGTAGACGCCAAGGTAAAAAATTATAATTCGCTAAATAAAAAAAAAAAATCACTTGAAATTTGAATAGTACGAAGAAAATTGTCCATTTCATAATACATTATTTTTTGAGTAGTGTGAATTCAAGAGAATTATTTTTTTTGAGACAGTTTAAATCGATTTTTTTGGAAATTAACAGATTCTATGCAGACGCCCAGGTAAAAAATTATAATTCGCCCAATTTTAGAAAAAATCACCTGAAATTTGAACAGTACGGGGAAAATTGTTCATTTTATAATACATAATTTTTTGAGTAGTGTGGATTTAGGAGAATTATTTTTTTGAGACAGTTAAAATCGACTTTTTTGGAAATCAATGGATTCTATGTAGTCGCCCAGGTAAAAAATTATAATTCGCCCAATTTTAGAAAAAATCACCTGAAATTTGAACAGTACGGGGAAAATTGTTCATTTTATAATACATAATTTTTTGAGTAGTGTGGATTTAGGAGAATTATTTTTTTGAGACAGTTAAAATCGACTTTTTTGGAAATCAATAGATTCTATGTAGTCGCCCAGGTAAAAAATTATAATTCGCCCAATTTTAGAAAAAATCACCTGAAATTTGAACAGTACGGGGAAAATTGTTCATTTTATAATACATAATTTTTTGAGTAGTGTGGATTTAGGAGAATTATTTTTTTGAGACAGTTAAAATCGACTTTTTTGGAAATCAATGGATTCTATGTAGTCGCCCAGGTAAAAAATTATAATTCGCCCAATTTTTGAAAAAATCACCTGAAAATTGAGCAGTACGAATAAAATTGTCCATTTTATGATAAATAATTTTTTGAGCAGTGTGAATTGAGGAGAATTATTTTTCTGGGACAGTTTAAATCGACTTTTTTGGAAATTAACAGATTCTATGCAGTCACCCAAGTGAAAAATTATCATCAGAAAAACGTCCAGTAAAAAAATCATGATTCGTATGATGAAAAAAAAAACCTTTAAAATTTGGAGAATACAAAAAAAAATGTCCAGAGCGTTTGGACAATGTGTTGTCAAGAAAAGTGATTTTTTGGGACGGTTGAATCAATCTCTTAAAAATTAACGAACAAATTCAATACACCCGTTCAGTAAAAAATCATAGTTCTCGAATTTTTTGTAAAAATCACTTGAAATCTGGACAGTACAAAGAAAAATGTCCATTTTATTATTGAAGAGCGTTTGGATAGTGTGAAATTGAGAAAACCATTTATTCGAGATAGTTTGATTGAATTTTATAGAAATTAACAAATTCAATGCACTCATTTAGAAAAAAAAACATAGTTTTTTTAAAAATCACTTAAAATTTGGACAGTACAAAGAAAAATGTCCATTTTATTATACAAGAGCGTTTGGATAGTGTGAAATTTAGAAAACCATTTATTCGGGACGGTTTGATTAAACTTTATAGAAAGTAACAAATTCAATGCACTCATTTACGAAAAAAATCATAGTTTTATCAAAAATCACTTGAAATTTGGACAGTACAAAGAAAAATGTCTCTTTTATTATACAACAATGTTTGGACATTTAGGAGTTGGGGGAAGTTTTTATTTGGGACAGCTTGATCAAATTTCGTAGAAATTAACAAATTAAACTTTTCTGAAAATCAACAGCTCAGGAATAAATCCATTCATTATACATATTTTGAAAATATTGAGTTTCCAAGCTTTGGACAGTAACAAATAAAAATGTCCATTTTGTCTTTTTTCCATGCGTTGTAAATTCGAATTAGTGCGGAGATTTTGTCGCGATTTTTCCGGCGGTGGACGAATTATAGCGCTTGTCACGGCTGTTCATTTGTAGATGGAGTTTTCCCTCCCGAGGGAGAATCCCCAATCACGAGCCGAGAAAATTGCTTATCTCAACTGCTATGACGCGCGAAGAAGGACGGGGGGAAGGGGATTTAGAGCCACATGCAACTGTTTTATTACAGTCCATTGTTTTATGTGTAATCTGTAAAAAACCGTCTCCGGCCTCTTCGTTCATTTGTGCTTGCTTCATAGTTGCAGAACGTGTTAACAAGAAAAATACATAAACCCCATATGTCACGCAAATCCCATTTATCCAGCTATTTAATGCAACTCACACAAACAACATAACAACCCTCACTGTATAATTTCCAAATTTACAAAAATGCTCCAGCTCCCTTACCCCTATTATCGCAATTATTTTCTCCTATTTGTACAGAGCCTTTTGTAGGGGTGATCGCGTATGTTTTATTGCATTTCCATTGAATCCGTATTTGCTAGATTGAATTGTCCCATTGATACTCGGGGTGCAAAATAAATTCAATTTGTACCAGATTAGCCTTCTGGGTGGGTGCGATGGTCTTTTTCCGGCGCTTATAATAAATTCATCGTGGAAAAGTTCAAGCGACGCTCAATTAAAAGTTTAAGACGGCTATTGTTACAGCCTCGTAATTTTATCGTAAAGCAGATTTTAAGGGCGCGTTGAGCGATGGGAATGTGGTAGTAAAAAGATTGTAAACGAGTCGGTAGGATGATGAAAATTTGCTACAGGAGCATCAATCTACATCAACATGTTTTATCTCATATTTTTGTGGCTTTCTTCAAGTTTCCGTTTGTACTCACTCAGAAGGTTCTTCAGCAACAGACCAGGAATTCTCAATCAAACTTCGATGCCATAGGAACATGAAGACTCATCCAGAGACATTTTTTAATTTGAACCCAATTTCTCAGCTATAATTCTAAATCTGGGTTGTTTGGATTAATCTAGGTCTGATTATGATAATTGTTCTATTTTTTTTTAAATTAGTTCTTCCTTTGCTTCTTCTAATTGTTGTTTAGTTTCTTCACTCTTTCTGTAGTTCTCTGGTTTATTTGGTTTTGTATAATTTCTTAAGTTGATTGTTTTAATCGAGTATTCTGGTTCTATAGTTATTTGTTTTTTCTATTTTTTGTTTCTTTTATTTTTATTTGGTATATTTTATTTGATTCTTTGTTTGGTTTTTCGGTTATAAAACAATTTCTTGGACTCTTTTTGCTTCTAGTTTTTGTTTATATTCATTTGGTGGTTTCTTGTCAGGTTTTTGATTTTTTTATTCTTCCTCTAAATCTTTTATCATTTTTTTAAGGCTTTTCAATTCTTTGTGTGTTATTTTTTTTCTAGTTCCTTCTCTGTAGTGTTTTTTCACTTCTTTGCTGTTTAGTTCTTATTTTGGTTATATCTTTGATTTTCCTTAGGTTCACTGATTCTTTTTTTGATTTTTTGGCGCTTTTCTTTGTATTTTTTTCCTTCGTTATCTATTTAGTATTTTGCCTTTTCGAGTTATTTGTAATTTTTTACTTTTTTTAGTTCTGTATGATTTGTTGATTTTGGAATTATTTTTTCAGGTTTTTGAATTTTTAGATTTGCGTTTAGTTCATTAGTTGTTTTTTATGACTTTTTAATTTTTTCTGAGGTACTTTTGTCCTGTCTTCAGTTTGTCAGTGATTATTTTTTTGGTTCTGTTCTAATTTGAAGTCATGACATTAGTTTTATAATTTTTTCTTTAGTTCTTCTGCTTCTCCTGGTGATTTCTTTGATTTTATTCAACTTAAGCTCTTTAAATGTTGGTTTTACGTATGGTCCTGTTTTTCAAATACTTATTTTAATGGTATTTTGAATTTTTTCTCCGGTTTTAGCTTCAGTTTTTTTTAATTTTTTGATGACTTTTTGTCATAAATAAATTATTATCAAATAAATGATTTTTTTTTTCTCTGTTTTTGTTTTTTATTGTAAATGGTTTTTCACTGTATTTGAAAGTGAGGCAGATAGTCAATTGCTCTTTTCACCAGGTGATCCAGTATTGAATTTGCGTTCGAAATCAAATCAAAATAATATACAGGGTGTCATGAAAATATTCCGAATAAAATCGATTTGAAGTTTGGGAGGGTGGAAAAATACGAAAATTCATTAAAAATTCCATAATTTTGAAAATAAGGCAGATAGTGAAGTGTTCTTTTCATCACCAGGTGATTCAGTATTAAATTTGCATTCGAAATCAATAAAATAATATACAGGGCGTCATGAGATTATTCCGAATAAAATCGACTGTATTTTATTGTACATTTGGTTGCATCTTTGCTTGCAGCAGTCTTTTTGTTCCCTATTTTTCTTTTTAAAGTTTTTTTTTCCACCACGACTTTATTGATTTTTATATTTAATATTTTATCTGTTGTTTTATTGTGTCTAGTTTTTTCACTTTCATATTATTCAGAATATTATTTTAGTTGGGTGACTTGTTTCCACTTTTAAAGTCTTGCTAACAATTTGTTGAAAATGTCTTTATAATAATAATAATTGATATACCCAATGAAAATATTAGTTGGAAAATGAATTAAAGAAAAAAAAATTTTGCAAACAAATTGGAATTTCGAAATTAAAATATTGGCTAAATATATTTGTACTAGTTTGTTCTATTGTTCACGTAATTGTTCTCGTAATGTGTACTATTATCATGTTTTGTATTGTTTTTATACTTTAGCATTTTGCATTTGTATTTGCTTTGTCCATAAAATTTATTTAAATTTTTCTGTGGCATATTTGATCTGATTTGATTTGAATAAAAATGTATTGAGTAGTTAAAACCGAGTACAATTTTGATACAACATAAATAAACAAAATTATAAAAATAAATAAAACAAAAATAACAAGAGAATGTATAACGTATCTATTCAAAAATAAATGAAACAATAATGGATCAGAAACAGATCATATTAAATTGATGAAACAAAATAAATTATACAGGGTGTCCAGGAAAATGTGGGAGATCTCTCGGATTCAGATAGAACATTGAAAAATAAGATGACAAGTTTCCGTAAACTTTTTTCTTAGAGGCCCTATCTACGGGCCCTGAAACGGCGCCCCTGGAAATCAATTTTTATTGAATAACTTTTTAACCACTTGATATAATTTTATGAAAATTTAATATGATAAACAGTAAACATTACCTCTTAAAATACTGTCCTTAAAACATAATTAGCTTGTTTAGTTTACCAGGGGCGGACTAGGTTGTACATTCTAATTCTTAAATTCTCAACACCCTGTATGATAAAGACTTGAAAAAAAATTAATTCAGATAGCCTGAACCTTAGGCTACAAAAAAAGGTACTCTTGTTCATTATCGATAAAATGAACCGTTTTCGAGAAAAAAAACATCGAAAATAGCCATAATTTAATATATTCGTCAAGGGCACCACTTCGTCATGGCTTTTTCGAGGTTTTTTTCAATAAAAATATGTTTTTTTTCTCGAAAACGTTTGATTTTATCGATAATGAACAAGATTACCTTTTTTGTAGCCTAAGGTTCAGGCTATCTAAATTTATTTTTTTCAAGTCTTTATCATACAGAGTGTTGAAAATTTAAGCGTTAAAATGTACAGCCTAGTCCGCCCCTGGTAAACCAAACAAGCTAATTATGTTTTGAGGGCAGTATTTTAAGAAATCATGTTCACAGTTTGTCATATTGAATTTTCATCAAATTATATTAAGTGGTTAAAAAGTAATTCAAGAAAAATTGATTTCCAGTGGCGTCCTTTCGGGGCCCGTATCTCCGTAGAGATGGCCTCTAGGAAAAAAGTTTACGGGAACTTGTCATCTTATTTTTCAATATTCTATCTGAATCCGAGAGATCTAACACATTTTCCCGGACACCCTGTATAGAAGAATCATTCAAATAAATGTAGATGACAGATTGAGATTAATACTTCCAATAAAGAAGAAAAAATACAAAAAAGACGATGATAAATTAAAAAAAATTATTTCAGTGATAAATAAGACAAGAATTTTTGAAAACACGACAAAAACGAATCAAAGATTTTGTGTCCATAGATTTATAGATTTTTCAATAGTCGAGCTTCTACTGTTCTTTTATTTTTTTTTGTATCGGACAATAATTGTATCTTGTCTTGAGATTTAGGTTTCCTTGTCCAAAAGGGTGATAAACACTCACCCAACCAAATCATAAACCCATTTACACCAAACAATCTCAATTTAATCAACCAAAGCAAAGCAATCATCCACTCGTTCAAGCACATAAACCTCCATGCTCCATGTTTGACTTCCTCCTCCGCTTGATTTACTCTCCATAAACAAAAGTCATGACACTTGAAATTCGTCAGATGGCCGTCGAATTGAAAATAAAAGGGTAAACAGCCCCATAAATCACCTGCCAAAATGACATTTAAGGGCATAGTGTCCACGATTAATTGCACTGGTAAGGTGCACATATGGCCTTAGAACGTCACGCCTGGATGCGGAAGGATGGGGTGCATGGACCATTCTTCCAATTCAACCTTGTTTGTTGCTGTGGTTTTTGATGGGGGTACAAGGATTTATGGCGGCACAATGGCTTGAAAAAAAGCGACTTAAGCTAAAACAGTCTTAGTGTCTTTATTATCGCCGCCGAATTCTTCAGCATCCGCGACATTCTTTTCTTGGGTTGCCTTGTTTGGTGGGTCGACAACAATCATTCCTAATTTGTCAGATTTCATCGGCCACCGTTCGTGATTGCCAAAATCAGTAGTGAAGAAATTTGTGGGGTTTTTAAGTGGGCAGTTTGAATAAATTTAGAAAATTTCTCTGATGAGTTAGTTGAAGAAAACAAAAAGATTTGTCAATCAATTATTCATCACCTTGTAGATTTAAAAGTTTTAATCATCTACTGTATTTACTTTGATGAATGAAATAACTGTTCATTGAGGTCTTTGAGGAAAATTCGAAGCTGATATCTTCTAATAAATTTGGCCTGTATGTTTCACAATAGAAATCCAGTAGAATTTGAGGGAATGTGAGTGAAAAGTCTGTGAATTGATAAATCTCGTGACCAAACTTGAAGTTGTTCAAAAATAGTTGACTGATGATAGTTTTCAGTATAAACAAAATTAAAAAAAATAAATAAAATGTGCAGACTGACTAGAAATCAATGAAAGAATTTGAAAAAATAAATAGCTATGAAAAAGGGTTATGAAAAAATGTATACATCAAATTGGTAATTAATTAACAAAACAAAGAAAAATAAATCGCTTTAAACAGACAAAAATTTCATGAAAGGGTAGTATGGTAGATAGGATATAAGTAATGCATTATCATTAAAAATTTCTTAAAAAAAAAAAATATCACTAAAACAACTGTAGGAATAAAATAAATGAAAATCACCGAGTTCAAGAAAATAAAGAAATTGAAAAACATTTATCATTGATATTGAAAAGGTGATTAAGATTTAACAAAATGGAAAAATCAAAAAGAAAGTGATAAGATTCATAAAAAAGTAAAATAAATGACTTCTAAAGTATCAAAAAGAGGAAAAAGTTCTATATAAATATTTGCAACATATATTTAGAGTCTTCCTCTTGAGCAGTTTGAACATTTGAAGCCATAATTTCTTTTATACAGGGAATTTTGCAACTTTATATTCGAGGGATTGAAATTTTCACTTAATATACAGGGTGTCCCTGAAATGACTGTACAACGCTAAACCACAAATTCCTTGACCAAAAATAAGGTGATCTAGGCAAACTCACCAATATCCCAAATTGCTTCGTTAAGTCTACAGGGGGCGTCAAAAATTCATAAAAAATCTGGTTTTTTCTACATTTTTCAAAAACGTACAAATCGTTTTTGATAATATTTGGTACCCAGTCTTGGACCATGAAATTACGTTTTTTGTTTCTATAGCGACCAGTTGAAAATTAAAACCCTAGGTTTCCCGATTTTTTTTTTTAAAATTCCTTTCAATCAATACATTTTGAAGTTAATTTTTGAAGACTTGCTAAAAACAAACGGGTCTAACTACCGGATTGAAATTTGAACAAAATATATTTCAAACCTTTGTCTGGAGACTGCACGAAGAGCGGTTTGAAAATTTGAAGCCTGGCTTCACCGACAAATTTTTGAACATTCCTTTAAAACGATAAATTTGCAAATTTATTTTTGAAGAATTGGTGAAGACAAAGGGATTGAGATATCGAATTGAAATTTTCACAAGATATATTTCAAGTCTTCCTCTAGAGACTGCATGTTGAGCGGCTTGAAAATCTCAAGTCTGGCTTCACCGAAAAAAATTTTGAAAATTCCCTTGAAGCAATAAATTTGCAACTTTATCTTTGAAGATGTGCTGCAGACAAACGGATCGAGATATCGGATTGAGATTTTCATAGAATATATTTCAAGCGTTTCTCTAGAGACTGCAAATTGAGCGGCTTGAAAACTTTAATCTCGACCTCCATAACAATTTTTCGAAAATGACATCACATTATTTCATATAATGATAAAATAAATAGAAGAAACAGAAATGATACCAGAAAAATTCAAATAAAAATATAGAAAGGTCAAGACTGAGAATACAATCATAATAAAATAATGAAAATTGAATAAATTGAGTTTTCGTTCAAAATTAAAGAGGAACAATGAGGAACTGTCAAAATATATAAATAATTTATATAAAAATATTGAATAAAAATAAATAAAAGGATTTTATCACACTAGTAAAATAGACAAATATTAAAGATCACAAAACCTTACTTGGAAAGTATTTACTCAAGTACAAATAAATTCAGATAAATATAACAAAGTAAGTTGAAAAATGATAAATAAAGAAAATACATAGATCGTTATCAAGTTCACAGTGGCAACACTGCCTTAGGGTGTGTTCTATGAGTAACTGTCAAAACATTGTTGCCGGACTGTAGTTTTTTCTTACAGGTGACTTATTAAAATGATGAGATTTTTAGGAATTAACTTTGTCTATACTACTATGATTCTAGAGAAGAGGAAATTATTTTAGTATTTCTTACAGGTAAAATAAGACCATAATCCAGTCCCTCCCTCACCACTAGTAAACAAACAAGAGAATTACGTCACTCTTATCAAGAGTACATTGTAGCAACTAAAAATATCTGCCAGATGTGTCCTTGAATAATTGATGGCACAAGTGGAGATTGATTCAGTCCACCCTCCATACGAACCACCCTTCGCTCGTGCCATTTAGGGCGCGATGGTTTTATGGGCAAAAAGAGAAAATCATAATTGGCAAGGGTCATGGATGATGAATAATCTCTGTGCTCCTGCGAGACCAACGTCTAAGACGTTATAGGTTTGGGTTTTGCGTTAATTAATACATTAAAGTTGCAAGTTCGGTGGCGTTTTACTCTCCTCCACTGGTAAATGGCCACTCAAGAAACTCCAAAGTTGGAATGCAATCCAAACTTTGAGTAAATTATTAAATCCGGGTTGACCGGAGTTAATGGACAGCGATCCTGGTTAACCCGAAATGCCCGACTGGAGATATCAAACAGATCCAGCTTCAGCTCATAATTGGATTTTAGAGTTTACAGTAATCCAGAGGGAGGTTGTTAATTATTGATGGTTCTCTGACATATTCACTTTTATACAGCCACAACTCCAAAGATAAATATCCTCGGGGGACAAGGAAGAATAGGCAAAACATCCACATAAATCCTTTAAATTTGCCTGCGGGCATCCAGAAAGAAACTGTCGGTCGTGATGAGCCATAAGTTAAGGGTAAAAGTCAGTTGGTAAAGAATACGAAATTTCAGGGACTATTGGATCTGTGGGGAATTTTGTGATTGATGGAGGTGGAACTAATTTATCGTTGCATACAATGCAAAATAAGTTTAGCGTTCTTCCAGCAGGAGCACCCTATTCGCGTATGCCCTTTTTGTCGAAAATTTAATGACAGAGTGAACGGGACAGGCCCATTCATGAGTGTCGTAACTGTTTTTAACAGGTTGTGTATTTTGGACGATTGTTTCGTTTTGTATGGACGCTCGTCAGGGTGATTTGTGACATTTGTTTTGGAGAAATGGCATTTGTGCAGGGTGACCCTGGTGATTGATGGGGTTTTGGGGGAAAAACTCGATATGGGTCACAATATGTTGAGGACCATTAAATTATATCTCTCGATTCTATAGAACTTTGGGGGGCAATTTACTCCAATTTTTCTAAGATGACTATATAAGTTTTTTTGGTAATTTTGCTAGAAATTTGATGCTGAATCCATTGGTGACCTGAGCGAGAAGTTATCTTTTATAGTTATAGAGTTATGATTTTTTTTCTCAAAGTTGTCAATTTTTACATCCTACCGTTGACTCCACTTCCTGCCAAATCCGTTCTGATGCTTGTGAATCCTCTGGGTGTTCCAAAAATTCGGAATATTCTGAAGATACCAAATTATTCATGAATACTAAAAAAAATTCAAAAAATATCTCACGAACGAGCGACTATAGACCAATAGGTAATCAACATTATTTTTTTTAAAGGAAATTTTCAGGTCCTCTAATTTTTTGTTATTACAGTGTTTACGAAGGTTTATCTTTTTGTAGATATTAGAGAAACACTGGAATTTCATGGGCAAAAAAATGATGTAAGAAGATCTAAAAATTTCTCAAATTTTCATAAACTGGTTGACAATATTCAACGAACGAGCGACCAAAGACACTATAACTAAGATATTTTAGAAAAAAATACATGTTGAGGTTTTTACTCCAATCCTCCAAAATCTCTTGCCTCTCGCAGCCAATAAACACTAAAGACAAATTCATGATGTTACGATCCCTTTACGCTATAAACTAAATCCTGTAATACGTACACACCCTCCTGCAGGTTATAAAACAGCCCCCCTTTGACATTGTCTTACCCAAAAAAGCAGCCCCTCCAATTTGATTCCAGAGGTAAACCCAACGGTAAATTGATTTATTCCTGCTGCATTAGCAGTAGTCATATAGAGATTTTTATTGCAGTCGCTCTCTAGAGAAGGAAAATGTAATTTTTTTGAGGGTCGTAAAACAATAATACGTCAAGGTTTTTGATTTGGCGTGATTAAAAAGCAGGAGGAAGGGGACGTAACTAGTGGGGACGTTGTCTCCAAGGAATATGGCGATTTTTATTGCAGGGGGTAGATCGAGACGTGCACATGAAGAGTGATAGAGTTTCAATATTTGCCTCTGTCAGAGTTTCACATAGAGCATTAATGGACCCAAACTCCCCGAGTTGACACACATAGTAATAAGCTGGCCAGAATTACGGTTTTAATGGACCCATCAGGACCGGGTTATCTTAATTTAAATTTGGTTAACGGGGTTGATGATATCTTGTTTGAGATTGGTTTCAGAATTAATTATAACATCAATAAGATACATTTACATAAAACAGTAGTTGATCAAAAAGTTTTCCAAAACTAAGAAAATATTTTTTTATCTTTGTAAGGTACATAAAATGATGCGGAATATAAAAAGATAAAAAGGAAAATAAAAACAAAGTCTCTCATTACAACAAGACAATACCTAAAGAGAAAAAATAATTCACAATAAGGATAACATTATTTTCTTATACAGTGTGTCCAAGATAAGGATTTCTATCATAAGGATCTTGGAAACCGTAGGAGATACAAGGTCGGTTAAATGGAGGCAAAGTTGCTTAATTTGATAATTAACAAAATGCCGTTTCAAAAGCCAGGAAAATCCGACTTCGTCCGAAATTATCCGGAAAAAACCGAAATTTTTCAAAATTGTTTTAATTTTTTTCTGACTACATTTGAGGAGATATTTTAAAATAAATGGAACTTCTTCATTGCCACTTTTTGCCCTCTACAAGATGGCGTTATTAAATTGAAGAACCGACGATTCGTCTATGAGCAGCCATCATCAACTTTGTTTCTCTGAATACGGTCCTGGATTTTTTATTACGGATTTTAAGAGCCTCTCATCTTCCTAAATCAACGATGTATCGCACTTTTAAAAAAAGAGGTGTTTGTTTTTGATCCTATTAAAAATGTTTTTTTGTCTCTCTCTAACATATGAGTTCTTATGGAAAAATCCATCAACATAATTTTTTTGAATAATTGCGATACATTGTCGGTTTAGGAACATGGGAGGCTCTTAGAATCCGTCATAAAAAATCCAGGACCGTATTTAAAAAAACAAAGTTGATGATGGTTTCTCCGAAACGAAACGTCGTATGGAAAATCTGTTAACGCTGTTTTGTAGAGTTTGAAAAGTATCCATGAGAAAGTGTCTTTTGTTTTTCCATATCTCTCTAAATAACGTCAGAATAAAATAAAAACGAAATCGGCAAATTTCGTTTTTTTAGGCATATCTCCGAAACTATTCGAAATTTCAAAACTTTCTAAACGGCATATTGTTAGGCTTGAAAATGCGCAACTTTTCTCTAATTTAACCATCTTCGTATTTCTTACGGTTTCCAAGATCCCCATGATAGACATCCTTATCTTGGACACACTGTATAACGTGAAAAGAATCACTGCAAATAAATAACTTGAAAAAAAAAGATGAAAGAATGAAATTATTTGATATTAATATATGAAAAGGATAAAAAACAAAGAAGACAAAAATCCACAAGAACAATAAATAATAAAACTGAGGAAAATGGGATAAGTGGCTGTAAAATAGTTATTTTTGTAACAAGTGCGCAAAGTGATGATTTCCCGCACGCAAAAGCCAAGTTCGGATATGCTTTATGCGGAAAATACATTGTGCGCATGTTTTAGGAACAACATTTCTTTCACGAGCATTCATAAATTAGAATCAAAAGTATTTTAGTGATATTTTTCAGCCCAAATAACAAAAACCTCGTAAAAAAAATTGGCAACGATGAAGCAATAATTAGTTATCCGAAGCTAATCTTCTGAGAACATCTCCTAGTAAAATATTAACAAAAGTGAAAATATAAAAAAATAAAAGTACAATGAATGAAAACAAAAAAAAAGATAATAGATTCAAAAAAGTTTAATAAAACCGTAAAGTAACAAAAAAAATAGATCAGTTAAACATTGAAAAAGTTGGACAAAGTCAATACTACAAACCATATTCAGATCATGATAGAAAGTGACGGAGAACAAGACTACAAGGAAATGTAAAATAAAATAGAACAGCAAATAAGTGTTAAAAATAAAAAGAGGATCAAAATCCATAGGAAAGGAGAGACAAGAAGTGGAAAAAATTCATTCAGAATAAAAAACAGAACTAGAAAAAAATCATTTATTATAAAAAACAAAAATCGCTTTAAATAGTAAAAACAATAGTACATTTTGTATCAAGGGCGGAAAGTAGATGATTTTGACGAGGGTATAAGTAGCAGCACGAGCGAAGCTAGGGCAGATATTAGCCGAGTCAAAATCATCTTTCGTCCGTGGTGCAAACAGTGCTTTTTGTACATCCAGTTTGTAATCATTCCAAAAAGAATAATTATGAAGATCAAAAATAAATAATCGATACACTGCACACTGACAACTCTCAATCATGGTTACAATAGGTGTGTTCCCGTATTCTTTTGTGGTGCGGATTCATTGTCACCGAGATTTTCACGTGATTAGTTCCTTTTAGTATGCTAGGCTGTCACGTGGTTATTAGATTCCGAGGCGTTGGGATCCAAGGAACCGTTGCTAAGCGACCTACTTTTAGGCCCGGCTGCCAAAATCAGCGACTTTCCGCCTGCTTTGCATGCATTGAAAAGTGGACTTTACGTGTAGGTTGTACAAAAATAAATAAAATAACGTAGAATAAAAAAGATCATGGACATGGAAACTGAAAACAAAAAAATTAAAA
Organism: Orchestes rusci; assembly: GCA_958502075.1. Lineage (NCBI taxonomy): Eukaryota > Metazoa > Arthropoda > Insecta > Coleoptera > Curculionidae > Orchestes > Orchestes rusci. The sequence continues at coordinate 609,251 of OY293308.1, read as the reverse complement.
GTGTAAGCTAAAAAAAAATTAATTTTGAATTGATGGATTTTTTCTATAACCGTCATCAGAAAAACTTTTTATACAAACGGAAGAAAAGTGAGAACAAATAATATGGAAAAATATAACTTACAAAACTTACTTCCTCCATATAGCATGGTAAAATTGAGGAGATCCTACAAGTGAATTCAGCAGGATTTTTTTCAGTAACATTCATCAGAGGGAAAAGTGAACCAAACAAACAAAACTCTCCGTTCATTTGTGTTTGCGTCAAAACATGTGCTCATTGGGTGATTATTACTTATTATCAGTAAGTAAAACCCCTTTTTCCTGATTGCAAAAGAAGTATATTTACTTTAACAATTGATCGCACTTGTATTGCCCACTCCTGCTGGATTATTCAGCACCGCATACCGGGCTCGATGATATTCTTTCAGGAGGGTGTTTGACAATGCCGCCGCGGCCGGTTGCTCCCGGATTTCCCTCGGGATAAGACGGGATACGCCGCCTCGTCGAGATCTCTCGATTTCAAAAGCGTATTCTTATGTAAGGAGAAACACCTCTTTTTCGGCATTGTTCATTGTTTAGAGGAATTTTAATATTTTTAAGCGCCGCGCCGAGTGCTCGCTTTTCATATTTCGACTTCGAAACGGTCTCCGGTGACCCTTAGGGCTGCGGTCTTGGCCGAAAGGGTCACATGGTGACAATTTGTCACTTTTGCGAGACACCAAACATGCTTCCTCCATTTCACATGCAAACTTTAGAGGTTTTTGCCCGGTGTGTGTGCATATTATATGGTTTGAGTTATGATGCGATCTCCTCGATTTTGAGGAGAATGGAATCTATATTATAAGCGCGATTTATGGATTTATGATTATTTTTTTGTGCTTGGTTTATTTACTTCACATTATTCAAAGTATTGCTTTCAATTGGATAACTTTTTCCTACTTTTTCCAACGTTTGCGTAAAAAGTTTTTTTGATGAGGGTTATTGAAAAAATTCTGCTGAATCCACTGCTGCAAAATTCAAAACGCTATCTTCAATACTTTGGAAGATACGAGTTTTTTAGTCGAGATTTTTAACCTCATTGAGATTTATTTGACATTGTTTTATCTTTGTTGTCCGTCTATGTAACAAGTTTTTCTGATGAATGTAATTCATTCAATAAAACAATTCATTCTTCAAAATGTTTCTCAGAAATGTATTAATTGAGCCTCATAATCAATGGACAGTGATTCAGTGGCAAAAGAGATTTGTCAAGGACCACCCTCTGACAGCTCGAGTAATGTTGGCCGGAGGGCTCGTTGCTCGTTGAAACTGCCACCCCTCGAAGGCTTGTTTGCTGACTCTCTTTTTATTCGGCCATTATCATTCTAATTATTCACGCGCCAGACGCTATCGTCTAACCAACATAACTAAGTGGCAGGCTTGAGGGGGCCTACTATGCTGATGCACTTGAAAATGAACGACAAGAGGTAGTTTTTGCATCTACATCAAGTCTGTTCATACTGGCACACGGAGTGACGTCATATGTGACAGTTAGGTTGGTTTATTTGAGAGACTCTTAGTTCGTTAGGATTAGTTTGATCTAGTCTGGATGAAAACACGATAAAGAAGATGAGATTATCATCCAAATAGTTTTTGATTCTTCAAAATTCAACAAAAAACCACGGAGTTACAGTGATTTCAGTTTTGCCACGTCATCAAACTTTAACACTTCATAACTCCCTTCTTTATAAATATTTACTTACGTTCAAAAAAACACAGCAAAGAGGATGAAATTATCACTTATAATCTCCCTGGAGCTCGAATTATCTTGAAAAATTCGCAACGAGAACAAATTTCCGGATTTTTAATTCGAACTCGCGGGAGATTCGGCAAGAAAATTTCATGCCAAAACTGATCATTGGAAAAAACATAACCCAGCATTTAGTGGAAGAAACCAACGGTTCCTTACTCTACTCGCCATTGAGGAAGAAAGAAGGGAATCAGGATTTTATAAAACATTTGGAAGTTATAAACAATCTTGTCCATAATTGATAACATTGCAACTTTGTATTGGAAGTTGAAAATAAATCATTTATCAAAAATATTTGTCAGTGTTTTTAACAGCTGTCAAGCACTCGCGGCTGGATGTAGCTCCCATGCACCAACCACAGTGTTGCCGTTTGCCTTATCTCTGTCTGTGAAAGTTGGGTTGGGTTGGGATTGTTAGGGAGAGTGGGGACGGCAACACTGTAATCATATGAGAGCTACATCTAGATGCAAAGCCATCACGGAGATTTCCACTTATTAATCTTTCAGTCACGTGATTATGAGCAGGGTGATTTCCGATAAAATTAGGTCGTTGCCATAGCAACATAATAAAATGCAAGCCTATGATTGGTTAGAATTGACTGGTAGGAAATTTTCTTCCAAATAGTTTTTGATTCATCAAAACTTAACAAAAAACCACGGAGCATCAGTGATTTAAGTTTTGCCTCGTCATCATCTTCAACACTTCATAACTCCCTTGTTTATCAATATTTTCTTACGTTCTAAAAAACACAGCGAAGAGGATGCAATTATCTTCCAAATAGTTTCGATTCGTCAAAATTCAACAAAAAACCACGGAGCTACAGTGATTTCAGTTTTGCCACGTCATCAAACTTTAACACTTCTTAATTCCCTTCTTTATAAATATTTACTTACGTTCAAAAAAACACAGCAAAGAGGATGAAATTATCTCCGAAATAGTTTTCGATTCGTCAAAATTCAACAAAAAACAACAGAGCTTCCGTGATTTAAGTTTTGCCACGTCATCAAATTTTATCACTTCATAACTCCCTTGTTTATCAATATTTAATTACGTTCAAAAAAACACAGCGAAAAGGATGAAATTATCTTCCAAATAGTTTTCGATTCGTCAAAATTCAACAAAAAACCACGGAGCTACAGTGATTTGAGTTTTGCCACGTCATCAAACTTTATCACTTCATAACTCCCTTGTTTATCAATATTTTCTTACGTTCTAAAAAACACAGCAAGGAGGATGAAATTATCTTCCAAATAGTTTTTGATTCGTCAAAATTTAACAAAAAACAACAGAGCTACAGTGATTTAAGTTTTGCCACGTCACCAAACTTCAACACTCCATAACTCTCTTGTTTATCAATATTTTCTTACGTTCAAAAAAACACAGCAAAGAGGATGAAATTATCTTCCAATTAGTTTTTGATTCATCAAAACTTAACAAAAAACCACGGAGCATCAGTGATTTGAGTTTTGCCACGTCATCAAACTTTAACACTCCATAACCCCCCTGTTTATCAATATTTTCTTACGTTCAAAAAAACACAGCGAAGAGAATCAAATTATCTTCTAAATAGTTTTTGATTCGTCAAAATTCAACAAAAAACAACAGAGCTACAGTGATTTAAGTTTTGCCACGTCATCAAATTTTATCACTTCATAACTCCCTTGTTTATCAATATTTTCTTACGTTCAAAAAAACACAGCGAAAAGGATGAAATTATCTTCCAAATAGTTTTCGATTTGTCAAAATTCAACAAAAAACCACGGAGCTACAGTGATTTGAGTTTTGCCACGTCATCAAACTTTAACACTTCATACCACCCTTGTTTATCAATATTTTCTTACGTTCAAAAGAGCACAGCGAAGGGGATGAAATCATCTTCCAAATAGTTTTTGATTCGTCAAAATTTTAACAAAAAACAATGGAGCTACAGTGATTTAAGTTTTTCCACGTCATCAAATTTTATCACTTCATAACTCCCTTGTTTATCAATATTTTCTAACGTTCAAAAAGACACGGCGAAGAGAATCAAATTATCTTCCAAATAGTTTTTGATTCGTCAAAATTCAACAAAAAACAACAGAGCTACAGTGATTTTAGTTTTGCCACGTCATCAAACTTTAACACTTCATACCACCCTTGTTTATCAATATTTTCTTACGTTCAAAAGAGCACAGCGAAGGGGATGAAATCATCTTCCAAATAGTTTTTGATTCGTCAAAATTTTAACAAAAAACAATGGAGCTACAGTGATTTAAGTTTTTCCACGTCATCAAATTTTATCACTTCATAACTCCCTTGTTTATCAATATTTTCTAACGTTCAAAAAGACACGGCGAAGAGAATCAAATTATCTTCCAAATAGTTTTTGATTCGTCAAAATTCAACAAAAAACAACAGAGCTACAGTGATTTTAGTTTTGCCACGTCATCAAACTTTAACACTTCATACCACCCTTGTTTATCAATATTTTCTTACGTTCAAAAGAGCACAGCGAAGGGGATGAAATCATCTTCCAAATAGTTTTTGATTCGTCAAAATTTTAACAAAAAACAATGGAGCTACAGTGATTTAAGTTTTTCCACGTCATCAAATTTTATCACTTCATAACTCCCTTGTTTATCAATATTTTCTTACGTTCAAAAAAACACAGCGAAAAGGATGAAATTATCTTCCAAATAGTTTTCGATTCGTCAAAATTCAACAAAAAACAACAGAGCTACAGTGATTTAAGGTTTGCCACGTCATCAAACTTTAACACTTCATAACTCCCTTGTCTATCAATATTTTCTAACGTTCATAAGAACACAGTGTAGAGGATGAAATCATCTTCCAAATAGTTTTTGATTTGTCAAAATTTAACAAAAAACAACAGAGCTACAGTGATTTAAGTTTTGCCACGTCACCAAACTTCAACACTCCATAACTCTCTTGTTTATCAATATTTTCTTACGTTCAAAAAAACACAGCAAAGAGGATGAAATTATCTTCCAATTAGTTTTTGATTCATCAAAACTTAACAAAAAACCACGGAGCATCAGTGATTTGAGTTTTGCCACGTCATCAAACTTTAACACTCCATAACCCCCCTGTTTATCAATATTTTCTTACGTTCAAAAAAACACAGCGAAGAGAATCAAATTATCTTCCAAATAGTTTTTGATTCGTCAAAATTCAACAAAAAACAACAGAGCTACAGTGATTTGAGTTTTGCCACGTCATCAATCTTCAACACTTTATAACTCCCTTGTTTATCAATATTTTCTTACATTAAAAAAAACACAGCGAAGAGGATGAAATTATCTTCCAAATAGTTTCTCATTTTTCAAAATCCATACAAAATCCAAAAATCTGGTTTATTAATCTTTTAATTCAATCTTTAAAGAGCTTGAATTTTCTCAACCAAAATTTGAAAAAAAAATCAAAACTATTATAGTTAAACTGTAGAAATAATTTTTAATTGATAAATTCATAAATCCAGAGAACATCTGCTATAGTAGGCCAACCACTTCTGATGGATAGTCATTGATTAGACCCATTGTTGAGCTAACTTATTGGACCATCTTTTCTAAAAAACCTGTCGCAGATGTTTATAAAGGGGCTGTAGTGTCGGTGAAAATGTGGCCAGATTGCACCATCGATACCTCTGAGCGATACTCAAACATTTTGAACGTATGTTGGACATTTTGGACAAAAGCCATGTCTATTCCCCAATGTGCCGAACAAAAATAAAACTTGTGCGACCGCACACTAAACTTTTCTACGAATGTACGCAAATTCAATTGTTCGGTAATTTTTTCGCTAAAACTTTTCGACCCAAAAGTCAAAGTTTCGACATCTCCGCAAACATTTGTCATCGAATGTTGTGACCATAGTCCCCTGGGGAAAATCCATCATTTCGGGGAAGTTTCGAAAAGAAATAAAATATACGGTTTTGATGTTGATAAATTGAAAAGTACCTATTGGGGGTTTTCCGGAAGATATTGATGATTTGTTGTTGGGATGAAGGGATGTTTTTCTTTTGTTCGTCTGTTATTTGTTTTTTTTTATTTATTTTTTATTTAGTTGATTCTACTATCAAGCATATCCTCCGATGAACAAAGAACAATGTTATAATACTTTGTTTGGGTAGTTTAAGGTTAGTTCAGTTGACATTAAGTTTATCCAAATCAACGTCAACTAACTCAAATTAACCTAAAAACTAAAATCAAACTAACCTAAGCAAATCCAGATAGACCTTAGAAGAAAGTGCTGATCATATCCCAGAGGATTATGAAAAAAAAAAGATAACTGTGGGATCGCATCTTGTTTTACGGTTTTTATCTTGCATCGAAGAACCCCTTAGAACGTCGAGGTTTACGGTACCACCTCCAACATACCCATCAATTGATCATCATCTATTTCGCCTTGATCATTGAAAGCAAACTCCCACAACACCATGTCCAGCAAAAACAATGACCAACAACACATTTGAAGAAAGTGCTGATCATATCCCGAAAGATTGTGGGATCTTGACTTTTCTTACCGAATTAGAACACCTAAGAACCTCGGACTTTATGGTACTACTCCCAACTAGGTATTCCCCAAGAGCAAGGTTTCTAAAGGAAATTTATCGGGTGCTGTACAGTCCGGAGCTGGCAGACATTTTATCTACTCATCAAATCCTGGTTGTTTTCATTGAGAGGTTCTTCTATAGTTTCCACTGTTTACTCTATCTATTGAGGACTTGGACCCTCTGCACCTACAGATCTTGGTGCAATAGGCTTGAAGTGCTAAGCATAAGCGAGGTTCCTGAAAAAAATTCATCTGGTACTATACAATCGAGTGATGGCAAACTTTTATTCCATTTGGTAGCCATTTGGTTCCCCTCTTGTTACCACTCTATAATATACAACTAGGCAGCATATGAATTTCTTGTAGATATCATATTTTTCCCGGACAAGCAACAGCAAGGTTTTGTTAAAAATGGCAAAGTTATGCGCCCGAGTCATACTTCAATCCTTCTTAATTTTTTTATTTATTGAAGGATTTCTGTGAATTTTGCTTTATTGTGTAGAGATACAAATGAATGTTAATTTATTGTTGAAAAAAGTTTTAGTGAAAATGGCAAAGTTTGGCGCCCGAGCAAAATTTCAATCGTTCATATTTTCTTCATTTATTCACGGATTTCAGTGATTCTTGTGTTACTGTCTGCAAAAATGAACAAAGATTGAATCACCATTGTCAAAATACAAGTATTGGTGAAAATGTCAAAGTTTGGCGCCCGAGTCAAACTTCAATCGTCCGAAGTTTCTTCATTTATTGACAAGTTTCAGTCAGTTTTGCCTTACTGTGTAGAGAAACAAATTAGAAATGGACATTTATCGTCGGATAAAATTTTTTGTTGAAAATGGCATACTTTGGCGCCCGAGCAAAATCTCAATCGTTCGTAGTTTCTTTATTTATTTTTGGATTTCAGTGATTTTTGTGTTACTATGTTAAGAAATGAATACAAATAAAATGACCATTGTCAAAAATCTGGTTTTGGTGAAAATAGCAATGTTTTGCGCCCGAGGCAAACTTCAAATCTTCCTAGTTTCTTAATTTTTACATGGATTTCAGTGATTTTTCTGTCACTGTGTGGAAAATGAAAATTAAATTGTCATTGTCAAAAAATATATTTTTTTGAAAATGGCAAGGTTTGGCACCCGAGTCAAACTTAAATCGTTTGTGATTTCATCATTTGTTGATGGATTCATGTGATTGTATTGAGATCACTGCAAATCTATTGATTTTTGATAAGTTAATAGAGGATATCAACTTCAAATTACGCCATAAAATTCTTCATAACTCATAAATAACATGACCAGCCCTTTATAAAATTCTGCTATGAATAAATAAAATAAAAATGAAAACAAAAAAACCTCAACCGACCCCAAATAAAAATCACAAGATTATAACATAAGCCTTGCAATTCTATCGATTTTTGATAAATTGACAAAGGATATCAACTTATAACTATATATTATAACTTCACAACTCATGAAGATATGACCAGCCTTTCCTAATCCATATCCAAAAATATCAACAATTTCCAGTTTCTCGCGTTCCAGAACCTCCTCCGCGGTTTGCCAGGTCCGAATCCTATGGGATATAAGAAGCGGGAGGTGTGGTTTCCAGTTTTCTGGAGAGGCGGCGCCTCAACCTGGACCCTCCCAGCATCCAGACTCTGAAGGCTATGTGTGGATGTCTATTTATATTCAATTATTCTCGAATATTAATCTTAATCTGTGTGACACTATCAAGTAGAAAAACCCTTGCTTATCATTGTGGAATAGTTTTCCTGGAAAATGCATGAAATTGTCTTATCTCAAAATAGCCTGTTTCGGAAGTTGCACAATGTCCAAAAGTTTGGATAGCGTCTTGTATTATGTGTCACTAATGTCTTGGCAAAGTTTGGATATGTCAAGGCAGTTGTGTTGAATTAGCTTTGCAGTGGTTGTGGATTATTAACATGATGCAGGATTAGTTGGATGTATTTTCCTGCAGGCGTTGGTTATAGTTTGTTGTTCTGTTGAAGGTCAGATTTATCTAATTATCAGATCCAGACGATGATAGAGTGAGGAACAACTTTTTTCAAGAGTACCGCAAATAACTGGAAAAATATCCAGATCATTTGAAAGATGAGAAATTAACAATTCGGATAGAAATTATCGTCAAGAGAGAGGTGAAAACAACAAAAAATTGAATAGAAAATGATGAAGTCGTTGAAAATAACCAAATAAATAAAATCAAATTAACAAAAATTACTTGAACAAATTCACATTTACTCAATTAAATCCAAAGCCAAAAATCACCCTCAACGAACTAAAAAAAATCAAGACACAGACAGAACAAACCCTAACGAATGTTAAATAAACCCAAACAATATCAAATTGATAAAAAACAACGGAACTGAGTAAAACAAACTGAATGATAAACCCAAACCAGAAAAAAATAAAACTTAACAAACCCAAAACACCAAACAAACACCAATAAAAACAAAACTTGTCACAAATTAATAGAAGAAAAAGTAAATAAAAACTCAAACAAACAAAAATAAAACACAAAATTAACGAAAATGAACCAAGACTAACTCAAATGAGTAAAATAAATGAGAAACTGACCAAAAATCACACAAATCCAAAATAATCTTTACGAACTAAAATTCACATGAAAAACGAGACCACCAAATTAAAAATTTACTTGAACAAACTCAAATCAATAAAGAAAACGAAACTCATTCGAATAAACACAAAATAAAACCGAAGAAACAATTAGAAATTGTTTTAAAACAGTCTCAAATGAATTTAAAAAAAGCGAAATAATAATAAATAATGAATAATAATTGTTTACCAAGCAGAGTTTCACAATTTAAAATAATTTTGTATTGAAGATATAGTACAACAGTCCAAAAAATTCAAATACACGAAACATTTTCACATATACA